>OZ023317.1:24670037-24764041 GCA_964007375.1 Ophion obscuratus
TACAAAATCTCTGTTGCAATTTGAAGTTAAGATCCTGAGCTATAAAACGATCCAATTGAAAATTCGCATTTTCGAAATTTCAAGCTCACGCGGTCAGCGTTTGATATCGAAATGATTACGAAAAACACGTTTTTTACATGCTAGAAAATGAACTTTTTCTGTGCAATAAAAAGGGGATTTTTACCTAACCAAAATACCTCCTCATAATCACTCAAAATGTAAAAATGTTGTCCGTTAATGGTCGATGCCACTGAAACTGTTTATTATTGATTATCCATGAATAATCAACTGTTTTACATTATAGTGTAAAGCAGTCTGATTCAAAGTGTTTCTTTATAAATTCTGAAGGGCATCACGCACCATGGTCCAATTTTAAAATTCTTAATTGAATGGATTTTACAGACAATTAAAATAATTTCTAATTGAACTCATTCAAAAATTATATTATTGTCAATATATAATATTAATTTATATGTGTGTGTGTGTGTATATATATATATATTAGGGCGTCCCAAATATGCGCTCTATTTTTTTTCTTTTTCTCACCATCCAATTATCTGCTTTAAAGAAAACAAAAATTTGTCGCGAAATCTGCGAGCGATAAAAAAATATTTAATGGTCGCTCAGCCCTCTCAAAAATTCAAATTTTCAATGAAAAATAGTTTTTTATTTCGTTCACTTCTCACCCATGACTTTTACGCTCACAATTTTTTAATTAACCTCACGAAAGCTCTAGCCGGTTAATGAATATTTAGTGGTCGCTCAAGAGCTTCGAAATTTCCAATTTTCGTCAATTTTTTTTTATTCACCTCACTCACAAATTTGATGCTTTGTAAAATTTTCAAAACAATTAATCGTTTTTCTTTGAAAACAGATTTTGTTCTCATAAAATGATTTCTTAAAGCTCTTGTCCATAAACAAAATTATAGATCCCCCTTATAGGGTCTTTTATAGGGTTAGAAGTGTGAAGTAAATTTTAAAAATCCGTTTCTAAAGAAAAAAGGATTAATTGTTTGAAAATTGTACAAAGTGTTAAATTTATGAGTGAGAAGAGAAAAGCGATTCGCGACTATTGGAAATTTCAAAGCTCTTGAGCATCCACTAAATATTCATTGGCCGGCTAGAGCTTTCGCGAGCTTAATTTAAAAATTATAAAGCGTAAAATTCATGGGTGAGAAGGAAACGTAGAAAAAAATCGATTTTTTAATGAAACCTTCAATTTTTGGGCGGCTTGAGCGACCTTTAAATATTTTTTCACCGCTCGTAGATTTCGCGGCAATTGTTTTTTTTTCTGTAAAGAAGATAATTGGATGGTGAGAAAAATGAAAAAAAAATAGAGCTTAAATTTGGGCCACCCTAATATATATATATATATATATTAACTTAAATTTCTTCTTTCAAATTCTACTTGACGGATTCCGATGAAACAAAGTGCAGGGAAATTCTACAAGCGTTCACTTCCACCGACCATAGGTTCAAAAAAAGCTTCACCCCTTTTCACCTTAACTTCGATAAAACAGACAAAATTTTCCAAAATGCCAGCTATCGCCTCAGTATTTTAAACCCTTCGGAATTATTGTCAGAAATGTGGAAAAAGAGATTTTGAATAGAATTAATCGCTCCGTTCGACCTCATAATAATTCAAGTACAGTGATAATAGTGTATCGTAGAATCGTACGTAGCATGTTGCGGGCTTTAACGAGGTCGTACAGAACACGTTGATTGCTCACGACACGATCTATTAATTGGCAAACACAGGGAATACGATGAATGAAATGAGGAGTGAGTGAGAGGTGTATCGTCAGGTACATATCGTATAGTCGAGTCTATATATGCGGCACAAGAGACGAGAAAAGGAATGATCGGTTTATATATCGATCAACATCGTAATTTCCTACGGTGTATCCAAAGTGTCGGGTAATAATTTTTCGCATAACGAGGGGACGAAGTTACCGCGGTGAATGGTCTCGTCTCTCCAGAATTTATTACTTTTCTCTATCGTACGCTATCGTGTAGATAAAAGGAGAGGGACAAAAAAACGCAAATGCTCTATTCGACAGATTTATCTTTTCTATTATTTCCCCGTGCTATCTATGAATGTATACGAGAGAGAGAAAGTGTGGGCGAGGATAGTAACACGCGCCTGTACATACAAAGTGTACAGATAAGTCGTTGGACGACCGGTGGTTCAAACATCAAGCCCCCCCCCCCCCTCGTTTCCAGGTTTATTTAACTCCGGTGAGCTAATATTTGTTGATTTACAAGTGTCAAAGAGACGGGTAAAGTGTTGGGTGAAGTAATCAAGCTTAGTGCCAATGTACGGGCTATGCGTGACGGGGAATCATACTTTTTTCTTCTTTGACTTGGCTTTGTCTGTGGTCTTCGAGGAGGCTTTACATCCCATTGGCTGTTTATTCTGTCGGAGAGAGGGTCATTGGGAAAGAGATCGATTGATCGATGGTTTATTATATGCCTTGGCATTGACCTTTAAGCAAGAAGATACGTATAAGGAACGTGAATAAAAATATAAAAATAAACAATAGTTGAATAAAAAGTCTATAAAAAATTACATAGCATGAGGAAGAAAATGTATGTGAATTAAAAATCAAGAAATGACATGGGAAAATATAAGGAAGAGAGCTATATATTTACAGGGTCTCTACTGACCTGAAAAGTCATGAAAAATCTTAAGTGTCATGAAATTACTCTCGTCCCTGAAAAGTCATGAAATGTCATGAAAAATTACCAGTCTAACTGAATTATTATACCCTACCAAATTATCGTTGACTCTATATTCAATATGAACTAACTTTGGGGTACTTGTCTACATAGAAGCGAGTATCGAATCGATAGAAAATAAAACAGAAGAAAGTAAAAGAAAATGATGCGTTATCTCAACATGTATTAGTTTTTCTTTGTCATTCGTGTAAAGCGACTAGATGATATTACTCAAAGTTCCTAAATGTGTGTAATATTTTTCGAGATGTTCCCAAAATATATTTCTTTACAGCAATCTTGAAATTACGTTTGTCTCACATTTTTTACTACATATGGAATTGTACAGTTTGGTGACCTTTCGTTTATTCCTTATACTTTTTATTGGCATACAACACACATCTGTTTGAAAGAGCAAAATAAAAATATAAAAGTTTAGAAAATCGCTCGCACTGTAGAATCATTAAGTATACTTCTATGCCAGAAAGTCATACTAAGAGTCATGGAAAAAATCCCCATTCCTAGCCTTAAAAATCCGTAAATGTCATGCAATTTCAGTTCTGGTCAAAATTAGACACCCTGATGTAAATAAAAAAATAACATCGCCAAAGTAACAGAAGCCTTGAAAGAGGTATGTAATTAAGGTAATCCTATCGCTTCACACTAGTCGTACCACTGATCATACTTGAGACTTGTACAATTTATATTTTTAGCATAGGCAAAAAAAAATAATTTGTGATAAGTAAAATTTTCCATGTGTAGACTGTTTAATGAATGTTCACATTTAATTAGAAAAATGAACAAATAGTTATTCCAACGATTCGCGCAGTATTTCTAGGTTTGATATTTGGCAACATTGGTTCGATCTCCGTCTCTTTTTACTCAACCAGGCGAGTTTAACCCCCATGCTTTTCAACGTCGATCTGTCAAAACAATGTCAAGTGCGGGAAATATAAAGCATTGTATTCGGGCCACGACTGGTAAAAAGCGTGGAAAATTTGTGTCGGCGAAATATGTCTGTTAAAAATGAAATATGTGTGGAAATTCGAATGAGTGAGATGAGGTTAGGACTGTAGTCAGCTGTTGCCTTGCTGTCACGTCTCTTTATCGTAGCAAGTGCTAATAAATTCACTACCGGAAGTTCAAATTAAACTTGATATTACATAAAAATGAGGTCAGTAAGCGTAATTTTTTCTGAGAGCATTGGATTACTACAAGTGTTAAGTATGTAAATGTGATTATTTTTGAAAATCTGACGGATTTCCACTATTATATACACTTTTGTAGCCACCGGAAATTGGGTTTTTGTATGTCGTTTCGGAATTCCTTCACAAAAACACGCACTTTTAATCTTTTTTTCCCTGTAATTAC
Organism: Ophion obscuratus; assembly: GCA_964007375.1. Classification (NCBI taxonomy): domain Eukaryota; kingdom Metazoa; phylum Arthropoda; class Insecta; order Hymenoptera; family Ichneumonidae; genus Ophion; species Ophion obscuratus. Next base: position 24,674,124 of record OZ023317.1, read on the forward strand.
GTCGATAACCAACCCTGAAATTTTACAAAGACGATTATTAATATATTCAGTGAAGCTCAAAAAATTATGAAAATCCTATGGATTGAAGGCTGGCGATAGGATTACCTTCAGAAATAATACGGAAAAGAAAAATAGCATACTAATGAGGATAGAAGATACACAGGCAACGTTTACAAATATATAGACAAAAATTGAATGACAATCTCATAAATAGTTATGAGATATAAAAATATATCAAAAAGGAAAGCAATGTAGAAAGACTGAAGTAGAGACTCAGTAGCTGAACACATCGTGGATATAAAAGAGAGACTGTTTAATTAATTGATGGTCCATTATATGCCTTGGTGAAACCATTTAGGCAACATACATACGAAGAACAAGTATAAAATAAATAATAATTCAATTGGAGTAAAGAAGAAAGGATAACAAAGCATAGGGAAAGAAACTATATAAGTAAAAAATCGAAAAATGGCATTACAAAACATAAACAGAAAAGTTGCAAATTAAAAAAAGTAGCATAATAAATCATAGGCAGAAGAATAAATAAAAATTGAATAGTAAAGTTGAGCCTCAGTAGCGGAACACATCGTGGTCAAAGAGATGAAAGAGATTGATTAATTGATCGATGGCTTATGGGCCTTGGTACAAACTTTTAAACGACATACTTACACAGAACAAGAATAAAAATATAAAATGAACAATTATTGAATTAAAGTAAATGAAAAAGGGATAACAAAGCATAGGATAGCTAGAAATTGCATAAAAATACATAAGCGGAAAAGCTATTTATATAAATAAAAAATAAAAAAGCAGCATGATGAAACAGGCAGAACATTGACTCTAAAAGTCACCCTGAATTTTTTTTATATTTTTCGAAACAATCCAAAAACGCTCCGATTTAAAAATCTGAACAAATTCCCAAAAATGCGTGATTATATCTAAAAAATGTCAAGCTATGACTCGCAGTGGAAGTATGATTTTTTCTGTGCTTTCTGAGCGATTAACGTTAAAAAAATCCGAAAATTCAAGATCCGCTTACTTCGGGCGAATACTTAAATATTTTGATACCCGCAATGAATTGTGGTGGCCATTTTTTAATAACCATTAGGTTATTCAAAAACGGTAAAAAAAAATTAATGAATTTTTCGGTTTTTTTTAAACGTTAAAATAAATCGGATTGACGGAGATCAGGGAAAAGGTCCACCGGATTGACGTGGAATACCTCATAAATAAAAAATATCAATTAAAAGTAGAACGTGAAGTAGATACTCAGTAGCTGAACACATCATGCTCAAAGAGACAAGAGAAAGAGAAGTTTTCATTGGTTAAAAAGACACCATTGATCACCTCATGATTGTACATATTTTTTTTTATCCGAGAGATTCCTCCACTTCGCTTGAAACTGAGACTTTCGTCCACCCGTTAAAAATACCAAATTCACAAAAAAAATCCTACTAAAGCACGTGTTCACCCAAACTCGATTCTTTGATCTTTGATCATCCTCCGATTAATTGAAATGTCAAAGCAGACTCAACCTTCCTCAAAGGCGTCATTTCTCGATTGAATCGTTCCCCCAAGGATGTCGTCACTCAAATTTCGACTGTCAAATCCTGGTAGTATACACGAATAGACCGTAGTCTCTGAGTTCGGCCATGTTGCAATTCATGATGGCCGCCGAGAGCCGACGTTTCCAGGCCTAAAGGCCTCGCCCCATGGGAATTCTGCCAATGGCGTTACCACGAAACACGGTCATTCATCCCTTCCTGAACTTCCCTCGTGTTTCCCCCTCGGGTTAAACCGGGAAGCCTGGAGCGTCGCCTGCACCTCGGCCAATCGCGGGTTCCGACTAAACTCCAGGCGTCGGCGGCCATCATAGTGAGTCTGCCTGCGCGCGCAACTTTCCCAGCGGGACGTCACATGTGGAACTCATTGCCGATGGATCCCCGATGGTCCCGCGTAAGCGGAACGACAAGAAAAAAAAAAAACAATCTCGTATTCGAGGAAATTGTCAGGAATGGAATGCTCCGGCGCATTTACAGCCTGGACGACATGATTTTGGAAACACTATCGTGCAGCCTCCAAAGTCCATGTCGAGAGGCCACTTCATTTTTATTTATGGGAAGAGCGAAAGTTGCGGCGATATAAAGTTGCCGTTTGTTCGGCCATGGAGCGTTGTGTGTTGTTTTTTGCTCTTTAACTCCGACGGGTAATGGTCGATGAAGGATTGAAGTGGGACATTCGGACGGTCGATGGTTCAGGAAATTGCATTGCCGGCTGAAGGGAAGGAGGGTAACATGCGTAGCCACAAATTACTCGCGCACCGTTGGACGCATCGCTCAGGAACAGAGCACGATAAACACAGAAACGTCCACTTTGGCGGAATTTCATCATTTATACGTGCATAAAGCAGGGCGCGTGGATGGGTCCTTTTATTATTACAATTTGCACCTTTTATCGTTCATAAATTTAAACGGCAACAAAGATGTTATGACACACTCGGCCGATAAGATCTCGAATATCTCACGAGACCGTCGATTCCAATGGGTAACTACTTTGTCGTCGATACAAACAAGGCTGATCCCTATTTCCGAATGACGAGTCTGTTGCATCGAAATCTTCGCTGTCGCAGACCATTCACTTTTGCGTATCGCAATGTCAATGTCATGGTTTGGTGAAACCCTTTGAAACTGCTGTATCGATGGTGGTTAAGGTTTTTCCCGATTGTATCGGCCATCGGACCAGTTGGTTTTCCCGGCCCTCTGAGTTGGATACGCTCCGGGCGTGTGCTGGTAAGGAAGGTAGTGCGCTGAATTTTCGCGCGCGGGGCTCACGGTCGGTACGGGAAAGGCAGTGGATCCTGCCTGAAGGTTCGGAGAACCACCGCGCTCTGACAGCGCGCAGCCAGTCCACGTATCGATCCCGCCAAGGATCATGTGCTCCCCGGCCATACTCTTTGTTCCTTTGTCAGCAAGGTCCACCTATATTCTTACGGTAGAATGTCACCTTCGCGAAGCTTCCTCGGCGCTACCCTAAACAATCGAGGCATTGAGAAATCGTAACCTGCTCTTCCGGGAAACACGACTTTTCTTTGTTTTTCCCCGCTTGTGCACTCTCCTATACAGGACCAGGGCTAATTTACAGAAGGAAACTTGTTCTTCTCTCTTTTGCTTCTAACGGAGATCGCTATTCGTTGCAGCGCACAGCGCCTACGGCAAGAGCCGCTACGAGTGCGAGAGAGATAGCTGATTTACAGATTCCCAATGGTCTCCTGAACGGTTGACTTTTTGGAAAAAAGAAAAGAACCATCTTCCATTCTGTTGAACGACGAACGACGTCTTTCTCTTCGTTTGCCCGAAATGTGGTCCGTCTGAGAGAGAACTTGGCAGTAGGATTTTTACCAACTGGACGTGTGAGCCATGTCCGTGAATGATGCAAAACTTTGGAGAGATGGCGGTGATCGGTATGCGGTGGCTTGACGGTATAATCACCAGAGTTACAACAGGCCTAGGAGGGCCGAGTTGTCGAAGCTGGTGGACGATAGAGCGTAGGTGATTACCGAGTTTGCCGGAGCGCTCGGCTGCCGTTATCAGGCGAATGTGATGGATACCCCTCTGCTTCTAGCAGCATGCCTCATTGACCATTTGAGAGCCTACATAATCCGCAGGCTCAAGCCAATCACACAGCCGCGGTATACGGGTTCGAGTCTGGCACTTTACGTGCCCAGGTACACACCTGGTCGAAGCTCTAGCAACGGGAGAAACTGTGGGGACCTGAAGGGTTCGATCCTACATAGCTGTAAAACAGATTTGCAGGGTGAAGCTGATTGCCGTGCTGTAATGGGCCTGCCAGGACTTTAGTCGCAACGTTCCAGGCTGCTTTTCTAGACAAAGCTACATGGGGATAATGACGAAGTAGCGTTGAGTATGAGGAATCGTTGATAGCTGCATTGGGACGTTTTTACAGCAGCTGATTGATCTAGCCTGAAAAAGATCCAACAAAAAGAGTACACCACATAGGTGGTCTCTATGCAGCTTTGTCGAGAAAAAGGCAGCCTGGGACATCGCTATTTAGTTTAATAAAAGAGACGAAAACCCTGCACTTTTTAGCGTAGAATATGAATCTTTGACTGTAGGCAGATAGCTGCGTACTGAAAGTGACCTCAATAAAATGTTGCCCCTCAACTCGCCCCAACCCTAAGAAATAAGGGTTGAAAACTTAAAAACCGCCGTATATCGATAATTAATAGCCCGATCAAAAAATGTTTCAAACAAAAGTTGTTTGGAATAATAAAATACGTATAAAGTTATCTAACGTGCAATCCCCTATCTTTGGAAATAGCGACACAAAAACGCTCGCACACGCATCAACCCCGAATTTTTAAATCGTTTTTGTGGCGTTATTTTCAGAGACAGGGGGTTGGACGTCAGACAACTTTATACGAATTTTATTATTCCAAACAACTTTTGTTTGAAATCTTTTTTGATCGGGTTATTAATTATCGAGATACGGCGATTTTTAAGTTTTCAACCCCTTTCTTCGGTTTGGGGCAAGTTGAGGGACAACATTTTATTGGGGTTACTTTCAGTAGACAACCATCTACCTTCACTCAAAAATTCATATTCTACGCTAAAAAGTGCTGAGTTTTCGTGTCTTTTACTGGACTAATTCCTGGCTGGGTCAACCGAGCTAGTTATCAGCTCCATCCTACAGACCTGTATGAGTGATGCTCCCCTTTGAGTGGACGTTTGACAGGGAAATTGATCAATTTGCCGCTGCAAAACGCCGAGTACACTCGAGTACACTTTTGAAACAGAAATTTTCGCCCAATGGAGGTAGTCAATTGGGGTTTTTGATCCGTAAATCTACGGTGGCTTCTTGATGCATCGCGAGTGTTACGACAGCATGCTAACGACTGCTTGGTTTAACGAGGCCCATTTTTTTCGCCATAAAACGTCATTCCGTGCAGACAATGTCTGTTAGCGATCGATCTAGCTAGTTTACATTGTATCCATTCCACCCATATGTTACGTGCACCAGCTGATCGTGTTTCGCAAACGCCTCTATAAACCATTGCGAAATTTCCATTTAGCCTCTTTGCCACGTGGTGCACCATATGTTTGGACGCGTCTATCGCGATACAAGACTCGAGCACACCCGACACGAGCTCGACTGTAATCCGAGGGCGAGCAATAAAACCATTAGATCTACGAGGTACGCGGTGAAACATGGATATGTGTTAGGCTCGTACAGGAAGCCGCTGATTACCATCGGAGGATGATGCTGGTAGATGGCAACCAGTCAGATGCTATAGGGAGAGATCCTCCGAGCTAGGGGAGGATAATGTGTAGGCATTGGTCCACTAGAGAGAGAGAAATGGAGACCAGCAACATCACAATGTTTCCTGGCAACCTTAGTACCGATTCTCTGCAATCTCTCCCGTAGGATTCATCGAGTTATTTATTCCTCCACGTAGGGCACACGGGAGAGATGTTTTTTGCGTTTCCAGCATCTTATGCATCCCTGTGAGTGAGACCACCCAGGCTTTTAGCCTCCATAATTTTCTTCCTCCGGGTTGCCTCGCGGGGTTCCCGAGATTCAAGGTCTCCCCTTACCCTCGTCAACGTCCGGGTAACTCCGATCCTTTTTTTCCCTTTCGCCCACTCTCATCCTCCCTCCCCCCGTCTCCAGCACCTCATTGCATCAATTCCTCTTTTCGAACACTGTGAACACGTAATAAAGAAAAATCGATCGTGGCCAGAGACGTTTATTAGCCAATTAATATCCCATCAGGCTTTCCATCCGTGTCTTCGGGCTATGGGATTCGATTTTGGGGAGCTTATTGGATACTTTGTATTCCTTGCGGATCGAATGAATCAGAAATGCGGCGATTCCTACTCCTTCAATGTTCTTTTCCTCCTCCTTTTGTCTCCTGCCACCCGGCACAGTCCTTGCCTTCCTTCATTTTTTTTTCATCCATCTAACCCACCTCGGCAACAGAGGCGAGCCATGAGCCGGCTACCCCGAGCCAGTGAACCAACGGGACAGGGAGCGGAGGGAGAAGGCGTCGCGGCCATCGATTTCTGCTTCTGCTGGGCTGCCGGTGCGCATGCGCGCCCAGAACCGGTATACAGAGGAGCTCCGACATTCCCCACTCTTGGAAACTAATTCCCCTGGTACCAATCTTTCTCCCGCTCTTTCTCCATCAACCGTACTCTCTCTCTCTCTCTCTCTCTCTCTCTCTCTCTCTCTCTCTCTCTCTCTCTCTCTCTCTCTCTCTCTCTCTCTCCCTCTCTCCCCCTCCCTCTCGCGTTGGGCTTCTGCCGGTCCTGCTCTATGTGGAGGCAACGTGGCTAGCCGCAGTGTATTGGCGAACAGGCATATACGCATGCTTTATAACAAAGTTGAAATGTGATGGTGAGAATACAAGAACGCGCCCCCGGGATCCACTACCGAATTAGGGACGCGTACTTCGTACGCCAACGATCTTCCATATATATTTAGGTATACATCAGCAGCGAAAATTCTCTCTCGCCCTCCCTCTTTCTCTCTCTCTCTCTCTCTCTCTCTCTCTCTCTCTCTCTCCCTCCCTCCCTCCCTCTCTCTCTTCCTCCCCCTTTCTCTCCCCCCTCTTTCTATCTCTCTCTTTCATTCAACCCCCTTGCCACTTATTTAATCCCGTAACCATCCCTCGTACTACCTTTCCCTCTTCTGTTCTCAGTAAGCCTCCCTGTAACAACCGCGCCATTCTCGATGATCCTCCCCCGGGCCCTCCCGCGAACCACCCCTATCACTCTGCAAAGGGCTCCTCCAGACTGCCATGGCTACCTCACCCTCGATCACCCTCTCTTTCTTTCTCTGCACTTCCATTATCTGCGGCAAGGCTTATCTTCAATCCCACCATCCGCTCGTTCTATATTGGAAAAGTTTGATAGCGTTCACTTGCTTTTAGCCAAGTCCCGGATGAATCTATGGAGCCTTGTCGCTTCGCTGATGAAATTCAGAGCTGCCCGAAAAACGTTTTTTTTCTGGTTGGATTAGGGGACGATCTATGTTGGAAGGGCGTCTCAGTTAGTTGTGGAGATAGAATTTTGTCATTGGGTCTTAAAAAAACTTTGTCGGAATAATAATAATTTCTCGGGAGAATAATTTGTTCAGAAGAATAAGTTTGCTGTTTTTTTTAAATTACTGCGAATGTGTTCCGTATATAACTATTAGGAATAACGGATTGTAATTATTGATGATAATTTGGAACTATTATTTTTTAAATCATTTGACACCATTGTGTTAAAAATATGGAATAGTAGCATGAAGTCGTTGTAAAAGGTATCTTAATTAAGGGAGGACACCACTGAGTCGGGCCGAAATAGAGTAGTTTTTTCCGATTTTTTTTGGTCTGCTAGATTATTTAATTGGGATTTGGAAAAATATATGTTATTAAGCATACATTGAAGTTATTTCGTGTAAATTTTTTATTTGAAAAGTTAAAATTTAACAATGTTATCGAGGTATCATAGAGCTTCTGAATACAAATTGTGGTCCAACGGCCGAATCGATAACTTGACAATGGTTGGTCTGAAAAATAACAAAGTTTTATAATCTATATGAATGTAGCTCTCGATGTACATAATTATTTTTCAAATAAAAAATTCTAAAAAATGTAATTTTGGCAAAAATTTTTCTTATATTCGAGGCCTTAAAAAATACCAAATAAAAAAGGCTACATTCAACAATAGCTACAGCAATTACAAAAATTTAGATTTTTAAAATGTAATTAAAATTTTTAACTCGGTCAATTTTCAATATTTGAACTCGATTTTTTTTTCACATATTCTTGAATGCAACCTTGATCAAATGTAAAAAGAATCGATATTTTTGACTCATCGTATCTAAAACCTAAAATTTATTTTTTTATATCAGAATATTCATATATATATATATATATATATATATATATATATATATATATATATATATATATATATATATATATATATATATTCTTTTTGAGTCATTTATATCGGCCGTCGAACTTTACAATATCCCTAAATTCTGCACGTTAAAAACATTGTCAATCGTTCACTATTCGAACTTGAGAAAAATATAAAAAAGTTGTCGCAGACTAGCTGATCATTGAATCTTCACGCAGATGGGAGCCGATCAGCTCGTAGCTGTCTGCCCCTCCAGCAAATAGTGCCACCGGAAGTTTTTATCGTCGGATCGTTATCAATGGTGATGATGTCTCTTCAACAAGCCAAATTTTCATTCTGTAAATAAAAACTAGGTTAAGGTTCTTCGGAATTCTCACTAGAGATCGAAAACCTAAATTTGCAAATAACGGTTTTCAATAATAATACCCATGAACAAATTATCGATGAAATGTTCCGCTGCATTCTAACGATACGAGCTTCACCCCACCATTGTTGCATGCACACCACGGCAATATTCCCACGTTACTCTGCAATGATGCTATCTTGTCCATTGCTCGCTCCCGCAACCTCATTTCGAAAATTCCCTCGCGGCATTATCAGCCCATCTTTATTCAAGCCTGCCGGGGTCCGGCGGGTTTTGGGGGGGTTGGTTTTTCGCAGCTATATTCGTTGGCAGTGCGGGGGAGGCAAAGAAGGGTACCCCTCGATTTCATCCCAGAGGGTGGCTCCTGTCTCTCTCGACGGGGTAGAGCGAAGTTTTACGAGGACGCCGAAATCTCCTCATCAAGCTTCCGTAGCGCGGGATCCCACAGAGCCCGTCTACCCGGGGAGCGCCGTAATAAGGTGCCCTCCATCGTAGTGAAAGGGCTACGGTATACGATGCTTCTCTGCATACTGAAAATTGTTCGGGGAAGTGCTTTTTGTTTCAGAGAAACTACCCCCTTCTCACCGGCTCTTCTCATCCTTCGAGTCCGCGGAAGCCAAACGAGTACGGAGGCTTGATTCCAATTATTCAGTAAATTAAATACAGGGAGAGACTTTAACGTCACTGCCACGATCCGGACGCGCGTGCTCCGCGAATATACTCGTCCATTCTGTCTGCAACGTTAATTTATTCCTTTTGCAAATCGATCGCGTCTCCGTACTCGAGGAACTCTCGCTCGTCATTCGTCCTGACGAAGCAACCCAGAATTTTGCGCTTTAAGGGGTCTTCCCACTTTAGACGCGAAAAAGGCTATTTTTATTCATTTTTTTCATAGGTTTATATTATAGATATTGATATAAAAGTTGTTACACTTAATAAACACACTTTCGAAATACATTTAAAAATAAAGTATTTATTCAAGTCACTATTTGTAGACGAAAATGGTACACTGAGAAAAGAAAATCGTTGAATGTGCAAAATGCATTGTGTTGTCTCGAAATTTTCTTGTTTTAACAGTTGCTCAGACATGCTAAATAAGCTACAGTTCACACCACTAAAACTATTAGTTAGATTGACAAAACGTGTTTTATGCCAACCAAAAATCATGTCGAACGTATTTAAGGAAGTTGGCGCGTTAGCCACAATCCAAGGTTAAATTTAATAAAAAATACATGTTATTGTTTAGACTATACCGAGTCTTTACGAATTTTTTGAATTTTTTCTACCACCAAACACCAGAGATAAAAAATAGTTTAATGTATGAAATTTAACGTGCGGTTAGATGGGCAACACTTTCACACTAAAGGTTATGTAATTTTTTTTTGTTATTTAGCACCAAGATAAACCATTTCTAATAACGGATTAATTGCAAACTGAACAGGCAAACTGAACCTTTGTAAACATTTAGAAAAAAAAATCCTCATCTTGCCAATCGTAAACCATGGGCCAATAATCTCGTGACGTAAATATGAATAGGCATAATTATAAATTACTCAAAATTTCATTGTGAATTGTATAAAACATTCGTTGTCGTAGTTTTTTTTCCGCAGTAATCATCGATAATGTTATACTTTTTCAAGTTGGTAGTAACACAAAAGTTTTTCTACTTCACGTAATAAAAATATTAAAATGCATAATTTTGCCCTTTAATTATATATTTAAAAAAATTGGCATATACAGAATAAATCTGTACCTCGTATGCATTTTTTTGAGGTTCATGGAAAAAAATGAATAAACCGTCATTTGAGTCAACTGAATCGCTCCAACCTCATTAAAGATACATTTTGTTAAACCAACTGTATTTTGGATGGATAAACGAATTTTTTTTACAGTGTAGTTAAAAAAATGTCCTGAAAAAATTGGAGGTCTGCGATTTTGATGAAATCTCGGAGATGGATCATCCGAAACGAAAAAATCAAACGGTTTTAGATTCAGTATGTTGATGGCTATAGCGCATATCATACGATTTTTTATATATGCAAAAATAACAAAATGGCGGATATTTGTCGAAAGAACGAAAAAAAAAATTCACTGTTTTTGGCAAAAAAATTAGTATATATCAAAATTTAAAAAAAATCCTTAATATGGGCTATAGCTATTGTTGTAAAGAATAGGTCGTTAAAATTTTATAAGGATTAGTTCAGTAGTTTCGAAGATTTTATCAACGAGCCGTCGAAAAACGTTGTTTCGAGAAAAACGCGGTTAAAGTTTGTTTGGGTTACATAAATATATAAAAAGCATTTTTTAAATGTATTTCGAAAGTGTATTTATTAAGTTTAACAACTTTTGTATCATTATCTATAATGTAAGCCTATCATAAAAATTCACGAAAAAAGCCTTTTTTAGCGTCTAAAACGCATTTTTGAATTTTTTTTTCGTAATTCTTTAGATAAGTGACTTTTCCGAAAAAGTGCCTAAAATTCTTTTTTTTTTATTGCTATTTTCTCATTTATTGGGTCACAAATGATGATATTTAGTCGGGGGAAGCTGAAGTTCACCCACATAAAAAGTTATGGGGTTTTTAAGTTCGCGGAAACACGTGATAAAATAGGGCATTTTTTAACGTTTCGACGCCTCTATTGGGTTCGTTTGGTTTTTTTTTAATTTTTGGAAAATTCGAAATGATTTTTAACGATTTTTTGCTCGTAAAAAATTAGTCAGTGAAAAATGTCAGCTTCTCACGACTGAATATCATCATTTATAACTGGCTAAATGAGAAAATAGCAACAAAAAAATTCGGAAAAGACACTTACATAAAGAATTGCCATTTTTTAAATAGAAAATCGTGATGAAGAATTTCTACAAAAATCAGGTATTTGAAAAAAGTGTCATCTGAACAACACTCTTTTTCGTGTAAAAATATTTAATTGTAATCGATTTACAGCCGTTGTCCGGGAATCACCCCTCGAAAACGTCTTTTGCGATGAGCAGGGCCCTTCCTAACCGGGTTATACAATATAAAAAAAATCAAACAGATTTCGTTAGTATATTACGGGACAGGCACCATATGTCGGATACTTTTGTTTAAAAATGTAAGAAAAGTAAACAATTGCTAAGACCTTCAAAGTTAACGATTTTATGATCTACATGTCCTTTAGAAAAAGATGCTAATCATTATTTTACGCATCACATTTGAACATTTTGAATTATATGATGTTTTACAAAAGACCAAAGAAATCATGGTTTGCCAAAAGGTTATCTGTGATCGGTTATCCGATATAAGGGCCCAAACTCCATTTTTCTTATATCTGATGTTAGGAAACTATTTTTATATAAAATAAAACAAAACGTTTATTGTTTTAACTTTGTAATTATTATCAAACAATCGGTTCTTATGAATTGATCCTTGATTAGGTGGGAACATTTTGGCACAAACGGATATCTAATATTAGGCTCGATGAAGTATCCGATATTAAGATTTTGCCATGGCCGAACATAAACTAATATTTTTGCACATATTGCTATTTGTGCGAACATTGTATAGTTATTAAGTGAAATAAATGCTATAGTTCATCAAAAATAATAAAAACATAAATCATTCGGACTTACCTCAATGAAAACAACACTTTTTAACACAAAATATATTTTTTAACGTTAGCGAAAAGTATCATCAGTTGACTGTTGTGCTTTTTTTGTTGCTAGGCAATCAAAAGTTTTGCAGTGACGACACCTTACGACTAGTTATTAGTGTATAAAATCAAAAAATAAATGTCGTTATAGGAAAACTCGAGATAGTCCACTATTCGATATTAAGCAACTATCCGATATATGTTGCTTCTCCCCTATTTTATCCTATGATAAAGCAAAATAATTTTCGAAATATCAAATTTTAAAAAATGGCCCTCGTTCACAGTGGAACGCTTTATTTATACCGAAAAATGGGCATTCTTTGTTCATCAAATCGAAAGTATACATCGAAAAAAAAATTCTTCCATCAAATACAATTTTTTTACATCTAGAAAAAGCCCGAAAAATTTCAGAAATATCGATGCAGTAGTTTTTGAGATACTTTTCTCACCGACTCTGGAAACGTACTTTCACGAAAAAAAAAGATAATTAAGCTAGAACGAGAGCACTCTTGGTTTCTATAGATTTTGTTCAAATTTTAACCAAACATTGTTCATATAATTACGCATGTTTGAGTTAAATTTCCGAACAGTCGACTATTCAGATTGGGAGATAATGGGTTTTAAAATTGTAACTTTTAACACTGCAGGGTCTGCATTGAAATTTAGACAGAATAATTTTCCGTAAAAACATTTGTCCCCGATAATTAGAATACATATGGTACCACCGCATCGTTCCACGTATCCAATGACGTAAGTTTGCGCGGCATATTTAAAATGATACTGCAAGACAAATTTTTATTTGGAAGTAATTTTCAATCGAACAAAATTTTTAATTAGTTCTGAATTAACCAACACTTTTATTTGTTAATGAAGATAACAAAAAATACAAAATATTAATACTTATAACGCAAATATGTTTTTTATGATAAAAGTTTTCAACTTTAGGAACACGATAATTATTTTTTTCTCGAAATATTGAACATTACTGTTCTGCGGTGTTGCCATGTCTTCTTATTATAGGGGACAAATATTTTTTACGGAGAATTATTCTGTCTTTACTGAACGTTTTTAGCAAAACTAAATAGTAAAGGCAGTCCAAACATTTTTCACTCTTTCCCTAACTAGTTTGCTATCTAAACATAATTTTTTTCCAAAATTTATAAACACAATACAATGGTACGTTGAATTATGTGACCTGACTTTCGGTCAATGCATATTTTCAGGGTGCATCTACAACATCGCATACCCTAAAAATATATTAGTTTTTCAAAAAATCGCATAACCCTCAACGACGACCGCGCAAACTCATCAACTTTCGTTCACCCCAAGCCGAGAATGCCGCTTGAGGAAATTCGCGAATTGCAATTTACGTACGAGAATGACGAGCAACGTTGGGGGAGAAATTTTTCAGCGTAATTTGCCCACGAATGAGGCAGTTTAACGAGAGCGTAGAAATTTCCTAATCAAGGTCCGAGTGCGGAAATTGCGTCCAAGGGGTGGGATATTCCGCGCTGTCTCGGCGAAGGATTCCGAAGATATACGCGCGCGGCTCGTCCACAAATGAGGCGGCTTGATTCCAATTATTCAGTGAATCAAATACGCGGACTTTACGGGCTCTGGGGGTGCTACCGGTGCGCGCACCCCCTCGCTTACCGTTACACTTTATGTGCAGCGTACCTACATATGCGGACGGGAAATACGAGGCACTACAGCGAGGGCGTACGAGAAAGTTGTCGTTGTAGAGGGAGACTGAAGGGGGCTGGGGGGAGGGAGGCTCGAGAGTGTACGAGAGGGTACGAGAGTGTACGCGAGTTATTGTCGAGGGGAGACACCGATGGAAAGGGTTGAAACCGCACAATCGTCGAGTAGTACCAGCCCATCCGATCGTCCCGCAGAGCATGCGAAACAGCCAGAATTGAAGCGTACTATCGTGTCGCGCCGGTTGCCCGTTATCTACAGTTAACACTGGCTCCGAGGGTTCCGAGATGAAATTCGAGGGGTTGGCTACGATGTATCCGGTCTAAGCCACGCGTGGGTAGAGTCCCACCCTCTCAGCCTCCGTCTGGTATAAGCGAACGGTTATTTTTTCCTCCCCCAAACGAAAACAACCTTCCACCCTCAAGGGGTTGCATTAAATAGGCAAGGGTGGAACTGCCCTCCACGATTTTTCGTAGCGTACAAAGTGCCCGTAGATATTTCTTTCACCCCTTCGCTTCACAACCGTGATTGACGAAAAAATTCATCTTCGCTAATTTCCAAATTTGGAAAATACGATTGCAATAAATCCGTTAATTTTAGTCGAAAATTCATTTTTTTCACCTCCCATTTTACCTGATTGTGTTTATTTCGGAATATAAAATGACCAAGTTTGGAAATACTTTCTTCCAAATTTGGATTGTTACGCCATTTTTCATATGGTACATCGTTGAAGACAGAGCTACGAGGGATGCGAATGTTTTGCGTTTCTTCGGTGGAGCACATTTGTCGGAGGGACCTTATCGTTGTCTCTGCCAACTTCGTAATTTCGTATTTTCTTTGGAGATTCCGTGCGCTCGTGAGCTTCTCGTATTTTACGAGCCCGTATCTTCCTACATTTCTCTTTCCCTTCATTCCTCTTCGTGCTTCTCTAAGTCGTATACTTCAAAATATACGTATATACAGATATACATACATACATACACACATACACACATACATATATAAATACATACATACATACATATATACATACATACATACATACATACATACATACATACATATATATATATATATATATATATATATATATATATATATATATATATAGCAAAGAGTTTTCCTTCTTCCAACACAACCCAGAAAACCAGCCCCCCCACTGCCCATGCGCATCATCCATCCCCCCACTGAGCAAACGACTCACCCCGCCCATCGACCCTCAGACGTCCCTTTTCGCCCCTGCTCCCTTATTTTTCCCCTTCGAGTCTTTCCCCGTTTTCCTTTCGGTCGCTCCCCTCGTTCTCCCCCTCGAAAACATCAGAATACGATGGCGCTGTGTACGGCTCATCGGGACGTCTGTAAGGGCCTAGAGCGCACGAAGGGGTTGGTTTCTTGGACGAAAGGGAGCACGGCGTTTCTCGCGAAGGCGCGATACATTGTGCAGACGTTGGATCACCGGAAACGACGAGGAGGCTCGCCTTGGCGAAATCTCACGGGGAGGAGGGGGGCAACATTCGAATGGGGGCGTAGGGATCCGAGGGTAATTCATACGTGTACTCAGTTTGTTCTTGTTTCTCGGACAATGTAAACGGCATCCTTGGTCATCGAGGGAAAGCCATAGAATTTTTGAGGGCGGGAGGGGTGGGAAAGAATAACGGAATTCGCGCAGGGCGGCAAAGGCAGAGATGAAAATTTATAATCCGTAACATTTCCGGCTTTCGGCGGAGCCCGCTGCACGGGAATGGCCCCGAAGAAAACTCCCTTGATTATGGACATTCATGTGTGCGGCTGCAATCGCGTGCTCGCAGATGATGCCCCCCGTTGATCCTCTGAATCTTCGAATAGAATGAGGCTCGTTCACGAACCTCGAGAAATTTAATATATCTCTGGTTTAAGGGGGGAGAGATACTTTTAATAGGGAAAAATTGCTGATTTTCTTGATTTTGTTTTGAAGGAAAGATTTCTTCATCATTTTTGAGGCTTTGATTTTCAGATTTTTGATTTCGGTTTTATTACTACTTAAGGCTGTTACGTGGTATTTTGAAAATTATTCATCTTTAAAATGGCGGAGGTATGATACAGTCTTCTAAACAGGTTGCGGCGAATGCTGTCAGACGGCGTGACACGTAGCGTCGTCGGGATTAATCTGAAAAATAAAAGCACCGAAAACTTTTCTTTTATTAACACTCATACGCAGAATATGAACCAAGAAAAAGTGGGAAATGTTGAAAATCAATGAAATGGTACACTTCGGAACAAAAAGATTAAGTTTTCCGAAAAAAAAATGACTACGTTCTGCAATAAAATACTATTTGTTTTATTTTTCCAAAACATTTAGGGTCATGTTTTAGATAAAAAGGTTGGAAATATTTATACTAAGTTAGATCAGAATCAGTCGATTAGCTTTTGAGCTATATGCCAGTTTGAAAAATGCAGTATGGAAAACCCTACCGCCGCCATTTTTAAAGATTCATAAAAATAGAAAATACCACGTAACAGCCAAAGGTAGTAATAAAATATACCCTAAGTCTAAAAAATAGTGAAAAAAATTTACTTAAAAAAAAATCATGACAATCAGCAAAAAAATTCCTCGCCTAAAGGCATCTCCCCCCTTAACCTCTTAACGTAAAATGGTGACTATTTTGGATTTTTCAAAATTACCGCTATTCTTTTTTTATCCCCTTTCCCGTTCGGCCCCACTCTTTCGGTCTTTATTCGTCTCGGGTGACGCGCGTGTCCTCCGCGGTGGGTGAATATTCCCTCTCGGGCAGCCCTCGCCTGTAAACATTCGGATTATCCCGACAGATTCGAAAAACGACTCTCCAAACCGGCACCAGCGGCAGCTTGTAACACGAGAGCTTCCCGCAGCATCCCGCAGTCGAATTCTTTTTATAACCGTTTATTTTTCTCAGGATTTTCGTGCGCATCATTTATTGTATGTTTATACCTACGGAGAATATTATGTGCACGAGTGTGCGCGCGCGCATTCGTCCGGCCGTGCGTTTACGCGAGGTCGAGAGAGACCTCGGCGTACATGCGCTCTATAGAAGAGTCCGACGGATGCAGGCTGCTAAATTCGAGATTTTATGCGCGAGGTCGCCAGAGCCAAGTCGCCAGAATGAAAAAGAGAGAGAGAGAGAGAGAGAGAGAGAGAGAGAGAGAGAGAGAGAGAGAGAGAGAGAGAGAGAGAGAGAGAGAGAGAGAGAGAGAGAGAGAGAGAGAGAGAGAGAGAGAGAGAGAGAGAGAGAGAGAGAGAGAGAGAGAGAGAGAGGGAGAGAGAAAGGGAGGGAGGGAGGGAGGGAGGGAGGGAGGGAGAGAGAGAGAGAGAGAGAGAGAGAGAATATTAACACCAACAGGAGAGATCTTGAAGTGTTCACGAGCCAAACTCCAAAAGAGATAACGTTTCCCAACGAGTACGCCGTATCGTGCAGGACGAATATTCGAATATTCAAGCCGCCCACGCAATCGTGGTCCGTTCATGTTCGCCGCATGATAAATGTATGCAAAAATATGTGACACCTCTATTTGTGTTTACCACTCAAAGTTGATTCCTCCTTGTATGTACTTTGGCCACAAACGCCAAACATATTTCGAACCTTAGCGAGTTTGCGTGAGTTTGAGGCTCGAAAAACAGGGAGGTTTTCCATATTCTTTTTACATAGATACATAGTCTTGTCAAGTTTGAGTTTTTTTTTAAATTGAGAAATATTGATAAACAATGAAGTTATTGATATTTTAACGAAGGGAAGTTAATGCAGGGCAAATCAGTGTAGATGTGGCAATTGGGGTGATGTGACAGGTACAATTACAAAATGTTCGCTTCATATAATAATAACATTTTCTTATGACCGGATACTTTTTTGATATTTTGAAAATTACGTAAATGGGAAGCTGTAGGACAAAAAGACGCTTTTGGAAAAAACAACTTTGATATTTTTTTTTATTAACGAATAGACGAAGATATAGAAAAATCATCGGATTATGAGATTAAAATGTTTGATAGATTTTGAGATACCCCCGACTTGCGCCCTTAAAAAAAATAGCTTCGAGAAAAACACAAGAGAAAGAAGGGTTAACCATGGGCGATGTGATCCTCTACGATAATCGTTACAACTCGGACAATTTTTGGAATTTTACGAAATCTTTGTTGCATATTAGTCTACATACCCTAAGGTAGCATATAATAAAACATATAATTTCTATCAGTATATTATTAACTATTATTTTTATGTATTCATACTTGAAACAATTTTATTAGCATTTTATTAACAATTTTTTAATTCATGTATATTTTTTTAATTTTCATTATAGTATTATAACAATTATTGACTTTTAAAAATGTTTCTTAGTATTTTATTAATTACCTTTTTCTATTTATTTATATTTTTCAAATTTTGTATTATTATCATTTGATTTTATTCAAGAGTTATAAGAATCGACCCGTTATCGCAAATGATTGTAGTCGATTTATTCTTTCGATTCCATCATCACCCTCCTCACCTTTTTTTCAGAAAAATAATTCTCGTCCTTTTCGCACGTACGTAATTGGCAGTCTTTGAAATCTCGCCATGGCGCTTTTTCCCAGATTCCTCAAGACTCGTAGACGTTTCGCGAGTCGTTCGAAGGCTGTTTGAAAATGTGGGCTTCAAAAAAGCTCACGTGCACCGATAGAACGTTCGAGTCTGGATAAAGTTTCCTCTGGATTTAACGAGTTTATCGGATCGCCCGTCACGTTCGGCTCGACCAATGCACCGTCGCTGCTCTCTTTTTTTTTGCCTCTTTCCTCTCTTTTCTTTTCTTGTACGAGTACGCGCATTGCGCGATATCGTTGATTCGTATAACAAATTCACCGTGCGCAGCGTCCATACGAAGATTAAACATAAATAAACGCGTGCGCACACTGCTGCCTATGGATGTGTGTGCATATAAAATAGGATGTGAAATTTTATGCTCTACGCTATCCTCGCGTTTAGCATTTACATTTTACAACGAGATCGCGGGGTAGTAAGCGCGAGAAACACGGCTTTATAACTCGGCTAAAACCCGATGAGAGGTGAGCATCAAGATAAATCAAAATGGATCTGAGAAGATCCCTTGAAGCGCGCCCGCAAACGTCCAATCCTTTGCGGTGATTTATTCATCACCTAGCAGAACGAGTTTAATCGCCTCTATTTCTTTTTTCTCGCTCGGTTATTAAGCTCATTTGTTTGGGCGATCTAGTTTAATTATCCGGAGCCTAGGAAGGGGTGGAAAACAGGGTGCATGAATTTCCTTCGAGGCTTCAAGGCTTTCAACCTCGTAGTCGGAAAAAAGAGGAATTTTCTTGATTTTTTCTGGGATAACGTGTGCAAGTTTTCAAATTTTTTTTCGAGTTAAGAGTATGGGTTTAAGAATCTTTAAAAATTTTCGTATTGAAAATTTGTTTGTGCAGAGCGCTGTTTGAAAAACGTTCTTCGTGGTGGCCACTGCCGCTCGGAAACAAATCATCCGAAATAAAAAATCAAACGCATTGTGTTTTTTGATTTTAGATTTAAGGCGTTAGGCCACAGTAACGGGTATAAAATCATGTGTGAATTTAACAAATTTTTCGGATGAAAAAGCGATTTACTCATAAAATTAATAACACATCTATTCAGTATGAATATCAAGCTGTCAGAAAAAATATATATATATTTTTTTCATTTAGCATCCACAATTTTTCGCCTAGAACATAAAACAAAAATTCTCGTCAATCTACATTAGAAGACCTAGAGAAGTACGTACGGAATTTAAAAAATATTATTTTGTTCAAAAGTTGTAGGTATTGGAACTTAAGAAATGAATTTTCAGTGAAAAATTTCGATAAACTGCTTATAAGCTGCTCATAAATTGAAAAGTTTTCGACTAATCAGAAATTTCGTACGTACTTCTCTGCGAAATGCAATTAGGAACATAACATTTAAATTTTAAGTAAATTGAGTAAAAGTTGTTGAAGTTATTTGTCACGCCAATTGGAAAAAAGCTGTTTCGAGACGTTTCGAGTAGTCGGCCATTTTGTACATCGAAAAGATATATATTTTTTAACAGCTTGATAATCGTACTGAATAGATGTGTAATTAATTTTATGAGTGAATCACTTTTTCATACAAAAAAAATGTTAAATTCGTACATGATTTTATACCGGTTACTGTGGCCTAACGCCTTAATAAAATATCGATTTTTGAAAAAATGGCCGCGGTCTAAAGTGATAGTATCGATTTTCGGTGAAAAAACGCTCTAGTTTCGCTGTTAAAAAAAAACTATGCGTTGGAAAAAAAATTCCTGCGATTCAAACACTGCTTTTTGATATGCTAAAGAAGTTTGTAAATTTGAAGTTGACCGCTGCAGTGATTTTTTAGATATCGTGATCACTGATTTTCCAAAAGTCATTTCGAGAAAACGCGTTCAAAGTTCGCCGGTTCGTGGAACCTACCTATGAACGCCCATAATTCCCTCAATTTTTAACGGATTGACTTGACATTTTCAGAGAATATTTTTGAAACGTTATATTTTGAGAAGCCGTCGAAATCCAAAAATCGATATTTACACAAATCTCAACTAGGTGTAACCTCTTAAACCTCAAACTTTTTCAGCTGTCCAGCTGTTCTAGATGGCTAGAACGAATTCTATTACAAACCTATATCAATTTCATTTCAACAATCATCATCAACTTTTATTCCGTCAATGGATGTTTTGGAATTTGGCGAAAGTTCCAAAGTTCCGTTTATTGGACATATCTACGTTTGAAAAAAAAATAGTACAGTGCATTCGTATATATTCGGGGTCAGAAGATCTGCCATGTTTTTCTTTTTTTAATAATGAAGGAATTGGAGGCGTATCTGCAATTCGAAAACAAAAAATCCGATTAATTCTGTATTGAACAATTACGTAAATTACAATTTTATAATAAATAATAATTAACAGTAATAACAATAATAATTATGACAAAATTAATAATACAATATAAGTAAAATATTAATTAATATATTAATTAATAAATATAATATAATATAATTCATATATTTATAATATAATAAATAATTAATATATTAATAATATTATTAATATTATTATTCTGAAACTATCACACTATTTTTTAATTCAACAATATAATTTTTTATATTCATCCTAATTTGAATTAAAATGAATTGAATCAAATTAAAAAAAAATGTTTTTAATTTATTCATTATTTATTATAATACTAAAAAATAATTTTCCAATCAGTTCGATAAATGTTCCGACCGAACCTCGTCTTTCCTCATTTCCTCCATTAATCCTTGAAATCTTCTTTCCCGTCCGACCATGATTTACGTACGACGATTAACTATTGACAAATGGGTATATTGGAAGCAGCGTTAATTAGCGCTCGTCCCAATCATGTCGCAAAGTTGATCACGGCCGTCTCCCTCTCTCTCTCTCTCTCTCTCTAATTGGCAAAAAGGCCATATGTGTAATTATATCTCTACGCGAATAAGAACAATATAATAAAAATAAAGATACGGCGTTTCTTGATTGGCGAGGGATAATGGGGGTAAAAAAGGAGCGAGAGGAGCGGAGGTCGGGAAATAAGACGCGATTTCCTGCGCCGTCATCGCGTAATCGTCGAGGTGAGGGTCGAGAAAAGTGGATAGAGAAAAATGAGAGGGATATATAGAAAACTTGTATACACGAATGATATAAGAAGGAAAGACGTCGGGCGCCTCGCGTCGGCGACGCCAACGTCGTTATGACTTTCGATTTATGCCGTCACGCCGGCCGCGGTGGACGATTGCTTTTCTCGATGACTAGAGAGACAGAGGGGCCGAGCAGAGGAGGAAGATACACGAAGCGAAAAAAAAACGCAAAGAACGGTCGAAGAAAAAAAAAGAGAAAAAAAAACGTATCTTCTCACCAAAGAGGGAAAGAGTCTTTCATCGTTCCATCGCGTTTTCTCGCCTTTAAAGGGCTTTCTCCGTGCTCGAGACCGAGCAACTTGCCGAGCACGTAGAGAACGAATGGCCACAGTGTCGGGTTAGGTGTACGAGAGGGTGGTTGGAAAACGTGAGGGGGCGGTGGAAACAACCCTTATCGGGACGCCGGGATGCCATGAAAGTCACGGATCCGTGATATCAGCGAGTTACCGGCGGCGACGTCAATGGCGAAAACCGACCAAGATGGCCGGCGCATCCTCTTGTCTCTCTCGCCGACGGAAAACAGTCTTGGCTTTGAAACCTTAGGCCACAGTAACGGGTAGAAAATCTAGTGCGAATTTAACAATTTTTTTTTCGTATGAAAAAGTGATATACTCATAAAATTAATTACACATCTATCTAGTATGAATATCAAGCTGTTAGAAAATATATTTTTTTTCGATGTACAAAATGGCCGACTACAAATATTTTCTTTTATCTTTTTTTAGGCGCTCCGCGGCGTGACGTTTAGCATTCACAATTTTTCACCTAGAACGAAAAACAAAAATTCTCGTCAATCTGCATTAGAATATCCAGAGAAGTACGTAGGGAATTAAAAAAATATTGTTTTATTCAAAAGTTGTAGGTATTTAAACTTAAGAAATGAATTTTCAGTGAAAAATTTCGTTATAACTGCTCATAAACGGCTCATAAAATGAAAAGTTTTCGATTAATCAGAAATTCCGTACGTACTTCTCTGCGAAATGCAATTAGGAACATAACTTTAACATTTGAAGTAAATCGAGTGGAAATTGTCGAGGTTATTTGTCACGCCAATTGGAAAAAAGCTGTTTCGAGAAGTTTCGAGTAGTCGGCTATTTTGTATATCGAAACAAATTCTAATAGCTTGATATGCATTCTAAATAGATGTGTAATTAATTTTATGAGTGAATCACTTTTTCGTACGAAAAAAATTGTTAAATTCGCACGTGATTCTACACCCGTTACTGTGGGCTAAGGCCTTAAAGCATAGAGAACCTTACTTTTTGTTCGCTAACTTTGGGCAAAATATATTTGAAGTATTTTACACGAAATTCTTTTGCTCTAAAGACGAATCGTTTTCCCCAAATGCATCTTATTTTGATAGAATTTTAATTAATTTTTGTCGAAGTTGAATTATTAAATTTAAATAAAAAATCAGGTGTTATTTGAGTCGAATAAAGTTGAGTGAAAAGGATTGATTTTTTTGGGCTATGTAAAATCTAGTGATATTAAATAAAGAATTATTTAATTCGGACGTAGTCCAATGAGCAGCATTATGTATTTATGATAATCATTGCACATTAATGGCATATATGATTATTAATTAATAAATATTAATAAATGGTGCTTATTAAACAGTATTCATTAATAGTTGATTACAGTATACAGTATTACCTAGTTATTGATTGAAACTGCAAGTTAGATTAAAATATATTATTTATTATATATAATTAAACTTTACAATATCATATAACTATCAAATTTATACGTAGTTTGATAAACACTATTTATGTATTTATTATAATCATTGTACATTAATGTCATATACGATTATCAATTGTACACAGGATTAATTAATATTGTGTACATTTATTTATTATTAAATGGTATATCATTTAATAACTTATTATAAATATTACAGAAAGTGTTAAAGTATATATATATATAGAGTTTTATTTGCATAACTTGGAATACAAGTTTTTTACAAACTATTTCCTTACATATTGTTCCTTATTTCTAACTTAAGCCTACAATTCTATCCTGCACCTGCACTTCTCTTTCTTTTTACCTCTACTACTTATCACTAACGCCTCCGTCTCTTACTCTTTTTTGCGCACAATACCTCTATTTCTCTAAAATACCGGCAGATTCCAACATTTATTTTTCCGCCTAACATATTAATGATTTCTCCTTTTATCGCGATCTCATCCACTCCCTGCATCCACTCCTCAGCTTCTTTTCTTGTTTCCTTTGGCATTAAAGCCCATGCTTTTCTGCACACTATGAGGTGTTCCACGGTCTCATTTTGTTCCTCACATATCCTGCATCTCCAGTCCTTCACCCCCTTTTTTCCCGCTCTCCAGACGTTTCCACACCTTAATCTTGCCCACAATTCTTTGTCCCTACCCTTCACCCCTTCCTCCTTCCAATACTTCCACGGGCTTTCCTCGTTCTCCACCAAATATTTATACATGCTATTGTACGATGATTTTTTTATTTTTTCTTCTTCTTCCTCCAATATTTTCTTTTTTAGGTTTTTTAATCCTTCTCCAATCTTTTTTTCTATTGTTCTCTCTTCTTTCTTCTCCCTCATCATTATTATTATTTCCTCTATGCCCATTTCCCTTAATACTTTTTTCAAATCCTTTCCCCACTTCGACGATGCACCATTCGCTATCGCCCTCATCGCCTCTCTTACACATATTTTTGGCCATCTCTCGTCCTCCATCTTTAGCACCTCCTTGATGTGCCTCAGTACGCGTTCTCTGATTACATATTCTATAGTGGGCACACCCAGCTCCCTCCTCCATATATAATTTGGAGTCTCTCTGTTTACCCCCAACGCCATTTTACAGTACCTTCTCTGTATTTTTTTGATCACTTCTATTTCCCCTACTCCATAAAGTGTTAAAATATTAAATTCAAATGAGATGTCAAGAAAAATTTGCATCGAATAAAATTCAGCTCAAATGACTATATTTTGTTTGTGCTGTCTAAATTCTAGAGATATTAAATGAAGTATCATGAAATTTAGACGCAGTGTATTTGCGCCACTTATGTTTTTATTATGATCATTGTTAATTAATGAGATACACGATTGTTAATTGAATACAGTATTTATTGATAATTAATTAATCATTAAATGATATGTAATTTATTTATTCTCAATATTACAGAGAGGCGCGGTTGGAAGGGTAAAGACAATTAATTAGGAAAAAGTCTTACCAGCATCCATTTGTATATTTATTATAAATAATATTATATTTATTCATATTATAAAATGTCGTAATTGGCGTGGCAATAATGGAACCGCTTTGACAAATAGTTCTTTTAAATAAATTTAAATGTGTCGTTAATGCTTAGAAGTTTAATCGAATCAATTTATTTTACGTGATAGGAATTTGTTCTCTTCTTGCATGTCTGGCAGGGTCGATTTTACGGAACATCTGTACGAAATATTTTTTCAAAAACTTCTAGCAAACCCGTTCTACGCTTTGCTGTTAAAAAAAAACGAACAAAGCGTCTGGTTTATACGAGACCTTGAGGAAGGTCTTTCCACCGGCGACCATACTTGGACCCTCGTAATGGCACTTTTTTCATCCTCCACACGTCCCTCGCTTCCGTCAATATACTCCAATTTTTTTCTGCCGTCGGTCATCGCAGCCTTTCTTGGCCCTAATCGAGACTCAAGGCCGTGTCGTAACGAGCCAAACAGCCCTTAATTTTTTTCGATCTTTTTTTCTCTCTCGCCCTTCCCGTTTTCTTGAACTA
Source organism: Ophion obscuratus (assembly GCA_964007375.1). Lineage (NCBI taxonomy): Eukaryota > Metazoa > Arthropoda > Insecta > Hymenoptera > Ichneumonidae > Ophion > Ophion obscuratus. The sequence goes on from OZ023317.1 coordinate 24,699,184, forward strand.
CGTGAGAATGTTTTGAAAATTCGAACTTTTGCCGACGACATCGTAAAACTTTAGTTGTTTCGCTTCGTACGAAATAACATTTTTTTCGGATAGGATCGAGCTTTTAGCGGTGGATATATTTTAAATAAACTTCAACTTGGTTCTTGTTTTTTCAAAAAGGTGAGTCAAAACTGAGATTTATCACACTTTGGTTTGTCAAGATTTGATTGTTTTGAACGAAATTCGTCTTGACTAAAAACATTTTTTAATGAAAAATTATAAATCGCTGATAAACAAGTCAACAATTAAAAAAAACCACGATTCAAAAGTAATCCATTAGTGTGACTGGCCGAAATAAGGTTTTTTTTCGGATTTTGTTTATCTAGTAGATTATTCGTTTGGGATTTGGAAAAAAGTATGTTATAAGGCATACAGTGACCTTATTGTGTGATTTTTTGTATATTAAACAATTAAAAATTAACAACGTTATTGAGGTATAATAGAGACTCTGCATAAAATGTTGTCCGACGGCCGGATCGATAGCTTGACAGTGGTTGGTCTGAAAAATAAAAATAAAAAAGTTTTATAATTTATATAAACGTGTTGAACGTGGCGGTTTTTCGAAGGAAAAAAATCACAAAATGGCGTGTCTTAAAAAACGGGTAACTGGCGAAATTTTTGCTTATATTCGGCGGCTTAAAAAATGCTAAATTCAAAAAAAAAAAAGAACGGCTACGTACAACGGATAGCTACTGAAATTACGATTTTTTTTTTTAAATTGAAAATGGGACTATATAGCTAGAATTAAAATTTCGGTCAAATCGAGGGAAATCGTTTTGAGAAAAAACGATTTAAAGTTTGAGTATACGTAAATCGTTGCGTGACCTGGTCACACGAAATCTTCCGTAACTTGGTGAATTTTTAATACTTTAACTCGGAATTTTTTTTAATATGTGTACTTTGAGAAAATGCAAGAAAAAATCGATTCTTTTTTTCCGTCACAGTGGTTCTCGTGGGATATGTAATTTATCTCGGAACAATATTCAAAATTCTTCCCAACTTACAAATCGTACAATTTAACGCAATTCAATACGAACAAATTACCCCAAAATTTGAACATTTCATGATTTGAATTCGAATTCAACACGTCGGAGATTTAATTACACTGCAATAATTATCAAGTTTCATGCCATTCGATGTAATGCACTTCAACATGAATAAATTGTTCATACATCTTAAGATTGAAAATCGTCGTTTTAAAAAACTCGCGGTTTACTCAATAGCAGGATATGAATAATAATTAATAGCTAATCAACCGAAGCTCTTCCTTTCCTCGTCAGCAATTTATAAATAAACGTTTAAAATTTGCCAAAAAAAGTTAAAACAGTGATCAGACTGAAAAATCTTTTGTAAGCGAAACAAATTTTGCTTTTCCTGCTAGCAATTTGTAATTTTTCATCAAAACGTTGGCAGTCGAGATAAACATTGTCAAAATGAATAAAAATTCATACGAACGGACGGAGTGAACGCAAGATTTTTTTTCGACAATCGCTTTGGAACGTCAAAGGCGTGGACGAAGCCTTGAAATAATTTGGCTTTCACGGAACTCTGGCCCTCGCCGCAAAGGACTCCGTGGTCCCTTCCGTCAATACTCCAATTTTTTTCTCAATCCCTCAGTTCACCCGTTGCACACTGTTAAACTCTGGAGACTAAAGATGATCCAAGGCCGTGTCGTAACGACCAAACCGTTGGCTACAGTTACGTGCTTTTTTTCTTGTTTTTCCCTTTATTCCGCACTACTTGGCCGAAAAGTCTCTCTCTCGAGAGAAGAGAGACAAGTTTGTCCCGCCAATGTTTCCTAGTCCTAGCGAACTCGCGACAGTTTCGATTCCGACGGCACCGCGGACTGACGCGACAAAATATCGTCGAACCTAATTTGCGTTTGTTCAAACTCGTCTTTCTTGCCTTAAGATTCGCGCGGCACTGAGAAAAAAGTCCACGGTGTTTGCAATAAATGGCCAATGGCCAAATGCATTACGGTAGAACTAACCTCAGCGTGTCAGCCATATTGGGATTCGTCGGGCAATAAACTATAGCGGGTTTTGTTGCTATTCCTTTTGTCATGGATGTTGGTTGCAAATATCGTGCATTTTAATTGATTAGTGTTGAAGTAAAAACTGGATTACATTATAATGGAACTTTCACTTGAAGACTGATAAAGAAAAGTGCACGATATTTACAACAAACGATATTTACAAGCAAAACTCATGGTTTTAATCAAAAATAATGACCATATATATAACAGAGTAATGAAAACTCTTACAATTATCCCGGAAAAAATTTTTAAACACCCTTTTCTAGTAGCAAACATTGATTTTGGAGTGAAAATTGCTTTGGAGTAAAAATTGCTTTCGGAGTAAAAAAATGCTTTTGGAACAAAAAATGCTTTTGGAGTAAAAATTGCTTTTGGAGTAAAAATTATTTTTGGAGTAAAAATTGCTTTCGGAGTAAAAATTGCATTTAGAGCAAAAATAGCTTTTGGAGTAAAAATTCCATTATTATTTTCCGTATAATTAATGGCGTCATACGGATTATAAGATAACTAAGCTAATGAGATAAATCTCGAATCAGTATTACTCCACTAATTACAAGAAAAATTGTAACGTAATTTCTACTTCGAAAACTTATTATTCATTAAAAAGTAGTATCGTACCGTTTGGGAAACTTTCTTTACAGGGTTTTCATTTCTTAAACGCAAATTATGAGGATTTTTATAATTGCGATTAATACATTGGCATTATTTAAGTTTATTTAAATTAAAATCTTATTGCAATTTGTTGTAAGAGTACAGAGATTCAAAAATGGTCCAAGTTCTTTTTCTTCCGAAATAAATGTGCAGTTACATTCAACTATATGTAACACTTGATAAGAAATTCGTCTAATAAATAATTAATTTCGGAGCTAAACCGTGAAACACGAGTGTATCGTTTGGAAAAGAGTTCTCGCGGGGCTTCTTATCGGTCCAGCGTATTCTGTTGGTCGTCTCTTTTTGCCGTCGGCGAAAGGGGTACGATGATACAAATAATAGTACTCGCTCGCTCGCAACCCCCGCACCGTCGCGATACGTTTTACACCATCGAAAAGGTAAATATTCGTTATTAAAAAATCGCGAACTGTTTTCAAGAATTTCATTTATTTATTTTCTCCACTCAATGCACGAATACAACGTGGCAGCCATTTTCCTGCACCGTGTACAGCCAAGAGACCCCCGAATTTGAGTTCGCGGTCGCCACATTTCGAAAACAAATAAGATTCGAATTTTAGATGTTTAAAAATTAAAAGTGCAATGTTTATCCAATTGGGAGAATAGAAATTGCAATGGAACTTCTGCATGAATTTGGAATATCTTATTGCTAATTTGTTACGACGATAGCTGAAAGTTTCTCAAAATTTTTTTCAATTCGAACGTTAGTCTGGTAGAACGTTTTTTTTTTTTTTTTTTTTTTTTTTTGAAAAGCTGCAACAGTTTGGTCTGGTCGAGAAAAAAATTGTTTCTTATTTTTTAAACGTATTTTCACCTCTCGAATAATTGTGAACAGGTACAGCGATTTTTAAAAATCCTTATCTCTTACTCCTCGCACGAGCTTCGATAAGTCTGCGGGTGAAAAAAATTCCAACAAACCCAAACGTTGCTTACTGATTTTTTTTAAATCGGCGCTCTCGCAGTAAAAAATAACTACAACCCAAAAAACAGCAAGCATACAACCCGTAAAAAACGGACCCAAACTTTACTTATTAAGTAACGTTTGGGTTCGCGTGTTTGTGTCTGTTTCTCACTTTAGACTTGTTGTACCTTTTTACTGCACGAGCGCCATTTTTTTTACTCAACAAGTAATGTTCGGATTTATTTCGATTTTGATAACTTATTAAGTACTGTTTGGGTTTTCGTATTTGGGACGGTTACTTACGACGTTGTTGTAGTTTTTTAGACTGCAAGGATGCCATTTTTGGTAATTCTTCAGATAAGTGACGTTTCTGAAACACGAGCCTAAACGTTTTTGTGCTATTTTCTCATTTATTCGATTATAATTGACGATATACAGTTGGGGGAAGCTGAAATTCACCCGCCCATAAAAAGTTATGGGGTTTTTGACGTTCGCGGAAACACGTGATAGAATAGCGCATTTTTGAACATTTTTACGCCTATATTGGGTTTGTTTGGGTTTTTAAAAAATTCGAAATTATTTTTAACGATTTTATGCTGGTAAAAAATTTGTTAATGAAATATTTTTGCTGCCCGACTGAATATCATCATATATAATCCAATAAATGATATTTTATCGGGGAAATCAGATAAAATTTTTTCGAAAGGTCACTTATCTAAAAAATTACCCTATTTTTTTTAAAGATACGCAAAATATATCGAAAAACGGAGATAACAATTTTTTAGCGGGTTTTTTTTTGCAATTTCATCCTTATTGCGTGTAACTTGAACCAGAGTAAATTCCGTTTAAAAAAAAAGTGGATAGGAGAAAAATGGTGGTCTTCATTCTGGCGCGATTTACGCACATTCCCGAGCACTTTAACGGGTTGACAAAAGAGTTTAGCCGAGCATGACCGCGGTATTCGCCGTATATTTGTGCATACAATGTGTGGGCTCGAATGGCGAGAGTGAAGAGGATAGTGCATAAGCGCGTGCTGCGGGAGCGAATAGCTCGGCGAAGCGCGGTTTACGAGGTGTTGCTCATCGAGTAGCCGCTATTGTTTCGCTAATAAACGCGCTTAGCGTCAATATGAATATGGAACGTCGTTTGAGGAAGCGCTGAATTACCGGACGATGTCGTACAAATTGTGACCCCAGGTTGAGCGTTGTTCAATCCTTGAGAAACGACCCTAATCTCCATACTTCGTCTCGACTTTGACTTTCGCCGATCTCCGTCGCCTTTAGTGGCATATTTTTTTCTGAGACACTCATTTCCTTGCCGTGCCAAACAAACCCAAAACAACGTTTTTCTGAGACACCCATGTCCTTACTGACCAAACTCACGCAAAACCGAACAAATTCATTCCTGATACACGCATTTCCTTACCAAAAAAAAATCCAAAACATTTTATTTCTGATGCAGCCACGTCCTTACCAAACAAACCCAGACAATTTTCTTTTCTCAGACGCGTTTTTCTGAGACGCCAACCCAAGCAAAATTATTTATGAGACACACATACATGTCCTTACTGACCAAACTGAAGCAAAACCAAACAAATTTATTCCTGATACACCCATTTCCTTACCAAACAAACCCAAACAAATTTATATTCAAGACACCCATGTCCTTCCCAAACAAACCCAAAGTAACCTAAACCAATTTATTTTTGAAACACTCATGTCCTTACCAAACAAACCCAAAACATTTCATTTCTGACGCAGCCATATCCTTACTGACCAAACTCAAGCAAAACCAAACAAATTTATTCCCGATACACCCATTTCCTTACCAAAAAAGCCCAAAACATTTTATTTCTGATGCAGACATGTCCTTCCCAAAAAATCCAGACAATTTTTTTTTTCTGAGACGCAAACCTAAGCAAAATTATTTGAGACACATATGTCCTCACTGACCAAACTCAAGCAAAACCAACCAAATTTATTCCTGAGACACCCATTTCTTTACCAAATAAACCCAAACCATTTTATATCAGAGACAGACATGTTCTTACCAAACAAACTCATTTTTAAGACACCCATGTCCTTACGAAACAAAACGAAATGAACCCAGACCAATTTATTTCTGAAGCACTCATGTACTTACCCAACAAACCCAAACGTTTTACTAACCCATGTTAAAGGACACTGATGTTCTTCCACCGTAGGTCCAACAAAAGTTCAACCTCGAAGTTTCCGTAAGTTCCACCCTAATATTTTCGAGCAAAATATTGAACTATACAAAATGGCACAATTTCAAAATAGCGAGTTGAGTTGGAATATCATTGGGAATGCGTCGGCAGGAGATATCAGCTGCGGTTAAATTTACTATTGGTCTTATGAACCTTCGCTGAATTGCCTACCTCTCAATATTTTTTCTCTCGGAAACGATGGACTAGATTTTGTGGAAACTTCGAAGTTGAATTTTCAATGGGCATACCCACGTACGAAAATTAACCGACATCCTTCAACTATCAATAACGAAACGCTTGACTATTCTTAAAAACAAAAGTTCTGCCTAAACTTCCCTCAATATCCAACAGATTGCGTTTTGACATTGAGCTTCGCGTTCTGACATTGAGCTCCCCATTTCTACCAGACCTGTGCATTTTGGCATTTGGTTGAGCTTCCCTCAATTTCCAACAGACCTACGCGTTTTGGTATTTGCCTAAACTTCCGTTAAATTCCAATGCACCTGTGCATTTTGGCATTTGGCTAAACTTCTCTCAATTTCCAATGGATCTACGCGTTTTGGCTTCTGGCTAAGCTTCCATCAATTTCCAACAGACATGTACATTCTGGCATTTAGTTACACCTCCCTCAATTTCCGACGGATTGCGTTTTGGCATTTGGCTAAACTCCCTCATTTCCTAACATATTGTGTTTTGACATTTACGTGATCTAAATGTCATGTATCATCATCATTAATTGACATTTAGTTAAACTTCCCTCAATTTCCAACAAACTTGCGTATTTTGGCTTCTGGCTAAACATCCCTCAATTTCCAATAGATTGCATTTCGACATTTAACTACACTCCCTTCATTGGCACAAGACCTGTGGGTTTCGGCATTTGGCAGAACTTCCCTCAATGTCCAACAGACCTAGGCGTTTCGGCTTCTGGCTAAACTTCCCTCAATTTCCACCAGACCTGCTCGTTTTCGTATTTCCCTAAACCTCCCCCCACATCCAACAGACAAAATCCTAATGCTGTCAAGCGTACTGATGCTTCGTGTATTATCTTTGATGCGCAGGTATCCTCATGCGGCGAAAAGGAAGTCTCATTGGCGGCAGTTCCAGGCTCATTGGTGGTAAGCGCGAAAGCTTAAATTTTATCTAATTTTACTTTAGTGGGATGTTTCGGATTTGCGAGCGTGGCTCGCGGGCGCGTGCAACCGTATGTGCAAGCTGCAGAGTTGCCGCTTCGGTATTACACGGTGATTGTTTTATTGTCGCTATATTTCACGTTTATTAGATGTGTGTACGTTAACTAGCGGTGAAAAGTGTGGCTCGTTTAAACGGCAATAATCTCGCGGCTACGATGGTGGTGGTAATGGTGATGACGTATATATACATACGTATATATGATCCAGCCAACAACAAAACGCCTTCTTGTGCAGACAGTTGAATAGCTCACCTAACGTGTGTGGTAGGACATGTATACAGATATACATTTATATTACTCGTAACAGGTAGACAGTGTGTTACCATACATTCTCTTTTTCACGCGCGCAATAATACATATTAACCCTCTCGGCTCAATAGGTGCCTCCCTACTTTGTGGCCTGGTGCACGTATGTGTCGGTGACAAGTCGTCTTTTTCTTGCGGGCTGCACTGACACACCCGCTCATCCCGGTCTCTCCATTTCCTTTTTTCTCTTCGCACCCGTACGTTCGGACTCTCATCGAGAGGGTTGAATAATTGCCCGGTGAGTTAGCGCCAAAGAGTAGCACGATGATAGCCTGCTAGGTCTTCAAAAAAATCCCTCTGCCATTCCTCCAATGTTGGCACGTTGGAGGTATATACTCGATGGACTTGCCTTCATAGTCTACGCTGGAAAGGCTTTGGAGGCGTTTTGCATCGATCGGGTCAATCACCAGGTAGGCCAATTAGGGGTGCTTACTGAAAATGGAAGTTCGACTTTTACAAAATGATGGCTGAGCTTATTTGAGGGAAAGTAAATTCTGATTGAGATATATTTATTTTTTACGTTCTTTTGTACATCGGGATTTGACAATGTCACTTCATGCCCTCACCTGAACTGAGAAAAAAAGCAATTGAATCAAAAAAATATATTGATTGATCCAAATAAATATGCTGCTGCGGAGTGCCACCGATATATGAGATTGTTAGAATACTATAAAATATTGGAAAATGTGATTGATTCAAATAACATATTATTTTATTCGAAAAAGCTCTTCTGTTCTCTAAACATCAACATTATCTTTCAAATAAAATTATATTCTATTGAAATTATTCTATATACAATCCGTAGATGTATGGATGAAACAATTAAGGGGTTTCTACAACATTTTTTATTTCGTACAAAAATATAATCAATAGAATTAATTATTTCTTTACTGCATCGAAACGAATATGCCATGGGACGTAAGTTTTTCAATTTGTTTTAAATCTTAAATAAAAAGTGAGCATTGGAATGATCATCCACGACAATAGTGAAGAGAATGTCAGATATCCAATGGAATATCCATGAATATCAAATATTCAACTGATAAAAACAGATACTACACTTTGATCTTAGCCACAGGCCAAGACGCGATACTCTTTAGAGTTTCTCCGGCGTTCAAGTAGATTTTCGGTTGGCGCTACGCTTACGAGAAACGAGCGCGCGTGCGGCTTCTAGCGGTTTCTCCGAGAACTATGAGTTTCCTCACGCCTATAATTTCAGTGCCGCTCGGCCATCATTTGGTTGAATTTTTTCAACCAAATGCGCAAGAAACAAATTTTATTTTCGCATAATTTTTTAACCAATTCAGACATTTGCTTAATATTTTCCAATCAAAATAAAATACTAACATTTTAACGAATAATGTACTAGGAAATCAATGGTGAAAAAAATAAAATAACATATTTACTCAATAGAAATACTCAATAGAAATAAAATATTCACTCAATAGAAATTTTATCTGAATCAAACGAGCGAAATTCAATGTTTCTTGTGTACTCGAATCAACAATATTAATGTTATGAATTGAAACGCTTTGTTTGTTCGTTGCAGAAAATGTATTCAAAACTATATAATTTGTTCGCAATCATTTTTTAGATACTTTCTATAATATATTGTTCTTGGCTAACAATATATCTTTTAAATGAAAAAAAAAACTTTAAACTTCATCATGTTATTAAAGTCAATAGCGTTTTGTTTGGATTAATAAATCCGATTATTTACACCAACAATTTTACAATTGAATCAACGAAATTTCATTCAAAACACCAATGATATTGGATCAATGATTTTTTTTCTCAGTGTGTCAATTGACCATTTCGAGTTCTTCGGACTTGGAATACTTCCCAGAGTTGTCTAACAAAAAAGTAAAACTGCCTGATCAACTGAAATAGTATCGCGTCGAGTAGTCGGCGCGTGGCCGGTCACCCATCCAAGTATCATCCTTCATTGTGAAATGTATGAATTTCGTTCCGCTCGTTTGGCTAAATTGTATTCATTTCTTGATGTCGCCCATACGCGACACTTTGTCCCTGCCACATGACATATAAATGGCGATAATCGTTTCCTCGCTCGATCGCGTGCTCCTCGCGCTGTGCTGGCCTCTCGACGATAGCTTTGCCCCGTTATACGATATATTTTACTCCACTTCGGAGGTGTTGGTACGTTAGAATCGTTAGAACTTTACGATGTGATAAAGAGAGAGTAAGATTTTGCGGTGGGAGAGAGTGAGAGACAAAGAGAGAGAGAGAGAGAGAGGGGGGAAGTAGAAGAGAGAAAGATGGAAAAAAGTAACTTTTCTCACATGGCCAATTTATCGTCACTCTCCTCCCTTACAAGAGAGAGTTCCATCACATCCTAAAAAATTCTCCGACGGATTTTGCTCCTACTGGTAAGTTCCGACTGTCAAACTCGCCTTTCATCTACCATTTGTTCAATCTTTGTACAAATTTTTTTTAGTCGATCAAAAAGTTCAGATTTGCTTCCAGGAGTTTGGAAGAGATGTACAAAACTTTCACTACGCGATCTCTGTCGCTCGTACTCTCCTCGTTGCTCACTCGAACAGCTATCATAAAGCCATTAATTTTATTACACCTAGTCATTAACTTAAATATTACGACTCGCGTATCGCGCCTATTCACCATCCCCAACTCAACCCTACCCCCTCCCCTCCTCGGTTTTCGCACTCCCACATTTTTTCATGATTTATTTCACCACAAAAATGCGCCAGACCTGTCCACGACGTGGTGGGCTCTCCGCAATGCACTCTCGCACGTGACTTGCGATTTTTGCTTCCTCACGGCCGAGCCACGTAGCCGTGGAGATTTTTACGATGAAACAGTCGAAATGAGAATAATGCGGTCAGTGGCATAGTAGAACGGTACGAAAGGAAAACTAGCGCAGCCTAGTGAAGATTAAATTGTCCAAATGTATTTCCGAACCACCCCATGCAGAAATTTTAACCGGGATACCCTATGTCCGATCAAATCCCGATCAGGATTTGTCATGGATTCCCCAAAACCGGTATCCCGGTTAGAATCCAACTTGCATCAGTATCGGCATATGTACGACGACGATGGCATCATTTTGAACATTTTGGCGTCACGTGTATTTTCTGTATTACTATGGAATTCCTATCTATGGATAGGAATTTCTGTCTATAGATTCCTATCTATAAAATTCCTATCTATAGATAGGAATTACATAGTAATACCGAAAATACACGTGATGCCAACATTTTCAAAATTATGCCATCGTCGTCGTACGTATTCCGATACTGATGCAAGTTGGATTCTAACCGGGATACCGGTTTTGGGGAATAAGTCTCTGTTTGTCTTAAATACATGTTTATACCCACCGACATGTCGGTGGGTATAAACATGTATTTAAGACAAATTAAAATCAAATTCACAATGATTAGATTAAAATTTACACCAACCGTGAGTTCTTACGTATTTCGAGAGAAAACATCTCGTCGAGGCAAAGAAATTTTTGCAAAAAAAGTTGTGAGTTTCAAATATTACATTATAAATATGAAAAAAATCACAAAATGAGTTGTGAATTTCCTCAAGTTGAAGAAAATAAAAATCGATTTCACGACAGTTATATTAAAATTTACACCACAAGTGTAAACGTATTTTGAGAGAAAACATTGTGTTGAGGAAAAGAAATGTTCGCACAAAAAGTTATGTGCAAAAATTTCTTTGCCTCGAGGCAATGTTTTCTCTCAAAATACGTACGAACTCACTTTTGGCACAAATTTCAATCTAATCATTTTGAATTTGATTTTAATTTGTCTTAAATACGAAAAAATTCACAACTAATTTTGTGAATTTTTTTGTATTTATAACTTCTTGTCAATACATTTGCATTCACAGATTTTTATGTGAATTTTTTTTAATTCACATCAAAATCTCGCGATGAGCGCGACCTGCCATTTGAATCTTTGGACAAATTTTTTTTTACTTATAGTTTAATGCACCAAAACTTTATAAATGTTATTTAGTTTTATAATAAATTTAACATGTCATAATTCCATTTTTGACATTTTATTTCAGCCTGTATTCACCCGTGATCCTTCCCAGATTCCTCAATGATTCCATGGGGAATCTATTTAGAGTCATTAAAGGATCCGGTTCTGGATCCCTAATGGAATCCAGTTTACGGATCTTACATTTAGTCTTCGAATCTGATCCGATATCGGACTAGATCCCGACTGGGAGCCCGGGATACAAGTCAGAATCCAGCTGTATCCCTGCCAAAATTTCTGCACGGGACGTTCGATCGAATTTTTCTTTTCGTACTTTTTTTCTCTCGAATTTCAATACTTTTCCTCGCATTTACTTTTTACTCACAGTGCCGTTCGATTTCCTCAATTAAGGGGCTATAGATAGTTGACATTTTTTTAAATAATCCATTTTTGGTTTTCGACGGATTCTCAAAATACGTTTCAAAAACATTCTTCGTACATTTGAAGTCGATCCGTAGATAATTGAGGGAGTGGGTTAGGTGGGTTCAGCGAAGCGGCAAACTTTAAACGCGTTATTTTTTAAAGGAATTTTTCAAAATCGGTGACCATGATGTCTCATTGTTAGAAATCACTGCACTGATCAACTTTAAATTTTACAAGCTTCTTTTACAGATCAAAAAGCACTACTTGAACGAAGGATTTTTTTTTCGATGCCTAGTTTTTTTTATTTACGAAAATAAAGCGTTTTTTAATCATAGGGCGGTAATTTTTGAAAAAAAAAATTTTTTTTAGTCAATCTAGTCCAAGCGCTAGATAATTTCATGCAAAAACGAAATGCGTTTGATTTTTTAATCAGCCCAAAGTATGGTAGCTACCACATTTACAAAGATTTTCCAATACAAACATTGTAAAAGATACTTAAAATCATACCTTTCAAGGTAAAAGAAATACGAAAACCTGCACTCGTTTTTCTCGACAAAAAAAAACGAAAATTCCTCTTTTTTTCGCCACGAGCTAGATGTAACCCGTTAAAGTGAATTCGAAACTTCAAAGTTGAACTTTTATTGAATGCTAGGTCTACAAAAATGTCATTCGGCATTGATCTCCAACCTTATCTATCGATAGGATATTTTCAACGAAAATATTGTCCTTTTTGTTTGGGTTTGAAAGCAAGAGAGGAAGAGTGCACTCGAAGCAGAGTAGGGAGAGAGAGAAACAAAGATTCCGGAGGTTGAAGTTTTTCCTTTCTGATCAGAACTCCAAGAATGACGAAATTGGATCACAAGCCGAGAATACAAGTGAGCAAGATGGTATTTCGAAGCAGCAGGAGCCACAAGATGCCGGCGGTGCACGTTGTGTTTTCTTTGGCAGAGATCGAGGAGAAGTAAGATGAAGGAAGAGAGTTCGGCAGAGCGCGGTGATATATCAAAGAAGTATATTTATTCTCCGAGGCAGAGAAGATGAACATAGTTGACCAGAGATCTGTAGAGCCCGCATGTCCTGCACTAGTCATGTGTTCCCTGCCTCTTCCTGTTCCTCAGCTCCTCTTCGCTTCTGCCTCCTTCTTGGGGAACGAAGAACAGCTCCATGGGGTGCTGGACCACTTCGAGCTATCTTATACGAGTCTCCGGATTCGAAATGAGGATTTACGGGCGGTTCGTTCTCGAACTTAGTGAGGCGAGGAAGTCAGACGTCTCTTTGGTCCAGCCTGAAAGGCTTGCAAACCCCGTGGTACATCAAGTCATGTCACCGTCCAACCCTCATCTCCAAGTCTCCCTCACGTAAAGCGCAGCCATCATTGATAGCCATTTTTGGGTAGGGGTTTGCTCCATCAAAGACGCAGTTGCACAAACGTAATTGAGGCATCGCAACTACAACATTACCGGCTCTTTGCCTGGTTATTTTGCGCCCCTCTTCGGGAAGATGATGGCGAACTTTCGTTCCGGTCGCGAGTCTGAAGATCCCAGACCACCCGTACAAACCCAAGTACCTGGCGACAAAAAGTACTCGGCGACTGAGAATAACTCTTTCGAAACGAGGAAACACTACGATGAATCAACCTGCCGTCAATTTACCGGTAACTGCGGTAATCCACGCCCGGATGGATTCACTACTTTTGAGGAAAAGGACGGGGACAAGAATCCTCGATTTTTATTACAATGGCGATGCGAGGTTGACTTCACTGACTTCTTAGGAAAATTGCAACATCCCGTTCCAATCGTAAACTCTTTTGGCTTAGGCTATCTGCACCAAGAGAAGTATCCAAATAAATGGATCCGAATGATTGAAGCAGATGTTCAAATAAATGGAAGATTGTGGGTGGTTCGAAGGGCATTGTTTGAGTACTGTTTGGATTGTACTGCGTTGGATAAAAATTACTTGGGCTGATTGAACTCGTCATTCGGAAATGCAAATGAATTGTTCATTGAAAAAATGGAATGATTGGTTATAGTTGGAATGATTTATTTCACTGAATTAGCGGATCCTCGGAATAATCAAATACTCAGATTAGTGAATTAACGAATACTCGGAATAATCGAATAATGAAATGAGTGGATTAACATAAACTCGGAATGTTGAAATACTCAAATTAGTGAATTAACGAATATTTGGAATAATTAAATACTCGAATTAGTGACTTAAAGAATAATTGGAAAAATGAGATATTTAAATTAGTAAATTAACGAATTAATAAATACTCGGAATAGTTCAATACTCAAATTGGTGAATGATGAGAGTAGGTGAAACTAGTCAAATTCACATATACTCGGTATGCTCAAATTCTCAAATTAGTGAATTAACGAATATTCGGAATAATTAAATGCTCGAATTAGTGAATTAACGAATACTTGAAAAAATGAGGTATTCAAATTAATACATTAACGAATTAACAAATACTCGGAATAGTTCAATACTCAAATTAGTGAATGAATGAATTAATTCGTAATAACCAAATTGGTGAATAAATGAGTGCACGGAATAACCAAATACTCAAATTTGTGAATTAACGAATACTTGGAATAACCAAATACTTAAATTTGTGAACTAACGAATACTCGGAATAAAGAAATACTGAAATTAGTAAATTAGCGAATACTCGGAATAATGAAATGTTAGTGAATTAACATTTACTCGGCATATTCAAATACTCAAATTAGTGAATTAACGAATACTCGGAATAATTAAATACCCAAGTTAGTGAATTAATGAATTAACAAATACTCGGAATAACCAAATACTCGAATTTGTGAATTAATAAACTAACGAATACTCGGAATAACCAAATACTTAAATTTCTGAATTAACGGAAAAACGAATAAAGAAATACTCAAATTTGTAAATTCTTGAATTCGGGAATACTCGAAACAATCAAATACCTAAATGAGTGAATTAATGAATACTCGTAATAGTCAAATACTCAATTTAGTCATTTATCGAATACTCGGAACAATCAAAAACTCAAAATTAGCGAATTGACTAATACTCGGAACAATTAAATACTCAAATTAGTGTACTAACGAATACTTGAAATACTTGGAACAATCAAATCCTCAAGTACGTGAACTACCGAATCAACAAATACTCGGAAAAATCAACAACTAAAATTAGTTTTTCACCTGAACATTTCGTTGACCACCTGTGAATGAGCAATTTCCACGACCCAAGTGATTTATTCTCGCAACATTAAAATATCCTTAGTACAAACGGAACCATTTTGTTCCCTTCTACCAAACAACAAAGTGAAGTTTTGACACTAGTATCTTGGCCATGGTCGACCTGCCCTTTCCCGAATCCCGTTGTCGACGAGGCAGAGACTTCACCCGATGCGAGTACAAAGAACGAAGTGAACTTTCCTCCGTCCCGAGCTTCTCCAGACCGTACCGCGTATGTAAATCTTCATATTATTCAAATGCACTCGTGAGTGATGCAGAAAAGGCATCCTCCATTCTCCGTCTTACTTTTATTCTTTTCCCGTTGTCTCCCCCCCCCCCCCCAACCCGTGCGTATTCGCGCATATCGCTGTATCCTCGTTCTCCACTTCTGCCGTTGCCCCCACACCGTCATCATCGCCACTCGTTTCAGCAGCCACCGATCTCTTATTCCTCTCGGTTATTTTTCTTTTTCTCATTGCCGGCAGACTACTGCTACAGTGAGTGTATATATCGAGGGGAGCATGCTGCCGCTTCCACCGCGTCTCTCCTTTGCGCCCGTCGTACCGACGTCTTTATGAACTTGTTATTATACGAACCAGCGGATAATCAAAGAGCGGTTCCCATATGCAGTCGGCTGCGAGTTCCCTCTCTCTCTCTCTCTATCTCTCTCTCTCTCTCTCTCCTTTTTTTATCCCTTTTTTTTATTCATGCATACATATATACACGTATATAAATACACCTTCCCTCCTCCGTCATTGCTTCGATCTTCGCTATACGTTCCTGGCCTCGCATTTTTTTCTTCCCTCTTTCTCGTTCTCTCCTTTCTCCTATCCTCCCCCGCGCGCAACATCTCGCCGAGACGTGGTTTCCTCGCGCTCGGCCTTCTTCCTCCCTCGAGCCTTCTTCGAATTAAAGAAGATAAAAAAAGGGGCAAAGAAATGAAAAAGAAACTCACGATTCGTAGGATCAACTTGGTCGCCCTCCCTTCCTCCCTCACCCCCTCTCTCTCGCTCTTTTCGATGTGGGATAACCCCAACCTCTCGAGGGTGCTTCGGTGTAATACCCAAGCGAAGAAGGCACAGCGAGAGACGAGTAGAAACATCGCGCGGGGACGCTTTTCGAGAGGAAGTAAGATGAGGATATATTTTACGATCCAAGTTTCCTACTCGCGGGCCTCCAATGTGCGAGAGTCGAATTCCCAAAGTTGGAGACCCCGCGTGAGTGGAATTTATCCGCAGACACGTACTCGTGACTCCACGAGGATATCAGCCTCCTCGTCCTTACGCCTGGGGTGAAACTATTGGAAGCTTCTCTCCGCTCAAGCGGAGGGAGCGAGTCAAGGTGGAAAGCCAAGAGTACTTTGATGAGTCTGAGAGGCGTTTCTTGACACGAGAGAACTTCTCTTAACATCTCTCTGCTTCTCTCTCTCTCTCTCTCTCTCTCTCTCTCTCTGTGGCTCTCCCTCCCTAGCCTTCGCCAAGTCGCCATAGTCATACGAGACTGCTCAAGATGAAGCGGCGAAGGTGCACTCCTCCGTTTTACATAGCTCCGAAGAGCCTTCGCGTAATGCTGAAACTTGCCGATCGCCAACCTCGACGCGATACTTCGCGTCAGCCATTTTGTGATGCTGCGCTGCAACGCGAAGAGGTTGCAGAATCTCATGGGCAGCCATCGCCACGTCGAGCGAGCTTTGCGAAAACGGAGTGCCGGAGGTTGACCGAGGTTAAATGTCTAGGAGATTGACATTCTTAGTGCCACGGGGCATCCGTCCCAAGGATAGAGCTGGCTCGTGAGGATGGTGCATCGAAGAATTTCACCCGGGGTTACTTGGAGCCACTCGTTGGGTGCAGTGGTCCCTGGTTTCTTGTCGAAAGTATTGGGGTTTTTGGGGAATACGGGTCTGGTGGTCAAGAATTGATGATTGTCAAGAGAAGAAATAGACCGGGATGTAGCTGCAAAAATATGGTACGATGTGGATTGAATTCGGTCCACTAAATGTTACGGTACTTTCTTTAGATCCTTAGATTGTGTTTGCATTCTAATACCTTTATTCCGAGTCGAAACTTCGAAAGTTATATGGGATTCATTGTTTTCGGCGTAATTTGAGCCTACTCAAAAATTCTAATATTCTGCATTCATCCTAGTGGCGACCTGTTAAATGTTTGGATCGGTAAGATCTCTCTTTAGGAACCGCTGAATATTGATATTAAGGGCTCATGTTTTTACAGGCGTCTTATTTCACCTTACTGCAACTATTAAATAGATGAATTTTAATGTAGTCGAATTTTTTAATTAGCCTAATATATATATATATATATATATATATATATATATATATGAGGGTGATATAAAAAATCAACCTTTTTAAATCGATTTTTTTAAGTTGATTTAAACATTTTTTTTAGAAAGTCGATTTTTTTAAATCACCCTTATATATATATATATATATATATATATATATATATATATATATATATTATGAAGCGTCATCAAGCCCTAATGGAAGTTTGAATTTGAAAAATCGACTATATTCAAATATATCCATACTACTGTGTCCAAAAAATAAGGTGACATTGTATTTATTTCGAAAATTCTTTATTTATTTTTCCAAATCAATTTCATCCCCTTCAAAGTAATCCCCTCCCGATGCAATGCACTTATGCCAACGGATTTTCCAATCTTCGAAACACTGATTGTAGTCACTTTCCGGGATGGCCTTCAGTTCCGTCTTCGCTGCGGCTTGAATCTCCTCTATCGTATCAAAACGGTGTCCCCGGAGCGATCTTTTGAGCTTGCTGAACAGCCAGAAGTCGCACGGCGCCAGATCAGGTGAATACGGTGGTTGCGGAATGATATGGGTTGAGTTTTTGGCGAAATGATCACGAATTACGAGTGCAGTATGGGATGGTGCATTATCGTGGTGTAAAAACCAAGAATTGTCTTTCCACAATTCAACTCACTTTTAGCAGCTCACAAAACGACGCGTATCTCAAACACTAATGAATATTTTGACATGTAAATTTGACATAGATGTCACTGACAGTACTACCAACCTAAAAAAAAAAATAATTCTCCAAATCCTTCAACGCGCGCAATTTAAATTCAAATGTCACCTTATTTTTTGGACACAGTAGTATATATATGACTGTGTGTATGCAATATTTATACGAGAAGAATATTGGGAATATGTGATAATAATAGAAACGACATATGTCATATATGTTTCCAGTAATTTAGTTAGGGACGATCTCTCGCACATTAAGGCACAACTTTTTTGTGTATATTTTTTTCTAATGCATATATTTGTCAACGGGAAGGAAGAATTTATATTGTTATTCTCATTTTTCTTTTTTTCCACATTCCAGTCTCTCTATTTTCCTTTCTGTGTCTGTCTGTCTGTCTCTCTCTCTCTCTCTCTCTCTCTCTCACTCTCTCTCTCTCTCTCCCGCTTGTTTTCTCTCACCCTCTTCCTTCCTTTGTCACTTCTGAATTACCTCTCCCGCCAAGTTCAGACAAAATTTTCCTACAAAGAAAATATTCGATTGTAAAAATTGTAGCAGATAGTATAAAAAAAAAAAACGATTAGAATGGACAAGTGTTATCGATTTCTGTTGGGCCGAATCTCGTTCTTTCGCGCCAACCCTAAGCAGCTTTGAAAAATGAACTAGACCGGAATAAAGGCATGCAGAATTCGAAAAGATGGTTAAAAGTTTCGATGCAACGTATACAATATGGATATTTATATGATATATCCAATAAATATTGATATTCAACTACAGGATCCAAAGGGGGTCGGAAAACCAGGTCTGAAAGGAGGCTTGGTCCTCTACCTGACAAAATGCTGATAACTTTCGTATCACAGGGAAAATCACATCTCGTTAATCCGAATCTGGTCCTGCCACGAAGTGCGTGATCGAATTTGAAAAAAAGTACTTGTTTTTTGACGCGGGCTTGCCTTCGTCTCATTCTACCGTCATACAATCGGAAGATCGAAAGCTCAAGATTTACACCCCAGTAAATCATATATCCGACTTGGATAGCATGGAGAGTCCAGGGGAAGAACAACGACAGGTGATGGAGAGCAAAGGGGCAAAGGGGAAGGGAGGAAAACGGTCGGTAGGACGGGGGTAGTGATAGTGATCTTTTGGAAAAACAGCCTAGCCACTGCAGAGGATTACCTCTAGTGTCATTCTCCGTTGGCACAATCCGATATCGCGCCAACGCTTCTGATGGCACTGCATCGTATCGAGTACATGGAATTCATTTCCGACGTCGTTTCCATATTCTTGATACGAAAATCTCTCTCGTTCTCGTAAAAACTTCGCGAACCATGCCAGCATTCGACAAACCTAACGCCACCTCGATGGACGTCACGAGATAAAAAGTTATTCAGGCCAGAGGAAGGCCTGCATCCACCTTATGAAAGGATTTGAAAAAAGAGCTACAAAAGTAATTGCGAGAATGCCCAGGCCGGGAAAAATGGACGAGAATTTTTTTACACCCTTGTAGATATATGGTGAAAAATATATGCGTGTTATTTATTATATACGATATAAATACACCGAGTGCATTTTTTGTATCGGCTGTATGCGATTTATTCGAAATATTTTCGCTGTACCATGTTTTATCGCTAGCAAAATGTTTATCAGAGGCAACGATATCGTTATATTTGAATGGTGTTGTTTTTTTAATCTTAAATTTAAAGCTTTTACTGCAGGTGTTTAAATTTTATTTTCCTTATTTTTATTATTATAGATATTTTATAGATATATATTGGAGATGGCTAAATAAATATCTTAAATAATGGTTGAGAGATTTTTATAGTCAAAATTTGCCAAAAGAAAATAAAGCAATTCGGAAATATTAATTTGCATCGCATTCCAACGATGCAAACTTCCTCCTCATGTATTTGTAGTATATATGTAATTTCAGATGAACTTTTTATTGGGTGTTCATTTCGAATAAATCGTTTGTACTAATCAAATAAATATTTCAGTCAAGTGTTTGTTAATCTACTAGATTTTTTGTTACATTGAAACAAATGTGTAGTAGGCGGAACGAGAACGCACCGTGCATGACATTCTGACCGTCAACATCGTGTTGTGCATGGATTTTTTTTTTTTTTTTTAATACGAACAAGTTCAACAGTTGTAAAATGACTAAATAAAATTAATTTACGGTCGGGAAAAATGTACAATTTTATATAATAAAATTTAAAAAATTCCCTGACCTCAAATTTATCGTATAAAAATATTTCACTTACTTCGAATGAACCATTTTTTGTATTTGTCTTGAAATTTTCGATTTTTTATTGATAAAAAAAAACCCGGAAACTTAGTTGCGCACCTAGTATAATATAGAAATAATTTTTATACATAAAATTACATATAAACATCATTATTACATTAAAAATTATAATATAATATAAAAAGTGTTATTCAAAAAATACGACGTCTCAATGTTAAATCCAGCGAGTGATTTAAATGATACGCCCGTCATTTGCGGATCCCCCATTTCATCCTGGTAAGGTTTGACATCTAGTGTACAAGCCCAAAACGATTTTTTATTTACTCTATGAAACAGGTCAGACTTCAGTAAATCGTCATTAGTATCAAACGTACTATCTTCTACTACTAGAGTTTTCGACAAGAAAATATTTGTTCAAAAATAAATATATAATTTCATTGGATTGTACAAAAAAGTCTCCTCAACTCGACCATAAATTTGTTCAACTTAAACACGCGGTCCCACAGCCAGTCATAATCAATCGAAACATTTAATTGAACTAAATCATTCAATAGAAGTAAATCATTTAATTTAAGTAAATCATTTAATTGAAGTAAATCATTTAATTAAAATAAATTATTTAATCGAAGTAAATTATGTAATCGGAGTAAATCATTTAATTGAACTAAATCATTAAATTGAATATCAAAGGAAAGTCCAGCAGGCAGGGACTTCGGCGTACAAAGGAGGGTCTGTGAATGAGTGCAGCAAATTTTGTGCTCCAGAGTACGAGGCCGTTTCCAACGTACCTCATTAAAATCCTACGGCAAATTTAGAGTAAGGGCTATACATTCGCGTTCATACAGCTCCGGCGGAAGTCACTCCCGAGTCCAGAAGCCTCTCCGGTTCACTCCGGTACCCGCGCGAGGTGGAAGGGGTGGCTTTTAGTCGGCAAAGTTGGAAGGGTAGTTTTGAGCGTACCCCTGGACGAGCCACGAAGAGATTATGCGGAGAATTTCTGCCCTCACGGTTTTCCATGCCATCATTGTTGCACCGTGTGGGGTGGTGGGTTTTGGCTCCGGGGGCTGAATAGGCGCGGTCGCGAGGCTCCGACTTCTAGCCCTCCGGTATTGATCCGTCCGGGATGCCACGAGAAACAAGGGTGGGTCTCCGCAGGGGTTGTTTTCACCCCCTCCACGATGGTATCACTGAACGGCGCGTCCAGAGCGGGCTCTCATTGGACGAAGCGGGCAAAGATGGCCGACCGCTTCGTCTCCAACACGTACCGGAAACGTGACGCTTCGCTGTATGTACATAGAGGCCTTGATGGACGTTTGCCAAGGGAGGCGAGGCTCTCTCCTTGACGTTTCCGTCGTTCGTTTTTTTTTCTTTTTTCTCCTCTTTTTTGGTTTTCTTCTTTGCCCTTCTCGACTTCCCCTCTCTCTATCTATCGTGCACTTTTGCTGAAGCTCACAGCCCCGAGAGAAATGAGCTATGGGTATGTATGCACGCGCACACGTACACGGTTGGCTTTCCTCCGTGATGCCCTCCTGCCCCTTGGAAATCCCTTCGTTCACCCTTCGACGTATAGAATGGGGCGAGGTGCGGGGGTGTATGCACCCGAGTTCAGCGATATGCTGCAACTCTCTCTCTCTCTCTCCCTCCCTCCCTCCCTCTCTCTCTCTCTCCCTCTCCCTCTCCCTCTCCCCCTCTCTCTCGCTTTCTTTTACTCTCGCTTCCACTCGCATTTCGTTTTTTCTACTCTTTCGTTCTCTGCCTGCATCGGACACGAGCGAACTACATCTCTCTCTGTCTCTCTCTCTCTCTCTCTCTCTCTCTCTCTCTCTCTCTCTCTCTCTCTCTCTCTCTCTCTCTCTCTCTCTCGCTTTTGTTGTTTTTTTTCCTTCTTTTTTCCGTACCAGATTGAGAGCAAGTCGATCCGCGCGTCCGGGCGGCCTGCCGCTTTTTGTGGAATTTATTACGGCGATATATTCACATCCATTAGACGCCCCGCTTCTTTTCCGCTAAGTGCAGTCTTTTTCCAGCGAGATCCCGGAATCCGTGACCCATTATGCCTCTTCTTTCTCGTTGGAAGTATTCCTTTTTTTTAAATTGTTCATTTGCTTTTCTCATTCCGCTCGGCCTTGGCGCTCTGGGATCGCAAGCAAAATCGCAGATTGCCCTGCGCGATTTTGCTGCTGGAAGCTCCTCGACGTTCGTGAGTCTTCATCTTCCGTTTCGACTGGATAGGATGTAGTGAATAGTTCGAGAGTTTACTTACTCGACAGACCACCATTAATTGGTCGCTTTGTTTTGATTGATAATCCGTGGAATTATGATAATAATTAGGTAACAAGGGGGAAACGTTGGAAATTTGACTTGAATGAAAGTGTAGAAATTTTTATTCTGAATAAACGGATCGCTCGGGGAACTCCATCTGTCGAAGACCAGCAATGACGATTGAGGCTGTCCAATTTTTTCGTTGCTTTTTGTGATGTTGAAGCCTTGATTCCAAAGATTGTGTGTTTGGAAGAGTGGAAAAGTCGCAGACCTGATACCAAAGAAAGATTCTTTAGAATGCTGGAAGAAATTCCAGTATTGGTTCAAAAGAATGGTTTTTTGGAAGTCTGGAATAAATTTCAGTCTTGATTCTAGAGAATGGTTCCTTGGAAGTATGGAAAAATTTCAGTCCGGATACCAAAGAAAGGTTCTTTAGAACGCTGGAAGAAATTTCAGTATTGGTTCCGAAAAATGGCTCTTTGAAACGCTGGAAGAAACTCCAGTACTGATTCTAAATAATGGTTGTTTGAATGTCTGGAAGAAATTCCAGTCTTGATTCCAAAGACTGGTTCTTGGGAAGTCTGAAAATATTCCAGTCTTGATGCCAAAGATTGGTTCTTTGAAAGTATGAGAGAAACTCGCCTTGATTACAAAGAATAGTTATTTAGAAGTCTGGAAAAAATTTCAATCTTCACCACAAAAAAATGGTTCGTTGGAAGTCTGGAAGAAATTCCAATCTTGATTCCAAAGAATGTTTCTCCGGAAGTCTGGAAGGAGTTCCAGTCTTAATTCCATCGAATGGTTCTTTGGAAGTGTGGAAGGAATTCCAGTCTTGATTCCGAAGAATGGTTCTTTGGAAGTCTGGAAGAAATTCCAATCTTGATTCCGAAGAACATTTCTTTGGAAGTCTGAGAGAAACTCCAGTCTTGATTACAAAGAATAGTTCTTTAGAAGTCCGGAAGAAATTCCAGTCTCAATTCCAGAAATTCCAGTCTTAATTCCAAAAAAGGTTCTTTGGAAGTCTGGAATCAATTCCAGTCTAGATTCCAAAGAATGGTTCTTTGGAAGTCTGAACAAATTTCCAGTCTTGATTCCATGGAATGGTTCTTCAGAAGTCTGGAAGAAATTCCAGTCTTAATTCCACAAAATGGTTCTTTCGAAGTCTGGAAAAAATCCAGTCTTGATCACAAAAAATAGTTCTTTGGAAGTCTGGAAGCAATTCCAGTCTTGATTCCAAAGAATGGTTCTTTGGGAGTCTAAAAGAATTTCCAGTCTTCATTCCAAAGGATGGTTCTTCAGGAATCTGGAAGAAATTCCAGTCTGAATTCCAATAAATGGTTCTTTGGAAGTCTGGAAGCAATTCCAGTCTTGTTTCCAAAGAATGCTTCGGAAATTCATTTCCGAAACAGCCAGATTTTTATACGTTTAGACTGTGAAAATCACTCAAATGTTTTCTATTGTCCTTATGAGAAAAGTGCAAGCTCAATATCCAAAAACAGATTTTTAATACTGATGAAAATGAAGAAATCAACTTAAAACGAATGTTCCTTTCAACGTTGTAAATTTCAACGCCCCTGCACTTGTTCCCTTACGTTGCAATTTGAAAAAAGAACGAGAACGAGCCCTTTTGTAACCAGGCCACTGTTCAAGCGTAAGCGATGCTTCTGCCAATCGAAACTAATGGTAAAGACATTAGCAACGAATTGTCAACGATATACAGGCGATATAATGTTGAGAGACCATAAACTTGTCGTACAGTGTCGTTGTCTGTACTTACGTACTCGGGGCTCTATATGGAGAAAGCGCCTCTTCACTGTACGATGCATCGAGTATATGTACGTAGCAATACTCCTCCGTTGCGCCTCTTCAGCCCTGCAACTCGTCAAAAGTGCAGGTTCTCCTTCGTTCGCTCGTTTGCTCCCATACGCGTAAAGTGTACGCGCCGCAATAAGCTGCACTCACGTACTTACGCGTACATTACGGCACGTTTATTTTATCCGCCATTTTTTTTTATCATTCAATCCACCGCCTTCGACACTTGTGACTCCGTATTCCATTTCCCTCGAAGGGCTTTATTTTTTTTAGCTTATCTCATGAAACGATGCGGTATCCCGCACTTTTCGGCTCATTTTTTTTTATCAGAGCAAGTGCATTGGAAAAAATTGCGCCTGTGAGTCCGAGGGAAAGAGACTATTTATTGGAATTAGTGGGCACTTGGCTCAAAAAGTAATTTACTCAAATGTAAAGAACATTTTATTTATCTTTCAACCTTATTGTCTCAAAAAGTAATTCACTGAAGTGTAAAGAACATTTTATTTATGTTTCTGACCTTATTGTCTAAACAATGACCCTAAAGGTTTTTGAAAATTAAAAAAAAAGTATTTTTTTATTGCAAAGGGTATCCATTTTTCGGAAAATTCCATCTCCTTGTTTCAAAGTGTACAATTTAATCGATTTTCAACATTTCTCACTTTTTCTTGGTTCATATTCTGCGTATGAGTGTTAACGATAGAAAAGTCTTCATTGGTTTTTTTTCTTCAGATTAAGGAGCCAGTCGACTTTGGAGCCATGAAAAAAGGCTATTTTCACGATTTTTTAAAGGATTTTATAAAAAATATGAATATAAAAGTTGTTGAGCTTGATAAATAAAGTCTTGAAATACATTTAAAAAAATCATTTTTATTCATTTTTAAGTACAAAAACTGTAGTTTAACGTAACGCCTTAAAAATAGGTGGGCTAGGTAGTTCCATCATAACTCGGTAACGGCTTGGGGGCCGTCCATATATTACGTCATTCTAAATTTGGGGGGGGGAGGTTCGTCTGTGGATGACGGTAAATGATGGATGAGGGGGGGGGGGGGGCGTTTCGAAATTGACGTCATTCTTGTGATACCAGTTACTTCAAAATGTACAATAGTATATTGTACAATTAGAGTGGTTTCCCCGCATGAGTGATGAAAAATATTTTGCAAGTACCTAATGGTATTAATTATTGAACTCATTATTTATTTATTTATTACATAAGGTTTGTCTACATTATATTCGAGAACTTCAAATAACAGCGTACCTATGAAAATAGTTCGATCGAGCCAAAATGAATATGGGGAGGATACGGAGATATTACCCGTGATCCAGGATTTGCAAGAATGGGTGAAAACTCCGTGGGAGCTATTCAAAGAAAACTAAAGAATAGGGAAGAATAATATTATTATATTAATGAAAATTGCCAAAGTACAAAATAATAAAAGATGATTCTATAACAAAATGTGGGAGCTATCCAAAGAAAACTAAAGAATAGGGAAGAATAATATTATTATATTAATGAAAATTGCCAAAGTACAAAATAATAAAAGATGATTCTATAAGAAAATGTTTTAATGTTACCCAATTTTTCTCAAATTCGCAAATGTTTTAATTTTGCCAAACTGGTAATGACGTCAGTTTTGCGAGAAGGGGGGGGGGGGGTCATTAGGAAATGACGATAGGATGATTGTGGGGGGGGGGGGGGGGTCGAAAATCAGCAAAAATCGATGACGTAATATATGGACGACCCCTTGTCCGAAACAAAAAAATCAAAGTCCATTAGATTCAGTATGACACCAGCTGAAAAATAACCCTCGGATATAAAGTTCTATCAAAAAATAAAAAAATGGCAGATGAAAAACGAAAAAGTAAAAAAACGCGTTTTTTCGCAGTTTTTCGCAAAAAAAAGAGTAAAAATCAAAATTTTTAAACCATCGGGGTCATCTTGTTGCGAATCTTGTTTACAATATGAGGTTCAAATTTCAAGAGAATCGGTTTACTAGTTTTAGAGATACGATGGAGCGAGATTTTGAAAACGTTGTTTCGAGAAAAACGCGTTTCAAGTTTATACCATGAAAAACTCTCACCTAAACTCAATTAGCAATTCCTGCACCATACTAAATCCCTTCTCATTGCTCATCATTGTCGATTTCTTCAAGTCTTGCTTGCTTTCAATTTTTTGAAATTTTCAAAGTGGACTGGCCCCTTAATCCCGGTAACGCTACGTGTCACGTCGTCTGACACCATTCGCTGCAACCCATTTAGAAAAACGTGCCATACCTCCGCGATGTTTGAAGATTAATTAAAAAAACAAAGACCATGGAACAGCCAAAAGCAGTAATAAAACATACCCCAAGTCTTAAAAAATGGTAAAAAAATCTTTTCTTAAAAAAAAAGTCATGAAATTCATCAAATTTTTTCCTCGTCTGAAGGTATTTTCCCCCCTTAATAAATGTTTTCCTACAATTTATTATTAAATATATAAAATATTGAAAAACAACTTACACAAAATCTATAATGACATTACAATAAATTGTTAATATTTTCTCAAATATTAATAAACGTATTTCTCCGATCTGAATGTTTGACATTTTTTAAAATTATTTATTATATAATAATTTATGTTTCAATATATTACTAATTTTTTTCTGATACCTTTCCCACTTTTTTCCAAATTTCTCACGCCTCGGCATACGGAAAACGAAGATCATTTTGAAAACGACGAAAACATTGCAGTTATAGAATATGATGAAACTTCAAAAACTGCCACCTCTTTTCCAAAATGCAAAAAATGGTAATTTTTTGCGGATTTTCACTTCTCCCCTTAAAAAGAAACTATATCATATTCAATGTGCTGCGATAACACGAATATCCCGAGGCCATAGTTGCCCATGCCTTCCTCCCCTTGACCCGCTATAGCCGCCAGAACTCTGGAATTTCACATTAAACCTTAACGCCCTTTCATGCTCAAGGTTTACGAACATCGAAGGGTTGCAAAAAAATCCTACCCCTCCAGTCTGGTCACCTCGAGCTCGTGACAAATTCAAGGCGAAACAACTCGTTAAGTGTCGTGTAAACAGTGTCGAAAGGGGTGGTCTCTGAATGGTCGTTTTTTTTTGGCGCAATCTCGGAAAAAGGGAAAGTGGCGGGTGTACTACGGGCATCGTGTCATTCTCGAAGATTTTACGGTGGGGTCTGTATTGCCAGTTCAGCCAGAGGCTTCACCAATCCTGTATTTTTTTTCAATTTATTCGAGGTCATATCCCAAGCGAATTTTGTTGAAAGAAATTGTGGCATATTTCGTCACGATGGTAGGCGAACCACATTCTGTTTAATTATAATTATGTTTTCTTTAATTAATTGCAAGTAATGGGATTCGGATAAATGTCTGACTTGATAATCGCCATTAGGAAAATAAAAACACTGCTTTTTGAATTCTTTTTTTTTACAATCAACCATTAAATAAAAATGTAAGGATTGCGGTCTGAGTCGATGCAACTAATGGTGCTAAAGATTGCATCGTTGGAGTGCAACGATTTATCGAATCTTCTTCATTCTTATCATTGTTCGAAATCTTTTATTTTGTAGGTTTAGGCTGTGTATATATATATATATAACGAGGATCGTTAAAAATGTTTAGGGTGATTTCCGGGGTCTACATATGCCTAAATTAATGTGTATAATTTAAACTAAATGATTTTTATTCCATTCCAACGACGCAGAGTTTATATCATTGCACTATGAGTTTCTAACCAAGTAGGTAAAAGGAGCTGAACAAATAAATTTTTGGATCTATTTCATTTCTGTGTTTCGATGATTTTTTCAATTACTTTATTATGCCAGATACTTTTTGACATAGATTTTTCTTGGTAGACTCTCGTCTTTAGACCTGCCCAAATTGCAATAGTTGTTTCTTACAATTTATCGCTGTTATGCAAACAAAAATGTGTTTTGCCACTTTTTCGTTCAAGTAAGGGCTTCATTGAAATGAAGCCCTGATGAATGATTTCCCCTATATTATAGTACAATCAATACTATAATATTGGAAATATTTGCTGATTACTTATTACACAACATTTTCCATTCAAATATATCGATAACATTTTTTGAAATAGAAATATTTGGCTTATTCCCATATAAATATTTATAATATTCTAAATATTTGGATATTACTCATCACCCAACATTTTACATCCGAATATATTAATATTATTCTTCAAACATCAATAATTTGCTTATTCCTGTATGAATGTTTATATTATGAATATTTGATTATTCATTATCACACAACATTTTACATGAAAATATATCGTTGATATTCTTTGAAATATTAATAATCGGATAATTCTCACATAAACATTTCTAACATTACAAATATTTTTTCATTATCCATTATAGCCCATATGATAACACATCGCACATATTTTTTTATATGAGGCATTCCACGTCACTTCAGCAAGTAAAAAAAAATCCACAAATAATTTTGAAAAATCGAGTCACTTTATTGAAAAATATTCACCGAGTGTCGAAATTCAAAAAAAAAAAATTCTGTCGTTTTTTCTCGTTGATTACCATTTTTTAACAATTTTCCATTTACATGGCTGCATCTTCGGCAGGATTTGACGTATTTACATTCGCAAAAAACGAAAATGTGCGTCTTTTTCTAGCCTTCCAGAAAAAAATGAATTTAGATTTTATTGAGCAAGTAGAACGTCCGTTTCAGGGCGAAATATGCAAAAATATTTTTTTTTTTTCAAAGAACGACACTCGTTATTTTATTTTTTTAAATTTCCCCGAATTGTGTACACGAAAACCAGATTTTTTGTATTTTTTATATTATGGGATTCCTAAACACCGCGAAGTAACAGCTATTTTTATTTCAAAATTTTTTAAAATTAATATTCGATTGAAGAGTGTAGAGCACTCCAAGGCTCCAATACATATGCCATATATGTCATATGTATTTCAAAAACCTGGTAAACATACAGCGAGTGCTCCACACTCTTCAATCGAATATTAATAAAAAAAAAAAAATAAATAAAATATATAAAACCCGTAATATATTAGGTGTACAAATAAGTTTTAGGACAGTTTTCAAAAAATTCAAGATTTATTAAAAAAGAAGTAAAACACAGTTATTCATCGAAGTAATCTCCATCGCACTGAATGACCTTCAGGCATCTCTCAGGTAACTCGCGGATGCCTTTCGCAAAGAAACTTTCGTCTTGCGAGGTGAGAAATTTAGCGACCCATTTTTCCACTTCTTCAAATGTTTTGAATCGCACGTCAGACAAATCGTTCTGCATTTTCCGGAATAAATGATAATCGGATGGGGCTAAGTCTGGTGAATACGCCGGGTGTGGTACAGCTTCCCATCCAAGCGCTAGTAACGTATCCTTGACCGGTTTACTCACATGAGGCCGCGCGTTGTCATGGAGCAGTTTTACTGGACGTTTTCCTTTACCAGAAAATCGACGTTTCTTCTCAATTTCTTTATTCACTTGCATCAATTGATGACAACAGCGATCGGTAGTAACTGTTTGACCAGGTTTGAGAAGTTCATAATACAGTACGCTTTTCATATCCCACCATATGCACAGCATGACTTTGTTACAATGAACATTGCGCTTTGGCGTGGATGTTGTCGGCTCGCCGGGGTCAACCCAATGATATTTGCGTTTCGGATTATCAAAATAAATCCACTTTTCATCGCCGGTCACAATTTTCCACAAGAAAGACTTTCTATGTTGCTTGTTGTAAAGACTCACACAAATGTTAAGACGGCTGTTTTTATTTTCTTGAGTCAGAAAGTGTGGTACCCACTTTGTTCCTTTTCGAATCTTACCCATTGCTTTTAAACGATAAGAAACAGTTTGCTGAGTTACTCCAAGCTGTTCCGAAAGTTGTTTCTTCGTCTGACAAGAGTTTTCATCCAGCAACGCTTGCAGTTCCTGATCGTCCACCTTTACAGGAGGCCCCGTGCGTTCACGGTCACTAACGTCGAAATCACCTTCTTTGAATCGCTTATACCAATACTCACATGTACTTTTAGATACAATGTTGTCTCCAAGAACAGAACATATCGATTCACACGCTTTCCTAACACTTTTTCCTTGATGGAATTCATAGCGAATGCAGTGTCTAATAAATAGCTTATCGGTCTGCATGTTTAATTTGCAGAATTTATAGGTTATGTTTATGACTCCTTTACGTTTCGATACTACATATCAAGCGCCATCTATGATAAGTGAGCGGGACCTTTGAATTAATTTAGAATAGCTGTTATGATACAAAATCGAAGTGTCCTAAAACTTATTTGTACACCTAATAAAAAATAACAAAAATCTGTTTTTCGTATACACAATTCGGAGAAATTAAAAAAAAAATAATCAAAAACATCAATACTAAAAATGGTTTGAAATATGAATAGATATTAAACAAATAGATTGGGTCCGCGATCGCGGGAATCACCTACACGGATGCAAAGCACAAGCCAAGATACGCCAAGCACTTTGGCGTTGGTCCGAGAATTTCCGATGATTAATGTCGAATATAGATCATTAAAGTTAGCAGAAGCGTGAAAACGCGTGCGTTTCCCGATTCTCAAGAGAGTCCCTCCAGTCACTCCTTCATTCTGGTGGCACGCGCGAGATTGAGCAAGAGAGAAAGACGAAGAGAGTGTGCGTCGGTGTGCTCGTTCACTCTCGATTTCAACGTGCCTTTATTGCGCCTCTTAAATTCGCATTTATGAGCTCTTATGTTCTCTTTCCCTCTCTCTCTCCACTTCTCCCTAGCCTGGTGAAGCAAATTCTTGCCGTGTGCTGTGTGCCGATGTGCTTCCTTTTCACCGTTCCTCTGCACTCTTAGCATGTGTTTGCGTAAAAAGCTTGCATTTCTCTTTGGGTTTGCGAGAGTATATTCCTCTCTCTCTCTCTCTCTCCCTCTCTCTCGCTCTCTCTCTCTCTCTCTCTCTCTCTCTCTCTCTCTCTCTCTCTCTCTCTCTCTCTCTCTCTCTCTCTCTCTCTCTCTCTCTCTCTCTCTCTCTCTCTCCCCCCCCCCCCCTCGTCCACCTACGGTTATGGGTGCATCAGCTTTCAAACGCCCTCGCTCGAGACAAATCGACATCTCGTAGTTCAAATGACCGTTATAAATGTGATGGATGTCCACGGACAAAATTGCCATCGTTAATTCACAGACACAGACACAGACGCGCGAATACGACGAATAATAACGATAATAATAAAATACAAATATGATTATGGGAATGGTTGGGATTTAGTGGTCGTACCTGTGTACACGTGTAAACTATATTATTATTGCGGGTGTAAATTTTTTTACGAACTCATCGAAGCCCCGTCAACATTTTGTCCATGCGCCAGACTCACCAGCAGACGATTCGAGTTCAATGGCCCATTGTCTTCTACGGTAATGCTGTCGGTTGTTGCGCCATCGACCGTGCATTTTACGCTCGCGGGTTGTAAAACTTGCCCCTTTTTTTTCCACGCTCGCGCGCGTGTCTTGCGTTATTGTACGCGATGGGGAAAAAAAGACAACGCTAATGTCAATTCTCGACTTCCGTGAGGGAACTCAGCTCCGGAATGCAGTTTAGTTTGACTCTGACTACTTTTGTGTTCCATGGCGTTGAAGCTTGAATCGCTGGAATGCAACGAAAGTTCTTTTCTATTTCTTTAATTTCGGCATTTTTATTATTATCTATCATTTTTTTTATTAATAAAGGTCGTGGATCTCAAATGGGGGTGGGCAAAACCGTTTGGGTGAGTTTTGTACCCTACATCGGTGATATGGGATAGAAGAACTTTCGTTGCGTTCAAACGATGGGAACTTCAATGAAATTTTATTCCGCCAGGATGTGGTGCACGAAAAATTACAAAAAGGAGATTGGGGTGGATTTTAAGAAATCGACCATCAGAGTATTGGCCGAGGTATATCTGGGACGGAATAATGTCGCCTGCCTGACATTGATGAAACAGGATGTCAAGGGAGGACTGTGACGGCCGAAAGAAGGTCGTTTTTTGCTATTTGTTTGTCTACTAAATTATTGGTTTGGGGTTTGGAAAAAAGTATGTCATTAAGGCCTTAGGCCACGCTAGAGGCCGAATGTTGAATATATCTTGAAAAATACATTGTCTGTGGAAGTACGTAGGATTTTATTTTATATTGCACGGTTCATTTGTTGTTAACTATTATCTGACGATTTTTAGGCAAATTTTTGGAAAGTGAAAAATTTCGTCAGATAATTGTTAATAACAAATTCACTATGCAATATAAAAAAAAATCCTACGTACTTCCATAGACAATATATTTTTCAAGATATAAACAACACTTCAAGTGTATCGGTTGAAAATTGTTTGAGTTATGTTTTCGGCCAACTTAAAAAATGCAGTTTTGAGGTAAACGCTGCACAGCCGCCATTTTGAAATTAATCGCTTCAAAAAAATTATTGTATACAGTCAGTGATATGCATGATAAACACCCTTTTTTTGTAATCTCGATTTATTTTGTAGTTTTTCTGAAAAAAAATCCCAAAAAGCCTATTTTTTCGGCCTCTAGAGTGATCTAACCCCTTAAGCATACATTTCACTTATTTCGTGTAAATTTTTATTTAAAAAAAAATAAAAATCAACAACGTTATCAGGTATAATAGAGCCTTTATATAAAAAATGTGGTTCAATGGCCGGATCGATAACTCAACAATGTTTGGTCTGAAAAATAAAAGTACAAAAGTTTTGCAATCCATATAAATGTAGTTCTCGTTGTACGTAGCCGTTTCTCGCAATGAAAAAAATAAAAATAAAAAAATGACGGGTGTTAAATAAAGTGTAATTTTCGCGAAATTTGTACTTCCATTCGAGGGCTTAAAAAATATTACATTTCAAAAACAAAAACAAAACAGCTACGTGCAACGATAATTACTGCAATTACGGAAATGTTGGTTTTTATTGACCTTTCATTGACACATATATTTAGCCACGATTTTGACACACTGGGTCAATTTTCCCCATATAACACTTTATCCACTTGCCATTAACAACCCTTCGGACGATTTTGATGAAAAAAATCGAGCATACACTTTAAACATCTCTTACTATGTCTGCATAATTAAAATTTGGAAAACATCAAGTAGAAATGTTAAAAAAAAATTATTCACAATTTTCAATTTTGGAAAAGTGAACATTTTACTAAAAAATCATCCGGCTCGAAATGAAACTTTGTCAATCTCCAACATTCAAACCAGATTTTTTTTCACCATATTCTTGAATATGTATACTTCGAGAAAATGCAAAAAATCGTTGTTTTTTACTCGTCACAGTGGTGTCCTGCCTTAATAGGACAATTCGCTTCTCGATGTGTCACGAATGATGGCGCAATTTGATTTACAATTCGTCGGTAAATGTTTCCCCTACAGTGTGCGAATCGTTACAAAGATCCAGACACTATACGATACCGCAATTTTATAGAGGCTATATCTTGCTCCCGTGTGGACTTTGCGCGGTTCGAGGCCTCGCAGGCTCCGGTCGCCATGGCTGACGATCGATGATCGACTGTAAGTTATGGCTTTGCGAGTTACTTTTCTCTGCGTCTCTTTCCCGTCGGGTATCATTCAAATGAAGGAGAGAACGTATGGATACCGGGACCAATGTTGAGCCCTCTACCGTTTCGTGTTGGCTTGTGTTGTGAACGTATATATATATGCACAAACGGTGTATACAAATGGATACTTTGCAGTACCCATTAAGACGCTGTAAAGTAATAAAAATTCTTAAAATACCCGTTGACCGTTTCTCCGTGACTACTTCACTAACGAGTGCCCCGGCTATTTGTCTTTTCAATTCACAGGCTTTTTACCGCGTGTTATTTCAGCGCCCCGTATAAACTTCTTTACCTTCGTACCGAACTAAGCTTTCACGACATTTAGATGATGTGATCTAGCTTCCGAGCCATCGTTTATATACAGGGTGTCCTGTTATGAATGGATAATCCTGTAACTGTCGCTAGGTCAGATCATGTCCTGCTATATGCTGGAATTCCAGCTTAGTAAAAGTCCTACGGTTTTCGAGATTTTGCCATTTATGTTATTAAAAAAAAGCAAAATCATCTGCATTTGGTTTTTCGCATGCCATTTCTACGAATGATATGAATCGAGAATAACTATGCAACTTTTCAAAGTAATTGGCACGATATGCGTAGTACATTTTTTTTAACACCGCGGCTATCAAAGTCAGATGTTCGAATTAGTTTGTATGAAAATTGTGCATAAACTCTTTTTTTCATAAAGTTTGCTTAACATTTAAGGTTAGAAAGAAGGCTTGTAGATAAAACAAATAATGGAGAGTTTTTATTTAAACTGGGTAAAAAAAAGTTATCATTTGTAGAAATGGCATGCGAAAAACCAAAAGCAGATGATTTTTATGTCGAACAACGTGGGACTTTTACTAAACTAAAATTCCAGTCTATAGTAGGAGATGATTGGACCTATCGACAGGTGCAGGATTATCCATTCATAACAGGTATGTATATATGTATATGTATATATTCATACATACATACATATATATGTATATGTATATATACATACATACATACATATATATGTATATGTATATATACATACATACATACATATATATGTATATGTATATATACATAGACATATATATATATATATATATATATATATATATATATATATATATATATATATATATATATGTACACAGAATTATAGATTTACGAGAACGAACCACATGCCGGTTTTATTTACATAATGTAAATTCATCCTCCAATTCATGCAGTTTCTTTAAACGAACGTTAAAACAATTAAAAACTTTTTTTTGTTTCAAAAAATTCCTTTCTTTATTAATATATCGGGCGATCCCTATTAGCAGTAGAAATATTTTAAAACCTATCGGACTCAGAAGAAAACTTTTCCCACAAAAGTTGCATACTTCGAGGGGGGGTCATGAAGTGGTGGCTACGAGGTTCATACAGGTGGAGGTGCTTCGGACATTTCAGGCTCAGCTCCATTTTTTTATGGGACCACTTGTTTTTTTTTGCAGAATTTTATCAAGGAAAGAAAAATAAGTTCACACACCAAATTTCAAGATGATCGTTCAAGATTCCGTATGAAAAAACGATAAAAAAAATAAATTTCAATGTTCGAACCTAGAAACGATTAAAAAAAACGGTGCGAAAATTTACTCATATGAAAGGTGCTTCAAGTGACGGCCATCACTTTTCATGCATTTTCAGCTTCGAGTATCGGCTATGAACAACCTCAATTGCTTAATTCGGAGGACGGCTGGAGCCAAAGCCCAACCGCCCATCCACCAGTGTCGGTTTTATTCATATTTTTTATTTTGATTACATTTGTATTATTTTTTTTCTTTCTAAAACTACTTTTCTTTATTCGTATATTTATAAAGTATACATACTAGGGTGGCACACATTCAAGCTCTATCTTTTTTTCCTTCATTTCACAATCCAATTATCTTCTTTGAGGAAGAAAAAAAATGTTGCCGAAGTTGTGAGCGGTCACAAAATATTTAGAGGTCTCTCGAGCCTCCCAAAAATTCCAATTTTCATTAAAAATCGTTTTTATTTTTGTCCACTTCTCATCCATGCATTTTACGCTTTATAATTTTCGAATTCATCTCATGAAATCTCTAGCTGGCTAATGGATATTGAGTGGTCACTCAACGTTTTTGAAATTAACGATTTCCGCCAAAAAAGAAAAAATTCATGGGTAAGAAGTGGACGGAAAAAAATCGTTTTTTTTAAATGAAAATTTGAAACTTTGGGACGCTTGCGCGACTTCTAAATATTTTTTAACCGCTCGCAGTTTTCGCGACAATAATTTTTTTTCTTTAAAGAAGATAATTTCATGGTGAGAAAAAGGAGAAATAAAATAGAGCTCAAATTTGTGCCACCCTAATCCATGCATATGCGCAAAATTAATGTGCGTGTGTATATATATATATATATATATATATATATATATATATATATATATATAAACACGATTTTTACAGTATACATGCATATGCACAAATTAAATTTATACATGCAAGGCATCAGTGAAATTCAATTATACCTTGACGGAGCTCGTTCGCGTTTCGCGAAATTTGCGAATTGTCAGCTGTGGCTTAAAACACGATTCGGACCATGACACGCCCCCGCGTGCTATTATAATAGCGTGGGCATCCACTCTGATAGCATGCCCGATATATACACACACACACACATATATATATATATACACACACACATATATATAATGCATACGCACGTGATGGAAATAATGTCCGAAGTGCGAAGCGGGATGCTTTGCCGCTGCTGCTGTTACGTGCGTGTGTTTTGCGCGCGGTTTGCACGCAAAGCCTTCTCGGCTGCTGGCAATGGATCTCCACCGCGGTTGTCCTCTACACGTAGATCTGGCACGGATCGTTCTCTTGCTCGATCCTAAAACGCGCCCAGCAACTAAATGGGATTAACGAGAATTGGAGGGAATGAGACAATGAGAGAGGAAGAGGAGTGTGTACACATACACACACATACATGTATGTATATACACAATGAGCAAGAAACGAGAACCGTCCATCGGTCTCGCCCGGCCATGATGTGAATACGCGGTGACTCCCGAAGTTATATATATATATATACATACGTAGTAACGAGCAGCAGCCTCAATTAAGATATATATATCGGACCCTCTCGTTTTCTCGTGGGCTGGACCGACGAAAAGTCGCTCTCCCGCACAGACTTCGCTGAGCATCCAACCAATCGACGAAATTACCATCAGATTTCGTATCTCGAACTGCCCCCCTCTATACCCCATTTTATTCTTTCCCGACTCTCTCCCGCCCTCTTTTTCATTCATATTTGTATTTTTTGTTCTACTCTGCGTTCTTTTTTTGTTGTTCATATTATACAGATTTACTCTTTCATTTCTTTCGTTTTTGTATTGAGTTTCTTCAATTTTTTGCTTTTTTGTGCTATTGATTATTTGTTCTATTGACGATTCTCTTTTTATTTGCGTTTTTTTAGTTTATATTTATTTTCTTTATATAGAGTCATTGTTGGTTTGTTTTTCTATGGAGCCTGTGTAAATTTTAGTTATATTTTTTCTTTGTATTGCAGGAAGAGTGAGGATTGTGTGCCAGCGACGTTTTGGTCCTGGAGCACTATTAAGAGCAAAATTCCTTTAGAAGCCCGAAAATGAGTCATTTTTCATGAATTTTTTTGAAGCTCATAAAATAATCGCATCATTTTAAAATTTGGGCATTATCTTATTATAACTGTCAAGTGTTCCCGTTTTTTTTTTTCATTTTTAAACTAAACAAATTAGCGGCGTTATAAGGTTTTTAGGTGTCTTTTGAAAAACTGCTCATGTTATAGGGGAGACCGGGGCAAAATGGTATAGCGGGGCATAATGGGACCGGGGCAAAATGGGACCGGGGCAAAACGGGTTTGGGGCAAAATGGAATAGTGAAAATCAACACTGCTGGAAAATACGTCATTGGGGCAAAACGGGACTGGGGCAAAATGGGCCGGAGAAAATCAGGCTCCTCAGAAAGAGGCGGTTGGGGCAAAACGGGATCGGGGCAAAATGGGACAATGGAATAATTCGATGCAGAAACGAAAGAAATGCAGGGGTAAAAAACGAGGGGTAATAAATGAGTGAAAACAGGTTTTATTGAATGTTACACGATATTTGGGTCACACTCTACTTACGATACTATAATTTAACGGTGGCAATGTTTAATTTTTATTGCTTGTTTAACTAAGCTAATTTTTATCGGCACAATTGTCGCAAACGTACTCGATTAAGTTATCGTCAGCATGGGCACATGAATAGTGGGCCCATTTCTCGCATGAATTACAACGAATCCAGGAAAAACGACTCACAATGGACGCGTATGGCGTCTCACTGCTAAACAAAAATAACATTGACTAGGGTTCAACAACAATAAAATGTACCTCATGATTTTGTTGCGAAATAATGATAGATGAATAAATACGTAATCGTTTAGATAACGAATAAAAACATAAGACATTGATTTCAGAATATCGAAATCATGAATTGAGGATAGGAGTTTGGAATGAAAAACTAAAAACTGAAAATCCAATATGGCGGATGAAAAAAAGTTCTATTATTGTGGAAATAGTTATTTTTTCACGAAACTACGGCCGATGCATTCAATAAAACAATGGATATGTTAATTGAGCTTAAGAATCCAGGTGATACGATAAGTTTGTTGATATTTATCGTTTAACTAAATTGCATTAATTAGCATATTTTTAAAGACGTATTTTGATATCGACTCATTTTATATCGTTGAGATTCGATTACGCGTAATAATTTATTAATATTAAAGACTGCAGCGGTTTTCATTTGCTAATTGAATTGTTCAAATATTTATTCTTCATTGTACGATCGGCATTTTCTGAAATTTCTTGGAAATTGTTAATCGAGCGTAACAATTCGATTCGAACAATTTAATTGTTAATGAAATTGTTTAAATAATAATTTTTTATCATTCGGTTAGAATCTTCGCAAGTTTGGTGTAGTCTATTAATGCATTAATGACTATTAATGCAGTCTAAAACTTCAATTGATTTTTTGATATTCATTTTTTGACCAAATATAATGATTGGACATGCGGTTAAGGCAATGTTTCAAGGCCGACTCGTTCGATTTCGTTGAAATTTGATGAATCGTAGTAATTTAACATTAAAGAAGACGACAATTTTTATTTGTTATCTCAATCGCTTAAACAATTATTATTATTTTTGACTTTACTATAAATTTAAGTACTCAACATTCAAAAAAATACTAATTTTTCATTTGTTATTAAAGTTTGTTAAACAATTACGGTCAGAACTGCGTTTAATTAAGGATTCTGCGGTCAGAACTGTACCAAACTTGACGTAAATTGTTATTTGAGCCTTCTTATTCGATTGGTACAATTTCTTTGTCGTTATTAATTATTTAAATAATCAAGTAATTTTTATAATCTGACGCGTGCAGTTTATGGTTTTTTTTTGTTTTTTTCTTTCTTTGTTTTTTTTAAATTTATTTTCTGCCAACTGCACGTTACTGATACTGATTTTCAAGCCATTGATGAAAATCTAACTCTTGTCAATTTTTACGTAAATTGTTTTATGAATCTAGGACCGCCGCTCCCCATGAAATCGACGGATATGTGTCGACAAATATATCGGTCAGTCCGTATTATCTGCGTATATGTGGACTGAAAGGAACCACAAGCACCATTTAGATTAGATTATGTTTCAACAGCTCTTTCATAGAGCCGAAGCATGAATTTTCCTGTCATCCCATTTTGCCCCAAATTCAGCGGGCTGCGACACTTCATTTTTGTGTGTCCCATTTTGCCCCTATCCCATTTTGCCCCAAATCAAGCACCAAGAAACTTCATTTTTTTGCTATCCCATTATGCCCCGATCCCATTATGCCCCAGTGCCGTTTTGCCCCGGTACCGTTTTGCCCCGCTATACCATTTTGCCCCGGTCTCCCCTAGGTCGAAAAGTTTATTGATCGATCTGGCTGAAATTTTGGGAGGTTTCTTACTGTAACATTGTCAGAAGGATGCACCTAAAGTTTTAAGGTTATCGTGTAAATAAATTACTTTTTTCCAGTAAAAATTGTCGAAAAAATGGTAAAAAATATAAAAGTTTGATTACAACACCTATTTAATTTTTAATTTTATACTTTTCTTATATTTTTATAGGTATATCCTTAAATCCGATCTAATCTAATTTCTCTCTCTCTCTCTCTCTCTCTCTCTCTCTCTCTCTCTCTCTCTCTCAATGTTTTTCAACATTCTCCCCGATATCGGGAAGCCGCCCTTTCGCTTCCATGCCATTCCCAGCGTGTCCATTGAAGGAATTTCCAAATGGTTCCTGTTTCGTTGAATAATTTAAAAAAAGGCTGTCTCCACGGTCCCCGGAACGTCCCCCCGCGCTCGAAACCACGCAAAAGTTTCTCCTTTTAGTCGCGAGAATTTGCAAATTTCGCCAGTATAGAAAGTCCGGCCGCTCGAAATCACGGGGCTCTAACGCGGCCCGATTGAGATATCTGATACTTTTTTTTAACGATGAAAAATGGCGTCCGGATTAACCTCGTGGACGGCACTGGAGGCACGTATATACATTATTACTGTAATACTCCGGGGCTCGTTTCGTGCCTCGTATTTATAACCCTAGTCGCCCGTGGGACCAATCAAATATATCCTCTTTGTAGGTACATGTGCTTACCATTAAAGAGACCGAGATCGTTTAATGCTGACGTCACTCTTACGCGATGTGAAATATGTATATGGGATGTGTTACAGTTCGAAGGGCGAGCTCCATATTAAACTTGTGCCCTAGCTTTATTTTCATTATCTTTTGAGCCCACGAGCTACCGGTACACGCTTTTCCCGCGGAATAAGTGCCATTAATAATCACCATTTGGCGAAGGAGGAAAAACGAGAGGGACGAAGAATATTGGACCCCGCCCAAAATTGCCTATCCTCCTTTTTATCCCTGTCATCCGGGCGAACTTCTTTTTCCGGGCTCGAGTTTTATTGCGCGCGTGCGCGTGGAGAATAACCATTTTTCTTATCCCCCCTCTGTTAGGTTTATTTATCCGGTGTATTGTTATTGTTATACTCCATCTACCGGTAATGGTATTAATCTTACGTAATCCAAATCCTCTCTCTCTCTCTCTCTGTCTCTCTCTCTCTCTCTCTCTCCGTGAGAAAAGCCCCCTTTGAAATTCCCCTCCTTATATATATATATATATATGTATATATATATATATATA
This sequence comes from Ophion obscuratus, assembly GCA_964007375.1. Classification (NCBI taxonomy): domain Eukaryota; kingdom Metazoa; phylum Arthropoda; class Insecta; order Hymenoptera; family Ichneumonidae; genus Ophion; species Ophion obscuratus. The sequence goes on from OZ023317.1 coordinate 24,740,326, forward strand.
ATTCCATCGTGTATGATATCAGAGCCTCGTCGAGTCCCTTATTATTGTTGGCCCTGAAGAGAGAAATAGGGAGGGCCGAAACGAACCGATAGGCCGATGAAAAAGCTTTCCGGTAATATACGACGAGAGCACATTCGGGTCATCGAATTCAACCATAATGGTGGGCCATTTCCGACCGCGACGAGAAACCCTGATATATTAGCCAAAAGACTCTCGTATATCGGTCGTAAAGGGAGGATGCCAGGAGACAAATATTTTGCCTTTTCTGCGCCTACCGAACAATCATCATTTTCGTGGGAAAATACGCGATCCTTGGGGAGGGCCGATCGTTTCAAGGATCAATGTCACAGGATACTGATTTTCTTTGTTTGGACGGACATAGGTATATGTGCAATAAAAGTTCAATTTTTGACGATTGCAGACTTTTAGGTTAAATGTAGTTCTACTAATACGTAGCCGCTGTGGGAAAAACAAATTTCGGGTGGTCTAAAAAAAGTGTAATTATGGCGAAATTATTACTTTCATTCGGGGGTTGAAAAATACTGAATTAAAAAAAAACGGCTATGGACAATGACAGCTACTGCAATTACGGAAATTTTGGTTTTGCTAAATTGAAAATCGGATTATTATAGCAGAGTTATCCGGCCAGGTCGAGAAAAGTCGTTTCGAGAAAATGTGAGTATACGTAAATCGTTGTGCTGCCTGCTCTCACTAAATCGTCTGACACTTGCTCAATTTTCGATATTTCACGTAGAAAATATTTTCACATATTCTTGAATATGTATCCTTTGAGGAAATGAAAAAAATCGATTTTTTTAGCCGTCACAGTGGCTAAAGAGATTTTTAGAGAGCCTTAAAGAGAAAATTGCATTTTTAAAGTTCTCGACGTAACCAAATGGACAAAGTGCAGGTCAATTCTGGAAGCTTTTTTCAAGTACGAAAGATTCAAGACAGAACCTTTTTCTCGTCAGATTCGCTCAGACGGACAACATTTTCAAAAATCTTTACATCGTCTCAGCACAGCTCTAACCCTGAGATGTCAAAAAATCTCAAAAATGGAGCAGCTCGGTCTATTGTAGTTTTAACGTTGAGGAGGTTGGAGCAGTCCAGTTGAGTCAAATGACAATTAATTAATTTTTTTTCAATGAACCTCAAATAAATGCATACGAGTGTAGATTTATTTCGTAGACGCTAATTTAAAAAAAATTACATAATTAAAGGACAAAATGATGCATTTTTACATTTTTATTGTGTAAATAAGAAAAGCTTTTGTGTTACTACCAACTTGAAAAGTACAACATTATCGATAATTATTATGAAAAAACTGCGTCATGAAAAGTTGTATACAACGCAGAATGAAATTTTGAGTCATTTACAATTATGTCTATTTATATTTATGTCCCGAGAATATTTATTATTACTATTAATTAATATTGAGTTTTGCCGAAATACGGCAACTTCGCCAACATTGCGGTTAGCAGCAATGCTTTGCAGCAATGGTTCAATATTTAATGTATATGGTTTACGATGAGCGAGATGGGGGTTTCTTTGTCTAAAGGTTTTCAAACGTTCAATGTGCGTTAATATGTTATTAGAAATGGTTTATCTTGGTGCTAAGTAGACAAAAAAATGACATCACCCGTATCGTGAACATCTTGCCCATTTAACCGCACGGAAAACTTCATACATTAAACTATTTTCCACCTCTGAAGTTTTGTGGTGAAAAAAATTCAAAAAATTCGTCCACACTCAGTATAGTCTGGACAATAACATATATATTTTTTTCAAATTTAATCTTTTCTCGTGGCTAACGCTCCAACCTCCTTAAACCTTCAAGGTTGAACCTTCCTGGCCGTATGGCCGCAAAAAAATCAGTATCCTTCACCATTCATCGGCATACGCGTCGATTCTACATAACAAGTGCTCCTACTTTTCTCTCCTCCTTCCCCGTCTATGTCGTCTTCCATCTCGACCGAGGCGATCCAATGACCGCGCAATTTACGTCGATGCTGCGTTCGCCAGATGATAATTTCCAACTCGGTACTGCGAAGTGCGGCGAAAAATCTCGCGAAATGGGCTCCATACGGGAGTCTAAATGGTGACTTCCGGGAACATTTGGCGCGCTCGAGGCGAATGAGGCACCGAGAAGGATCACGCTGGCAGGAACCGGAGAACGCCTCGTTGGAAGGTGAGCGCATAAGAGGACAAGGCATTGTGCATATCTCTTCCTCCGTTGATACCGCGGCAAGAAGAACGGACCGAGCGGATCTCTCTCTTTCTCTCTCTCTCTCTCTCTGCCGTCTCTTCGCGCGAATCTTTTCTCCTGGAGGGCTTTTCTCTTCGGAGGCGGAATCCTGAGCGAGAAACCGGAGATTTTCTCATGGCAGGAACTTCTGGCCGGACCATCAGGGCCGCGGTTATTATTATCCTTGTGGAAATGAAGTACGCGATTTGCTTCAACGTGGAAAGCATGATGCGCGCGCGCGCGAGCGAGAGAGAGAGAGAGAGAGAGAGAGAGAGAGAGAGAGAGAGAGAGAGAGAGAGAGAGAGAGAGAGAGAGAGAGAAAGAGAGAGAGAGAGAGAGAGAGAGAGAGAGAGAGAGAGAGAGAGAGAGAGAGAGAGAGAGAGAGAGAGAGAGAGAGAGAGAGAGGGAGAGGGAGAGGGAGGGAGGGAGGGAGGGAGGGAGGGAGAGAGAGAGAGAGCGAGAGAGAGAGAGAGACAGAGAGAGAGAGAGAGAGAGAGAGAGAGAGAGAGAGGAAAAAATTAAAGCGAGTATTTTGCTGCGAAGAAAGGAAGATTTTAACCGTGTCGGTTACCTCGTCCCTATCTCTCTCGGACAATATGGCGGGGCGCATCGCTCAGCTAAACGTTTCCCAGAGCGGGAAGAGCTCAATCAATGTCGGACCTTTGTCTCTCCGCGGCCAGCCTGAGTTCAGCTGTGTATCTATATATATGTATATGTATCGTAATCCATGGCTCCGAGGTAAAGAAACTGAGAGAAACCGATACCCTGCGGGGCTGGGAGAGGAGGAGAGACAAAGAGAGAGAACGAGGGCACGATGGTTGGAAAGGAAACGGGAGAAAAGGAGGAATCTAAGAAAAAGTATACTGTGCTGTAAACCAATGAGGTACTGAAAGCTAAGAGTGCCAAGCTTAGTGACTCAATCGGCCATTTCTGTTCATCCCATCTTTGTTCTTTCTCTTTTTCTCTCTTGCTGGTGTTCTCTTTCTTCGGGATACTATAATATCGCTCATTTCTCTTGTTGGGCAATCACAGCTCCGCTCCGACCCGGCACCAACGGCCATCAGCGACACGATCTCATTCCACGGGGCCCCTATACCACTCGTCCGATTCTTCTTAAGCCCTGTTCTTTTGTTCTGCTGTCTACGATACGCAACACCGATTTCAAACGGTCCACACCATTAGAATCTTTCTTTCACTTGCGGACCATTTTCCTGCACGATCATTATTCCATTCGCGGATGGAAGAAAGACGAGAGCTGGTCGTGCAGAAATTGTCGCGGAGACCCAATTGGTATTCCATTTTTGTTCCCACTTCCTGATAGGGATCCAATGGGTCATCGCATTGAACGCCTATACGTAAATGTCACGCTGGTCCGTTGGATTCTAATGGGGATTCACCATTGGAATCCAATGTACGAATCCAATTTGAATACTACAGGAATCCCTTTTTATCGAAAAGGATCCGATGCGGTTCTTGATGGATCCCATCGCATTGTGTACGTTGAATTTACTAAACAATATATATATCGGTATACGAAATGAGTCGGTTTTCGAAAAGTATAAAAATCTTTTTTTTAAAAGTATATCTTGAAAATCAATTTGAATCACATCACTGAAAATCCACTATAACTATCGTTTGTTATTTATTTTACTGCACTTTGGCATAATATCATCACGCACGTAAACGCTCAGAAAGCACGCAGGTTATGCTTCAACGAGCCGAGTTTTTTCACCTGACTTTTCACACATTTTCGATTCGATGTCCTTAACAAATCTCTCTAGTGATGTGGGTCCATCTTGGGACTCCCCAACAAATTTGTGCACGGGATCACGAAAGGATATTTTTTTGGGAGATTCCAAAAAATGGAAGTCCCTTCGTACTCGATGGACACGCAGCGCAAAGCTGGAAAAAAGTTGTAGCTCTCGTAAAGGATCTATTCTGCATTGTTTCACGTACTGAATCGCATAAATTACGCCCTTCTGTTCAACTACAGTCGATATATCTATATCCACCTACGTACGTACGGCTGCAGGTGCTTCTGCATCGCACACAACACGTACGTACGCACAGAGGAGGCACACCGTGTTTTTTTCGCAAGGTAGACATGTATATGTATACTAATGCAGTTTAACACGAGAGAGATACGGTGGTGGGCGCCTGATTGGCCTGCTACGCGCTCAGCTCCGGCCTACTGTTATGGCGCACGGCAAAGCGAACGGGGCCACGTTAAAGCAGGAGAGAGGAAGAGAGAGAGAGAGAGAGAGAGAGAGAGAGAGAGAAAATAGTGTGAGTGAGGAAGAGCGGCGGGGCAGAGAAGAGAGAAAACAGCGAAGCCAACAAGACGGGGCAGGAGGGAGAGGATATAAAAAAAGGAGATAATGTGGCAGCAAGAGCAGACCAAGAGCTTGCAAGCGCTACCAAGTCGAAGAAATCAAGACGTGCGTTAGTTCATCAGCTCGCACTTCCTATATACATACATACATACATACATACATACATACATACATATATATATATATATATATATATATATATATATATATATATATATATATATTAGGGTGGCCCTTGATATGGGTAAAAAAAAATTGATCGCGCCGCCCTCAAAGACGGTTCCAAATAATGAATAAAAATCTACGCGAATCCCCAGCTATGTCCGTTAAGAGGAAGGTGTGCCTGTAAGCATGAACTTAAATTTAAATATCAATTTTTCTTGATGATTGGAGGAATTTCGACTTTTTAAATCTAGTTTATTTGTCAATTTTTTTACTTTCCGAAGCTATTGTATATTGGTATTCAATATACAGATCAAACAATAAGGTCCTCCATACTAGATTTAATGAGCGTTCACTTTTACCATCCTATTATTTTGGAACAATAGTTCGATTTAGCTGCTGTCGAACGCTTTTAATCACATCAAAATCAAACTTTAAATTTGCATCTTGTCAGAAAAATCTATTAAGTACGAAGGATATAAATTCACGATAAACCATTCACATCGAACTTCCGGATTGGCCAGAATTGTTTTTTTTTTAAATTTTGTTAGAAATATTCCTTGCGTGCTGAGATACAAACATTAATATTTCACTGAGATCAGACTTCCAGTGCTGTGAATAAAAAATGTATTTGAAAATTACTTTCGCAAAAATGCACAGGGACATTTCAAACTTGGCAGGTTTTTGAAACTTGGCGAGCTTGTTCGTTTTATTGAAAACCAAGAAATTATTTGTTCGCACAAGTCATCCAATTGGTCGGAAAAAACATAATATTTAAAAAATATACATATAAGATATCGATACTAGTTTTCAGTACGAATTTGTTTATTTAAACCACAGAAATATCGTGTTGAAAAAATGACAAATAAAGTAGATTTAAAAAATCGAAATTTCTCCAATCATGAAGAAAAATTGATATTTAAATTGAAGTTCATGCTTACAGGCACTCCTTCCTCTTAACGGACATAGCTGGGGCTTCGCGTAGATATTTTTTATTATTTCGAACCGTTTTAGAGGGCGGCGCGATCAATTTTTTTTTACCCAGATCAAGGGCCACCCTGATATATATATATATATATATATATATATATGGCTACGTCACATCTGACCCGACGACAAAATATCCGAAAGATAAAATATTCGAAAGACAAAATATTCTCATGACAAAACGTCCGCGAGACAAAATCCTAAATCTCGTCCACCACATCAACGGGGTCGCGCGCAAAACACCTTTGTGGGGTGTGTGAGATAGTGGGGTAGGGGCATAATACGAGCTTCTTCATTGCACTTATTTCTTTATTGTAAAGTTGTTGTATATAATATTAGTTTAATAAAATATTGTTAGCAATGCCACGCAAATATACTTGGATACTATAATAATAGTATGTACTATAATAGGATGTACTATAATAATATTACATGAACGTTTCTTATGCTCAACACAACGCCAAGTTATGCTTGTTTTATTCACACTCTTTTTTGAATAAACATATCCGTCATATATTAATAATTTTGCTCCCTGCTTTAAACACTTTAAACTGTAGCACTACATACACACTTTAAACTGTAGTACTACAACGTCATTCCTTCAAGAAACATTAGCACTACATACACAGCAGAGAGAAAAACATTGACTGTCTCATGAAGCCAGTTGTCCTAGTTTAAGAGTAATAACGTTAATCATAGATTTAATTACCGACAGCGGATATAATATCGGCAGATATTTTGTCTTGCGGATATTTTGTCATGAGGATATTTTATCCTGCGGATATTGTGTCGTCGGATATTTTGTCGAGGATATTTTGTCGTCGGGTCAAAACGCGTGTTACCATATATATATATATGTGTGTGTGTGTGTGTGTGTGTGTGTGTGTGTGTGTGTGTGTGTGTGTGTGTGCGTGCGTGCGTGTGTGCGTGCGTGCGTGCGTGCGTGCGTGCGTGCGTGCGTGCGTGCGTGCGTGCGTGCGTGCGTGCGTGCGTGCGTGCGTGCGTGCGTGCGTGCGTGCGTGCGTGCGTGCGTGCGTGCGTGCGTGCGTGCGTGCGTGCGTGCGTGCGTGCGTGCGTGCGTGCGTGCGTGCGTGCGTGCGTGCGTGCGTGTGTGTGTGTGTGTGTGTGTGTGTGTATATGGTAACACGCGTTTTGACCCGACGACAAAATATCCTCGACAAAATATCCGACGACACAATATCCGCAGGATAAAATATCCTCATGACAAAATATCCGCAAGACAAAATATCTGCCGATATTATATCCGCTGTCGGTAATTAAATCTATGATTAACGTTATTACTCTTAAACTAGGACAACTGGCTTCATGAGACAGTCAATGTTTTTCTCTCTATGTGTGTGTGTATATATATATATATATACACAGTATGTGTGTGTGTATATATATATATATATATACACACACACATATATACGGGCAAAGAAAATTTTTAAAACCGTATATCTTACGTAACATTTGCCATTCGCACATCTGGCTGTTCTGAGGACGACCGTCACATTTTTTACATATTGTTCTTCGAAACCTAATAATTTTTGAACATTTTGAAATAATCTTCATATAAATGTGGTCACATTGATGTGAAGGCGATTTTTTTCATATTGCGGTTTACATAATGTTAAGAAGAGGAAGATTCCAAAATGGAGAAATGTTTTTGAAATCACCTTTATCATATATAGGGTGACCATTATAAGGTGGCTATATGTTTTTTTAAGGGCCTGGCGCGGAGATTTCGCGACTGAGAAAAGTATGATGTTCAATGGTCTTGTGCTGTTGGAAAATAGATATAGCATATTTTATTGGTGAGTAAGTGTTTGCGGGAAAAAGACAAGTATTTTGGCGAAAAATGGAAATTCCAGTTTGAGTTCTGGGGAATGAAGATAATTGCGAATACAAAACACTTCTTAAAAAACTCCTTTTTTAATGAGCTTAACAGGTTACCCCTAGCTCGTGGCCGAAAAAAGAGGAATTTTTCTTAATATTTTCCTGGGTCTACGTGTGCTCCTCAATTGTTTTATCTTCACATTAAGGGGTTTTCTCACTTTAGACGATAAAAAAACTATTTTCATGGATTTTTTTATAGGTTTATATTATAGATATTGATATAAAAGTTGTTACACTTCATAAATACACTTTCGAAATACATAAAATATTTTTTCAAAAGTATTTATGCAAACGCGTTTTTCTCGAAACAACATTTTTCGACGACTTGTTGATAAAATCTTCGAAACTACTGAACCGATCCTTATAAAATTTGAACCACATATTCTTTACAACTATAGCTAAAGCGCATATCAAGGATTTTTTAAAATTGTGATATTTACTATTTTTTTTGCCAAAAACGGTGAAAAAATACGTTTTTTTGTTTTTTCGAAAAAAGTCCGCCATTTTGTTATTTTTGCACGTATAAAAAATCATTTGATATGCGCTATAGCCATTAACATACTGAATGGAAAGTAGGCTCGTAAAGTAGGCCTTTAAATTTCGTTCATCCACTTTAAAATGCATCTTCGATAATATTTTTCTCATATGCACAAAAAAAGTTTTTCAAGAGTGTCTCGTATGCGGAATTTAATTATCTTCATTCTGCCGTGCTGCAAACGAAATTGGATTTTTTCTTCCGAATGCTCAATTTTTTCTGACAAACACTATTCATCTAAAAAATACGATATATTTTTTTTGCCGCGGACTCAAAAAACCATTTAGTTATACATTTTTCTCAGTCGCAAAAGCTCCGTCCAAGACTTAAAAAAAATTATGGCCTCTCAAGCTGGGAAATCCTTTTAGACGCCCGAAAATGAGCCATTTTTATGATTTTTTTTAATATTGATAAAATAATCGAATCATTTTTAAATGTTTACATTATCTTATTACAACTTCCAAGTGTTACCTTTTTTTCCCTTTTTTGAACAAAATCAAATGGCGGCGTTATAAGGTATTACTTTAGGCGTCTTTCGAAAAACTGCTCGCGTTATGGCTCAAAAAGTTATTGATTCATCTGATGGAAATTTTTCGAGGTTGTTCACTACAACCTTATTGGAAGATATACCTATAAACATATTTAAGTATAAATATATATATATAAGAAGAAGAAGAAATATATATAAGAAGTAGATATACCTATAAAAGTATAAAAAAGTATAAAATTAAAAATTCATTAGGCTTTTCAAGTTTTTCAAAATACGCCTAAATATCTTACAATGCCGCGATTTTGTTTTGTTCAGAAAACAAAAAAAATGTCAACACTTGAAAGATGTAATAAGATAATGTTGAAATTCAAAAAAGAAGCGATAATTTTATCATATTTAAAAAAATTCATAATGACTTATTTTCGGGCGTCAAAAGTGTTTTCCTTCCTGAATAATGAATATATAAAGAAGTATATATACAAGTATAAATATATATATATATAAGAAGGAGACGAAATATATGTAAGAAGTACACATACCTATAAGAATATAAAAAAGTATAAAATTAAAAATTGATTAGGCTTTGTAATCAAATTTTCATATTTTTCACCATTTTCTCAACAATTTTCACCCCAAAAAAGTGATTTATTTATACGATAACCTTAAAACTTTAGGTACATCCTTCCAATAATGTTATAGTGAGAAACCTCCCAAAATTTCAGCCAGATCGATCGATAACTTTTTGACTAAAAATACGCCTAAAGGAATACCTTATAACGCCGCCATTTTTTGTTCAGAAAACAAAACAAAAATGTTAACACTCGAAAGATGTAATAAATTAATATTAAAAATTTAAAAGATGCGATAATTTTATATCTTTAAATAAAATCATAAAAAATGACTCATTTTCGGGTGTCGAAAGTGATTTCCCTCCTTGATAATTGTCACTCTGTATACATTCCAGCAAGACATTCTCGTTGGCCTCATGTCCCTTCATTTTCTAACCCTCTCTCTCTCTCTCTCCAATTTTTTGTTCTCCCCATAGCGCCTTCGTCATAACTCGTCTTCGCGTTCTCTCTCGTTCTCGGTCGAGGCATTCGTCGTCATCGTCCGCGTCGCCGTCATCAGCATCGCGCGTTGTACGTGGCAACGTGCTTCTTTCGGTCTCCCTTCACGTACACGCGTGAACCTCCCGGTACGACCTCATACATTCTCTCTCTCTCTCTTGCCCTCCCTCCCTCTTGGTCCCTCAGTCCGGTGTTCTTTCGTGGCTAGCGCGCTATGGGCACCGCTCTGCCAAGCTTTGGCAGCGCATAGGCATCATCGCTACCAACAAACGCCTCTCGAGTCCGTCGTTCACGCGGGAATGAACGAAGCTAGAACTCTCTCGCCAGGCCCGCGGAGTGTATTTCTGTTCGTAGAATCGTGGCCGCCGTCGTACACACTCGCCATATCATAGTTGTAAAACAGTAGTGGAGAGTCGCTCGCGTGCCGAGCTCGAACGTTGAGCGCGTACACCGGCAGCGGTCCCTCGCCATTTGCCGTACCGATCGCGAAAACAAGGACGCCGATTTTCCGAGTCCTAAGGACTCAGTGCGTGAAACTCAAGTGTCGTGATCGCAGATCGTCACCTTGTGTCGTCATTCACGTTGCTAGCATTCGTTTCAACATCATCCAACTTTTCGCAAGCTCGCGTCCGTTCTCCACTTCGTCCTGGTATTGCTCCCGGTTGGATCGTCATTCGAGGAAAATTGCTCGAGCTTTTTCCTCTTCCGGCGATGCTGGGCGCTTCGCCCGGACACTTCTGTCTATCGTTCGCCGGAAGTGCAGAGGACTGGGCGGAAGAGCTTGATCGAAGCTCCGAGGAGTTTCCTCGCTCTTGGGGACCCCAAGGACTTGGGGATAAAGGACTTTTTCGTTGACTTCCGGTTTAGATGGTAATTTGCTTGCGACGGCACTTTCGCGTGGTATTTCGCTTTTGGACTCTTCAGACCTGAAGGGTACTCTTGGAGGTGCGCGTGTGTACATCTGGGTGCAGGTGTGTGCGCACAGGAGACTCACTCGAACTCGCGAATTACCACTTGGAAGGGTTAACCTGCGGAGAGAGCCAGAGAGAGAGAGAGAAAGCACTTTTTGTAAACCTCACTCACCTCGCATCGATCGCGAAACAGTTGTTCCTCATACACGATGAGGAGGCAAACGAGAGAGTGTAGTAGCAGTGACGATTCAAAGTTCGCGTCGGTAAGCCAATACTCGGCGTATATCGTCCCCCGCGTACAAGTGTTTCCTCGTTCCTAGCCTCGCGATCGGTGAACGATCCTGACCTTTCTGATTGATCATCCGACAGCCAGAGATCGCCAAGTGTCCGCGCGAAGAACGAACCTCGCGCTGGAGACATTCTCCGATCTCGTCGATTCCTCGTTCGCAGCGGGGGTGGAAAAAGCCTCGGGAAAGTTCATGTAAAAGAAAAAGTACGAATGGAATTGGACATGCTTAGTGGGATGCTTAGAAATTCGGCCGAAAGGCGTGACATTTTGGTTCTTCAACGCATGACGGGGCTGTGCTGATCGCTGTGCCAGTCGGTGGATCGCGGACCGTCGGAACTCGCTCCGAGAAGTTTCAGTGCTCGCGTTCCTCCACTTTGCCGATCGTGATTTTAGTTGCCGATCGTGATTTTAGTTGCCGATCGTGATTTTAGTTGCCGATCGTGATTTTAGTTGCCGATCGTGATTTTAGTTGCCGATCGTGATTTTAGTTGCCAATCGTCTTTTTAGTTGCCGATCGTGATTTTAGTTGCCGATCGTATTTTTAGTTGCCGATCGTGATTTTAGTTGCCGATCGTGATTTCAGTTGCCGATCGTGATTTTAGTTACCGATCGTGATTTTAGTTGCCGATCGTGATTTTAGTTACCGATCGTGATTTTAGTTGCCGATTGTCTTTTTAGTTGCCGATCGTGATTTTAGTTGCCGATCGTAATTTTAGTTACCAATCGCAATTTTATTTACCGATCACAAATCGGCAAAAAGATCGCAACGATCGAGGATGAGTCGCGCGACGATCGGCGTCGAGTGTACGAGAATTGTCGCGCCGCGTCGCGACGGAACAGCGAAAAGATCGACACGACGATCGGCGTTCTCGTCGCCGTTGCTGACGGCGAACGGGAGAGAGGGAACGAGGATTGACAAGTGAGATATAGGGAGGATATCAGAACCGCGTTGCTTGTTTCAGTCACTGAGATGCGAAGAATGGACTAGCCTTGGGACGAGAAACTGCGCGACATTTCGAAAAAAAAAACGTCGCCGGAGCTGGAAATAAGCGACGAGTCGATTCGCGATACGGCCGACTTCGCTGACGTCTTCGTTGATCCAACGGAGCGACCTCCGCGCCGCCATTACAGCCGCAAGGTGAGTCACTTTTACGACTTTGTATTGCACACGCTGGATTTGTATGCATCTAACGAATGTGTGGGTCTCTCTCAAACTGGGTGGGTACAGGGTGGCCCGAAATGGGACGCCCGAAAGGAAAATCTTGATGTCGCGTATCGCTACCCAGTCGAGTCATCCACGTGTATGTTCTTCAATTGATTTTCATTTTGGAGAATAAAAGCATTTGTTTCATGTTTTTCTGTTGTGAATGCATATTTTACACGATTTTTTTTTACTGGGGTTAGCGTTACGAAGTGTAGTGTCAAGCGATGAATAAATTACCAACTTAACACTAACGTATTTACCTTGAATTTTGATGAAAAGTTTTAAAAATAGGCTTGACAGGATCAGTCACTAAAGTTAAGATCATTGAAAACAAATACTTATACCAGTCTGAGTGATTTCCGTTGCTTTTGAAAACTGTTCGGAGGAGAGTGCATACATTAAAGAGAATAGAAGATACTTGGACAATTGGATTCCCATACTTGTTCCCACTTTTTGATAGGGATCCAAAGGGCCATAGCATTGGATCCCTAGACTAAAACGACATGCTCGTGCATTGGATACTGTTAGGGATTCCCCATTGGAATCCAATGTACGGATCCAATTTCAATCCTAATGGATTCCGATGTTCTTCTTGATGGAACCCATCGCATTCTGCACGTTGAATTTTCTAAACAAAATATAGCGATATATAAAATGAGTGGTTTGTAAAAAAGCATAAATCTTATCTCAAAAAAGTATAAAACGCTTAAAAAAGTATATCTAAAAGTCGATTCGAATCACATAACTGAAAATCGACTGTAATTATCGTTTGTTATTTATTTTACTGCACTTTGACATAATATCAGCACACACGTACACGATCACGAAGCGTGCAGGTTATGCTTCAGTTTCAGTTTAAGGTATCTTTTAGTCACATATTGTTTTCCACATAAGTTATAATCATTATCATTACCCCTCGGGTCTCTAAAGCATTATAACTCAGAATATTTTGGTTTCTGAGTTTCAGTCGATTTTGTTTTTTGTTTGGCTTTTGGCTTATTTGTTATTTCACAGTAACCGGTTATGTTTCAACACGCCTCGTTTTAACACGTGACTTTTCACGTATTTTCGATTCGAACGTGGTAAGAATTTAAAAACGGCGTTTATCGGGGGGAACAGTGTAGAATTCAATCGGATTCCAATGACAGCTCCCTCTGTGCGGTGTCCCTAACAAATCCCTATAAAGTTGCGGGTGCACCTTGGGACTCCCCAACAAATTTCTGCCCGAAATACGAAAATATATTTTTTTCGGAGATCCAAAAAAATTCCAATCGGGAATTTCAAAAAAAAAATTCAAACTGAGTCAATGGTGAAAGCAGCGCGGAATCTACTTGGATTCCAATGTGGACTTCCACGTGCGGCATCCCCATCACAATTGGGGGGGTCCGGCCAGGCATTACGGTCTACGTACGCAAGGTTTGCGTAACGTCACGATTTTAGAACTTCCAGAAATATCAAAATTTCTGCATGTTCATGTTTTGAATTTAAAACTCGCGCGCAATTTTACCGCGGAAAGTTGACAGCTTTCTATACGAAATGTAAGTTAAGGGCGGAACTGTGCAAGAACTTGTAGAACACAGTAGCTTTCCCTCTTTCCCGCTTTCGCCAAGCAAAATAAAAAAAATGTTTTTTATAATTCTTGAGAGGACATATATTAAAAAATATGTAGGCAAAATGTTCACAATTGTCACAAACACACATTGTCACAAGTCCAAAAATTAACGGAGTTACAGTCACTTTAGTGAGAACATGTCGACGACGGACTAGTGCCCTCAGTCCCTACAGGTGTGGCATCATTCACAATAGATCAAGTGCAGGCTCTTATTATTTTGTGAAATATAATAAAGATGAAGAACCGTCATATCGCCCGGGACTAGATACTTTAATGTAAGTATCAATATTCTAGAAAAAAAAAAACATAACTTTATACCAAGATAATCGGAACGAAAACTTTGATCGCGTTTTTCTCGAAAGTCATTTTTTCGACCTTGTCCCAGCGAATACTCAAAAACTTATCGACCGATTTTGAATTTTTTTTTTTTACATTCTTGTAATCGCCGTAGCCGATATTTAAAGTTTGATAATTACTATTTGTAAAGACTGTTTGAATACAAAAAGGGCCTTGAAAATAGAAAAAAATATCCAAACCGTCGGCATTTTGTAAAAAATATCAAAATAAACAAAAAGCTACGTACAACGATAGCTACATTTGTATAGGTATCGATAAATTTTTGACTTTTTATGTACAGATAACCTTTCATAAAAATGTCGATGGCACGATGAAGAGACATTTCTTTTTTCGTCGCCAAATTAAGTCATATATCTCGGTTAATCTTAAAGATTATTTTCATAAAAATTTGTATAAAACTAGATGAATATATACTTGATAGAATGGGTATGGACCTGATCCTTCCATAATTAGTTATGTCTTTTAAAAAAATCGCAATTATTGATGACAAAGCACCCGTTACGTAACGGAATAGAGGGTGGGGGGGGGGGTAAAAATTGGAGAATTTGGCGTTCCGTAATTTGTGCCCGCCCCCATAAGGATACGGTGGGCTCTGGTGGCTCCCCAACAAACTTCTGCACGTATATCGATACGACGCATCTATAACCATTTGAACGTCATTTTTCTGGCCACCCCGTATACTTATCTCCATCCTTATCCACTTCCAATCCCGCGAGGCCCGCGAGTTTCCACTCGGCCTCGCCGCGAAGTTGGATTTCACGCTTTTTTTCGCCCCGTACCCGCCCCGCAATCACCGCGCACCGAGTCTCTTCCATCAACCGCCTCGCGCGATTCGCAGCCGCGACTTAATTTTTTCGCCCAGCCAACTCTCGTAATTCTCTTCTTTCTCGCCAATCAGTAAAAACTGGCATCCCGAATGCACCACTGTCTATAGAAAAAATTGACAAGAATTCGAATCAGCAGTTCATTTCGTACCTTTCGCAAGATAAGGTTTCTCAAAGCAGTCCCCAAATACAAATAGACACCACAGAGACCAATTGACAAATCCATCAACCTGAATCAATCAGGAGCTTCAATCAAAGTGCATCTTCGAGCCAGCGTCCAAGGCTTGCATCTCACTACTCCGAACTTGCACTTTCCTGAACATCCACTACATACCTTCATTACATGGACCTAAGTGTAGTCAGCCTCAATAGCGAATGAAATCTGATTTCTTTTTATTATTATTTACACCTTTCTGATCCGGTTCTCCGACGGAGTAATATTCGAGCCGCCATGTGGTGGTCCAAATTGGCACCAACTTTTCTGGAGGCCCGAGAGTGCAAAGAACAATGTTGCCAAGGAAAAGATGTGAGTGGTTGGTTAAACGACTTTACTCGCTTGATTTTACAATAATAATAATGCACATATGCACACACACGTACACACTTACACACACATATGCACAAAAAGAGATTGTCCAAGGTTTATCACCCAGCGAACACACTCGTATCCCGATACAAATTTATTCCTACCATGCAACATAGTCCTTCGGATTTCAAAGATATTGGCCGTCTCGAGTAATTTATGATTTATACTATATAAATTAAGCCTAATATGTGCGCATAGTCCATGCAAACTTCCGTGTGTGCGTGTGTGTGTATTCGTGTGTGCATGTGTGTGTGAAAGGCAATCGACAGCGTTACTTTTTCAGACCCCATCCGATCTCCGTTAGCCTCGTACTCGAAAATGTCCCTTTTCGAGCATCGGCCAAGGGGGGAGACGGGCTGTGCCGCGAGATCGTGTGCGAAGATCTTGGTCTTTCGTTTCAACTCCAAAACTTATAAACACACACACACACGCGTACACACACACACACACACACACACACACACACACACACACACACACACACACACACACACACACACACACAAAAAACAAAACGAGACGAAAAAAAAGTAGTGAAACGAAAAAAAAATGGAAGTAGAATAAAATGAAAGAGACAGGGTTGATGCGAAAGTGTGGCCCATCACGAGAGAACGAAAGAGGGATGGTGAGCTGGAAATCTTGTAAATATATGTGTATACATATATGTACACTTGGAGCCAACTATATCAACGTGAACAGTTCGTTTGGTTTCAGTTTTACGACGTGCTCTCTCCCTCCCTCCCTCTCTCTCTCTCTCCGCCTGTGTGTGTGTATATATATATATATATATATATGTATATATATAATAGGTCGTGATAGTCCAGCGTGGCGACTCCAACCGCAGCAGGCTGTTCTCGGTCTCTTATTCGATATTATTTCACTCATACGCAGGCTCACAGAAAGAAAAACCACCCGCCCTATCGCCGCTACTTCTTTATCCGACGATTGGTTACATGAAATGAGATATGTTCGATCCCAACGTCGACCCTTGATTAAGGGGTTAAGCTACTGTGACGACCCGAAAATGAGGGTTATTTAAAAAAATGTATTTCGTAGGAATAAGTAAGACAATTGAAAAATCGTTTCGACAGTTATATGTATGTACATAAACGAAGATGTGTACCAAGTTTTATAGAGAAAACAAATTTTAAGGAGTTATAATTAATTTCGTGAGGGTCCTTTGAACGTGAGGGGCTCAAACGTGTACTAGATTTTGGCTTTTTTTTAGAGTAGGTAATATTGGCCAAGTCTTGAGCGAGGTTTTTTTGTTGTGGTTTTTCAAAAATAAAAATAAAATGTTTCAATTTTTTTCCCGACTTTTCGAGGAAACACGACATCATTATTGTTAATAGCCAAAGAAAAAAAGTGTTGAGAAGAAAAAGGTCCGTCAAGACTAAACTATTATTACCATGAATAAGTGTACGGAATTTCAAGTCAATCTGTTCATTTGATCTGCAGAAATCGCGTACACCATTTCGAAAAACAAAGTTTCGAGAAAAACGCGTTTAAAGTGTTTACTAGTAGTCCTGTAGTTGCAATTGTAAGTTTACCTTCAATCTGCGATTCTTGCACCGTATGTTGGATCTTCGTCTTTAAGGGGTTAGGCCACAGTAACGGGTATAAAATCATGTGCGAATTTAACAAAATTTTTTTTCGTATACAAAACTGGTTCACTCATAAAATTAATGACACACCTATTTAGTATGAATATCAAGCTGTTAGAAAATATATAAATATATTTTTTTCAACGTACAAAATGGCCGACCAATATTTTCTTTTGTTATCTTTTTTTATGCACTCCGCGGCGTGACATTTGGCGTCCACATTTTTTTACCTAGAACGAAAAACAAAAATTCTCGTCAATCGACATTAGAATACCTAGAGAAGTACATACGGAATTTAAAAAATATTGTTTTATTTAAAAATTGTAGGTATTCGAATTGAGTTGTAGGTATTCGAATGAATTGTCAGTGAAACATTTCGTACGAAACTGCTCATAAAATGAAAAGTTTTCGATTAATCAGAAATTCCTTACGTACTTCTCTGCGAAATGCAATTAGGAACATAACTTTTAAATTTGAAGTGAATCGAGTGAAAATTGTTGAAGTTATTTGTCACGCCAATTGAAAAAAAAGCTGTATCGATTAAAACGCGTTTCAAGTTTTAGGTACTCTATGACCGTGCCAGACATGGGCTTACGTTATACGCTCAAATTCGGTGAAAAAAAAATGTTCTTGCTATAAATCGAATAGTAACTTATTCTTATGATGATAAAGCACCGTTTTAGCGAGAAAAAAATCGATTTTTCGAAAATTCCACTGTGGCCTTACCCCTTAAGTTGAGTCGCCTCAAGTGGCGAACGAGTCAATTTTACAGCAGCCTAACCCCTTAACTCTGCACTATTTTCTTCAATATACTGCCATATACAAACGTGAGGGATTTTATTGCGTTTCTGAAGTAGCATAAAGTTCGGATATTGAAATTTTGGAGCACGAGCCCTCGATTTGCTGCACTTCGGGCGATACTGGAAGACATTTTTCAAATAACTAAAAATGGTGATGGTCGAATGTAGGCTTGGAAAGGATCGCTTCGCGGGTATATATTCATCCCTTCGAAGGGAAACGAGACCTACCATAGGAGAGGATGAGGGCACTTCTTTGTTGTTGGTTGAAAGGGGGAGAACGATATATATATATATATATATATATATATATATATATATATATATATATATATCGTGTATATATATATATATATATATATATATATATATATATATATATATATATATATATATATATATATATAGAGAGAGAGAGAGAGAGAGAGAGAGTCGAGTACTTGGATATACATAAAATGTATAAAATAACGCCGCTATCTAAATTATATTCACAATCTACCTTTCGTGTAGATATATATAGACATATGCATATAGTTACCTGTGTATGGGGTAAAAGATCGAGGCGACCATTTTGGTTCGCGATATATTCTTCCAACCACGCAGCGTCTTCTCATGTGGGCAGTACACGAATAAAGAAGCGAGTTCCTCCCTCCTATCCCATCACATGAACGTTTGTGCAGAATAAAATTGAGAATTTATGGAAACTCACGCTCCGAGCGTCTCTCGCTCTCCCCTGGTTCTCCTCGGTTACCGCAACGGGGAAACGTCTGCAGATATTCCTGCCCCCTTCCTCGTTCTTGTGCCTCGTATATTCGTAAGCTTGGACGAACGAAGATGGCCCTTTGGAGTCTTTCGAACGATGGGCCATGGGTAATCGTCCGAGAAAAAAAGTAAGAATATACATACATACGTACATATATATATATATATATATATATATATATATATATATATACACATAGTCTTATAGTCGCAGAAGGGGTGGAGAATTTTATGGGGATTACGTAAATCGTTTTAATAATGAATTTGAATAAAAAGTTGAGATTTTTTATTACATGGTGGATATGCTCGTGAAAAAATATTATGTATCAAAAGAACGGAAAAATATCGTATGTGGAAAAAGGAGCTGCAATTGGAGGGGTTTATGGTCTGGAATTCTCGCGTTTTGTACACTTATTGCTGCTGGTAAGAATGAGGCATAATTATGATGTTTTTAACAAAATTCAATCTTCTTTAACAAAGCTGTAGCTTGATTCCATTGAGTGACACAGCGCATACAAAACAAGCGCTGAAACCTATCGAGAATATTTCTTGTCAGTTATCTCATGTTTGAATATTTCTACAACGAAAATATTCCTAATGTAGAATATATATATGTAATTTAATCAAATAAATCGAAAATTGTATGCAAATTAAAAGGTCAATAGTTACATATTATCTTTATTAAATATCATATTGATTTTTGTAAAACAGTTTTCATTATATGCTTGACTGTGAAATGGATTATGGCAGGGAATGTAATAAGGGGACTGAATGTCATTTTTATATTGAAATAAAAATATTGTGAATTTAATGAATGAAAAATAAAGGTCTCTGTATATATATTTATATATTTTATTATATTATGTCTACCGGAATGTTCTGCACGTTTTTTTTTAATGAAAAAAATACATTTTCGATATTTCTACTTTATAAGCAATAAAATTTAATACGTTTATTAATATTTACTGAACGACATCATTTTAATTTTAATGGGGGAGAAACACAGTTTTCGATGCATTTGTTAATATTTTCTAAGCAATATAATAAAAATTACACTCAGTTGATATTAATAAATACTTTCACGACGTACTATTTCCTTTTAATTGAAAATTGGAAAGAACTTTTTGACAGGTCTAAAATCTCGATTTGCGTGACAAAAATGCAAAAAGCACTTTGGTGAATTCCATCTAAATTTTCCTCGACGCTGCGAGATCTCGAGAGCAAAAAGCACTCCAATATTAATCTCCCAAGCGCCCGGATCGAGTTTCCACGTATATTATTTCTTTCATCTTTTATTCGCTCCGCTTTCCTTCTTTCGCGCGTACACGATGCGAGGATAAAAATATATATTTCGCGACTCACTGCGCTGCCTTTACGACGTTTTAATAATAGGTTCGGGGCTTTCGTGTGTCGCAGATTTATGCGCCTCGATGAAACGAAAATTCCATGAATCACGTGAAAGAGAACGAAAGAGGACGTAATTAAAATGCACTTATATATATATATATATATATATATATATATATATATATATATATATATACATGCGCTTCGACGTTGTACAGCTGGGACAGTCCTACTTGTTTCTCGTGTTAAATCATGTGCTTCACGTCCGTGCGTTCAATGGCCATTGATCTGCAGGAAGACTCGAATTGGCAGCATGTAAATTGTTGCTCGTTAATTTTCTTGCTGCGAAGAGGCAGGTGTGGCAGGTGCCTTGCAATTTTCAAAGGCTTACACCTAGTTGAAATTGTTTAAAATATCGATTTTCCATTTTCGACAAATTCTCGAAATATAACATTTTAAAAATATTTAAATTTCAAATCAAGCCGATCAAAATTGAAGGAGTTACATGCGTTTATAGCCGGTTTTGCGATCCGGCAAACTTCAAACTCGTTTTTTCTCAAAATGACTTTTTCGAAATTGGAGACCACTATATCTCTAAAATCACAGCATCGATCAACTTCAATTTTAACGAGCTTCTTCTACCCATCGAATAGCAGTGCTTGAACGAAGGAATTATTTTTTTCGATGCATTGTTTTTTTTTAATGAAAAAATGGCGTTTTTTCACCGAAAATCGATACTTTTACTTTGGACTGCGGCCATTTTTTTCAAAAATCAATATTCCTGATATTGATTTTTTTCAAAAATCAATAAGCGCTAGACAATTTCATGCAAAAACTGAATGCGTCTAATTTGTTCATTTCGGATGATTTGTTTCCGAGAAGCCGACCATTGTATCTACCACATTTATAAAAAAAATCCAATACAAAAAATTGTAAATGATACTTCAAACCATACTTTTTAACGGGGTATCCCTCCCTGGAAGCCCAATTTGAAAGATCAAAATGATGAATTTTTTTCTAGCAACACATTGGTTGGAATAAATTATTTTTTTCCCATCATGTTGTACACGTGTTTGTGGATACAATGTAATTTTTACGAAAGAAAATCATCCAAAGTGTTTGTGGTGCTGCAGTTGGTAATCTGAAACGACAACAAAAGTTTTTTTCTTCAAATATACAAAACTAGCTATGGGTTCACGATCCACTTTTCGACATTTCGAAAAATACTAAAAATGACAGCTTCTCGAACGAAAACCCCATTTTTCTCTTGAAAAACAGCATGCTGAAGTCATTGTTATTAACAAATGTTTCATCCAATTAAAAAATGCGGTCGTGAACCGAAAATGACTACAGTTTGAACGCTATCTGTGCAAATTCACGTCAATAGTGTAAAAGTTACTCAAGATATCAATCCCGCCGTATTAAGGGCGGGGTAAAGTATTTACACTTTTTTTTATTTTTTAAATGAATGCATAATATATCAAGAATATTGTGTTAAAATTTCAAGTCGATCGGAGTAAAATTGACGAAGTTATGAGTATTTGAGCGTCTATTGCTCCATGCCGTTCTCTTCTGCGTTTTTCAAACCGCTTTTCTGAGACTTGTCATAGTTGAAGTTCGTGTGCACGATAACTCAAAATCTACTGGACCAATCGCTTTGAAATTTTGCACAGTACTTCTTCACATAATTCACCAGGTATTGTCGAGAGCTTTTTTATTTTTTTTAATAATTACTAATTTTTCAACAACAAATTAGCCGATTTTTTTAGCGAAAATCGGGTTTTTGGCTCCCAAGTGCTACGAAAAATCGAAAAATCGAAAACAAAAAATCCTCCCGTCATTACCTCGAGAAACATCTCCTTTAAGAAATGCATTTTGATTTTTTTGTTTCAAATGATTCTGTTGCGAGTTATGGTGCACACCGCAAACCAACTTTTTTTCGAGGCGCCTCCGGGGTTTAATTTTCACTCGCTCAATTTTGAATATTTTGTAATGCAAATTTAGGAGAATGTTGTTCAAATGTTACTTTATTATATGTAAATTTTTCAATAAACGAACACTATTCGTTACGCCAAAAAAAATCTTAAAAACATGCCTTTTTTCGCCGAATTAACTTTACCCCGCCGTTAAGATATGTAGTTTCGAGATAATCGCGTTCAAAGTTTCGGTACATATTTTGCACTATTTTTGGCAACAAAAATTGTAAATATCAAAAGTAAAAAAATCCTTGACATGCGCTATAGGTATAGTTGTAAAGAATATGTGGTTAAAATTTCATAAGTATCGGTCCAGTAGTTTCGAAGATTTTATCAACAAGCCGTCGAAAAACGTTTTTTCGAGAAAAACGCGTTTAAGGTTTGTTTGGGTTACATAAATACATTAAAATTTTTTAAATCTATTTCGAAAGTGTATTTATTAAGTGTAACAACTTTCATATCAACATCTATAATATAAATCTATCAAAAACATTCATGAAAATATCCTTTTTTAGCGTCTAAAGTGAGAAGCCCCTTTACACACCGTTCTTCTAAAATAAGTGTAACTTCGTCAATTTTTAGAATTTCAGGGTCCGGTTGGTTTTAAAATATTCTTGAAAGTTCGCACTACAACAATATGCAAAAAAACGATTTTTTGAAGTTTCCAGAGAGGGATAACCTCTTAATGTAACAAAAATTGTAAACCTACACGTTTTCCCAGAAAAAAAATCACAAATATTCCCCTTTTTCCCGGCCACGAGTTAGTCGTAGCCCGTAAAACTTTACTTCGTTTCATCCAATTGTATCAACCGATGATTAAAATATTTGGGCGAGAGTCCACGATGATAAGAATGAAAAGCTCCAAAAAGCGCGGAAATGTGAGTGAAGAGGCTGTGGAGCGAAGGAGCCAGGGTACAGGAGAGAAGTTTAAAAGTTGCGCAGGGAAGATCAGCATGGCTGCCGTCGGACGATGGCCCGCACATATTTTACTCCCTCCGAGTAGAGACCTTGCCTCTTCCGTCTCTTTGCCCCGCTGAGTCCGCGGAGGCGCGACTTCCACGTCGAGGAGATTCTCGATTCGAAACGAGTCTTTTTCTCTGTCTTTCTCTCACTCTTCGTCTCGTCGCTTCGTTCTTTTTTCGACTCCCCCGTCGTTTTGTAATCGGTCTGTATCCCAAGCTACACCGAAACCGCTCGGCGAATGCGATCTTACGGAGAAACCCTAAGAGAGAGAGAGAAAGAGAGCGAGAGAGAGAGAGAGACAGAGAGAGAGAGAGAGAGAAGGGAGCGCGACTCCAATAAACGATAGACCCGGTCGCCATCTTCCTCTCTCCCAACATTTATTTTGATCTTCCCTCCTGCTCCTCGCCGTCATTTCGATTTCTGCCTTATCTTTTGCATATCCAGACTCCATATACGCGGGATCCTCCATCGCAAAGATAAATCTTTCATTATGCTTGTTGCCGAGATAAGATCTCGATAACGAGAACGAGAAAAAAAAGCTTCGCCGCGAGGATTTCTCCTCGGCGAGCCGATTCAGCGAGAATTTCATTTCGAAATTCTTCTCGCTGTAATAAATATGGAAGAGGAGAAAAAAAGATATGCACATACGTCGAAGTAAGAGAGAACTTCGAACGAGGTGTACAATGTATCGAGCCGTGCAAAGGACGACGAATTCCCTCGAGCTTGCGTCGGTGAAGACACAAAGACGATAAGATTTTCGCTG
>OZ023317.1:24764241-24959241 GCA_964007375.1 Ophion obscuratus
TCTCTTTCTCTCTGCCGGAAAATACCGTTTCGGTGGTTATTATATCCACCGCGAGGAGCAAGGAGCAACGATTTATCGGCGTCTAACCGTTAAAAGGGCCCAACTTCCATCACTTTCGCACGTATCTCGTAGCCTGAGCCTTTTGCCGTTTTTGAAGTCACTCCTGCCGCAGTCGGGTACTTGCGTGTATAGGTGGAGAAATACGTGATGCGAGAAACTCGCTCTCTCGGCTGGTGCATGTTCCGCCACATGTACCGGACTCGGTATGCATTCTCGGGTTGCCATGTGCCATGTGTGTTCGAATACATATGCGCAACGATATACGTGTAGACTTATACATGTGTATATGCCTGTGTGCGGCGGTGCAACTCCGTGTCAGCCATTTTGAATTCCTGCAGAGCCAGAAGGTTTCGCGTCGTCGACAGCCTCTGCTTTGCAGGGCCGCACCTTCCTGAGGAGAAAGAGAGAGAGAGAGCGAGAAAGGGGTAGAGAGAAAACGAACTGCATATGGCGCTTTTAAGTTGCCTTTTTCGGATTTAGTGCAGGTTCGAAAAAATCGGTTGAACTCCATATCTTGAGCAATATTGAAGCTTTTCGCTCGCGGCTTCGCTCGCGTAGACTTGTGGTGAATGCTACTTAAGGCTTAGTGGTTGTGAGATATTTCGTTAAGGAACACGTCGAATTGTATTGAAGAGCATTAATACTACGTTTCAAGTTAATCTGCGCATATTAACTTGACATTTAATGTGAAATGAAATTTAATAAATTTAATGAAATTTCTTTTACCATATAAACTTTGCTATCCTTTTTTCCCCTTAAGGATTGCATTTCCAAAAACATTGAAATTTCATTGATTGTGTCTAGAAACAGTTATACAAAGTTGCAGGTTAATTTGATTCGACTTTTTTTGTTGTCCGTACAAACTTTGCTACCCCCTTTCGTTTAGGGGTTGAATTTCAATAAGGCTAAAATACGCTTTTTATTAATTGTGCTGAAGAGCATTAATAATAAGTTTAGAGGAAATCTTCTGATCATATTTTTTAAATGTCCGTACTCACTTTGGCACCCCGTTTCTCCCGTTAGGGGTTGAATTTCTATAAACGCTAAAATATGTGTTTCTTCAGTTGTGCCAAGAAGAAAAAATACTAAATTTCAAGTTAATGCCACTAGATTTTGAAAAATTTCCATACAAACTTTGCCACCCCTTTTCCTCTCTTAAGGGTTGAATTTCGAAAAATCTCTTCGTAAATGATGCCTAGACAATAAAATTACCGTGCCCTCCAAATTTCACGTTTCTACATTTAGCGGTTTAGGCTGGGCGATGACGAGTCAGTCAGTCAGGACTTTGCCTTTTATAAATATAATGACATAGATTGATCATGCAGCCAGAAAAGACAATTGATGTTGAAGACATTCGACTTTCAGAGGCCTCTACATTGTAGCCTACTATCCGCAGGCTCAAAAATATGAAAACCCCAATGCCTTGGAAAGTTCACTTCAGATGATTGTAATGAGATTGACAACGTAATTCCCTGGACTAATCAGTCCCAAAACCGGCGAATATTCTGACAGCCACGTCAGTTGCGTACGACGGGTTCAAAATATCTTTGTTCGCGAATTTCGTTATGCTTTTCACGTTTCATTCTTACGTACCTACACTATAGCGACCAATGTGGACTGGTTGGAGGTTCCACAAAGTCGAGCGCCATATCAATTGTGGCCGATCCAAATGGGGTATCCCATCTGCAGTTTTACAGCTGGTATTTTATTGGTTGAATGTAATTTGACGAAACGATTTCTCGTAACTGTAGTTCGGGGTGCTCATCGGAGGAAAAGCACGATGTCCAGTAGGGCAAGTTCGAATGGCTGGAAAAATTGCAGCGTAGGGATGAATCATTTTAGTACCATTTATCCACATTCCGCTAGGATTTTTGAAATTCCGCATCCCTGCCGTCATTTGAAGTTCAAAAGTTGCGTCGAAGGAATTGAATTTTTGAAAATGCTGGTGAATTATCTACTGATCTTGGTTTGAGGAAATGAATTGCTTTTGAATTAAAATCTCCGATAACTGGACGCGAGGTGCTCATGCAATTTCATGGCGTTAGCTTGTTTCCGGCTGTCAGGTCGATTAAGCAACGACGTCACAATCTAGAGTTTACAGCCAGTAGCCTGGACGCAGAAAGTCCCTCCATCCATAACAGTATACCTGGAATATCGGGAATCCTGAATTACGAAAACTCTGCAATTGATCTTCCTACGAAACTCGCAGGCCTTTGTTTCCACGACCCTCCGTTTTTTTTGTTTTGTGTACGGCAAATATCCTTCCTTCCAAGACCGAGCCCAGCAAGGGTTGAAACGACTGCGTTCAATCAATAAAAAAGGGGCGCACGAACGTGCATTTTTCACGACCTTCGATTTGCTTATGGTTTACGAACCTCCGAGGCTCATCCACTCCCTCGGAGGATCGTTATTGGAGCAAAAAATGTCCGACCCCGACACAAAGAGAATCCCATTGCGAAGGAAACGCTTGGAGAAAAAAAAACGACAGCTCGTGTGTCAACTTTCTGGATCGTTGTTACGTCATTTGGACAACCTTGGGAGTTGCGCGAAGGGACACTTGAAGGAGAGAATCTTTATGGAGAGGGATTTGCACATGGTAACCTCGCATTTTGAAGTTAACAATTATGAACAGGTACAGCACATTTAGATGGGTATAGATTTTTCTTACATGTCATTGTCTCTTGATGCGTCTAAGACTTCCATCAGGTTCGAAGCTGTAGTTGGGGTAGAATGACAGCCTGAGAGCAATCTATCCATATCGTTTATGCATTTTTTATTGCTGATATGCTGCCTCATTCGACGGAGAAGTTTCGACCGATTCTCGTACGAATGTGTTATTCATTACCTGCATTGGAAGAAAATTCTTCAACAGCATCACTCCAATCAAATGGCGAGCTCGTGATGAACGGGGCTGTTTAGTGGCACAAAATTGACATGGATGGTATACGGTATACGGATTGATCATTGAATAAAATCACCGACGAGACGCACTCCAAGGACTTAACCGAATCCCCCATTTAGTGATTAATAACCATAATGACCTTTTGACGCTAAGGACGCACTGACTAGTTACTAGTCATCTATTTATTTAGCGCCATTATGGAATCGTTGATCCGAGGTGACATGGACGATTTTTGAAATCGGAGACGAGGGAGCCGCGAGTTCGATGAACCCTTTGGTCCATATCTTGCATATTCATATCGCGAGAAACTTGCTGCTGCCAAACGATAGGGAGACGCCTTGCAACTTGTTCTTTTCATTAGACGTGATGAAGTAGACCTGCTGGTCCACCAAGCTATAAAACGCCCGGAATTTGATACGAAAAATAAATGCAATAAAGTCTTCAAAGATAAACTGAAGAGTAATCTATTGTGCGCGAATAACTTTCCTCGCCAGTTCAACTGGAGCTGATGAATACCAATTCAATACCCATGTTTAAAATCGTCGAAAAAAATGGTGGATCTCTTGCCACTTCGCCTCTCCTACATCCATTTTTCTCCAGGAGCCAATTCGGGTTCGTTTGGTTTGTTTAGGCCCTGCATCCCTTGCATCCTCTTTATTCCAGGAGACGATTAACGTTTGTTCCGGTTTGTTTGGGTCTTTCTTCCCTCATATTCTTGTTTCTCCAGGGGCCAATCGAAGTCTGTTTGGGCCCTGCATGCCCTACATCCTTTTTCTCCAGGAGCCAATTAACATTTGTTTTGGTTTATTCGGGCCTTCATCCCTTATATCCTTTTTCTCCAGGAGCTAAGTAACGTTTGTTGGGGCATTTTGCATCGCTTACATCCTTTTTTCTCCAGGGGTCAATTATCGTTTGTTTAGGTTTGTTTGGATCTTACATCCCTTACATCCCTTTTTCTCCAGGAACCAATTCACGTTCTTTTAAGTTTGTTTGGGCCTTGCATCCCCTAATCCTGTTCTCTCCAGAAGTCGATTGATGTTTGTTTGGGTTTGTTTGGGCATTGCATCCCTTATATCCCTTTTTCTCCAGGAGCCGATTAACGTCCGTTTGGGCCCTGAATCCCTTACATCCTTTTTTCTGCAGGAGCCAATTAACGTTTCTTTGGATATGTTGTGGCGTTGCATCCCTTACATTCTTTTTTCTCCCAGCTCCGATCGAAGTTTTTTTTCTCCTGTAATCAGCGAAAACTGCCTGGAATCGAATGAAATGCTTTTAGGCCATTATACTCGGCTTGTATATTTATGCGAGCAATTTTGTTGTTACGTCGACAAGCTCTATGACATCCTTGAGGATGGATGTGGTTTTAACGACCATGCCCACTTTTAAAAGTGC
Organism: Ophion obscuratus; assembly: GCA_964007375.1. NCBI lineage: Eukaryota > Metazoa > Arthropoda > Insecta > Hymenoptera > Ichneumonidae > Ophion > Ophion obscuratus. The sequence continues at coordinate 24,768,596 of OZ023317.1, forward strand.
TGGCACACGGGGAGCAGGGAAAAGAAAAAAAGGATACTCTGAGCTTGAAGGTATGACTCGTTGGGATCCAGAGCTCCGGGGTGCCTGCTGTTGCGGCCGATCTCGCCCGGAGTACCGAAGTAACTAATTATTCCGTTGCTCATCGTTTATGGAGATACCGGCCGAGCTCATCGAACATGCAACAAGCAGCGGCAATCGACTCTCTTCGGCTACTCTCGTCGTCTCGCCGCTTCGGATATAATATCCGCAATGCATAGGTACGGAACGTCCGCGCGGCAACCCGGTGGTTTGCATGCTTCATTATTATCATTATTACTAGACGGTCATTATCCGTGCCAGCCGTACGGCCGAGACGTTAATGGTGATACGCCATGCCGCGCGCTATGACAGTCGAGCAGTTATCGAACTGCAAATGTCTTTTCGCGCGCATTAAACGAACCGAAAAAAATATTTTGTTTGATTTACGCATTTATGTACATGGCGATTGAAACAAAAAAATTCATTTTTATATCTTGCGACGAAAATAGTTTTTCGAGCAGGAAGTCCGCGAAGACGAGATTTGTGAAGAACGGGAAAAATTTAATTAGCTGGGGGAAAAACTGCAGCGCGGGAATTATCTAGTGATTGATGGATCTTTTTTACTAGTCCTCGTCATAGGATACCAAGGATGTCAATTTTTTTTTTTAAGTTATGACGCAATTTTTATCCAGTTTCGAAATAATAATTTTGAATTGTTTATCCAGTTTTTATTTTTCACTCGTTGTTTTATTTGATGGTGAAGTTCAAATCGATTAGTCACAGTGATTAATAATGAGTGATTCGTGATTAATTAATGGTTTGTCATTAATCAGTAGTTGATTAGTTATTCTTTAGTGGTTGACTAGAGATTGGCGATACATTAATGATTGGTTAGTGATAAGTGATTTGTCAGTGATTAGTGAATGATTAGTGATCAGCGAATGATCAGTACTCAGTGATTGATTAATGATTGGTGATTAGTGATTGGTGATTAGTGATTGGTAATTAGTGATTGGTGATTAGTGATTGGTGATTAGTGATTGGTGATTAGTGATTGGTGATTAGTGATTGGTGATTAGTGATTGGTGATTAGTGATTGGTGATTAGTGATTGGTGATTAGTGATTGGTGATTGGTGATTGGTGATTGATGATTAGTGATTGGTGATTAGTGATTGATGATTAGTGATGGGTGTTTAGTGATGGGTGATTGATTGGTGATTAGTGATTGATTGGTGATTAGTGATTGATTGGTGATTAGTGATTGATTGGTGATTAGTGATTGATTGGTGATTAGTGATTGATTGGTGATTAGTGATTGATTGGTGATTAGTGATTGATTGGTGATTAGTGATTGATTGGTGATTAGTGATTGATTGGTGATTAGTGATTGATTGGTGATTAGTGATTGATTAGTGATTAGTGATTGATTCGTGATTAGTGATTGATTGGTAATTAGTGATTGATTCGTGATTAGAGATACATTGGTGATTAGTGATTAATTTGTGATTAATTAGATAAATTAGTGTTTAACAAAATTGATTATTGATCGTTTGTATCAACGAAATTTTTTGTCAGATCTGCGCCTCTCAAAATGACAAGTTCTCGCAACGAATGAAACGATTGGATCGGAGAAATTAAAATTGACAAAGACGGTGCGGATTATTCAATTAAAAAAAAACACCTTTTGTTACATCGGTAAAAATAAATTAACAAAAAAACGTGGAACAGATTTTCATACTCTACCCACAAAAATAAAAATCCGCAAATGCCGTAAAATCTCCTGCTTGATTACTCATCTTGGCAACTTTAAGAAAATAATTTCTAACAAATAGGTAATTACGAGAAAATCAGGAATTATTTGTACCTTGCAATGCGGGAGTTGCACGAGGTAAGTAACGACTTTTTAGTCTTTCTCGAAGTCGATGGAAACTTCGCGTGAGAGAAGGAGGCCTCAATTCGCCTTGAGGAGGATTGCGAGAAACGAAAATTCGCCTTTCTCTCGCACAATGTTTAGCTAATGCAATCTCGACTGACGTAACGTCTCGGCACCCTTTGTTTATGTCGGAGGCGCCGCAAATTTATGACGCCACTCGCTTCGTTTTTCCTCGTCTATACTTTCTCGCTATTTTCTTCCAACCGCTACGCTGCGAAAGAAATAACTTTTCATCTTCCGCACACAGCTAGTCACCCTCTTATTTATACACCCCTTTCCCTCGTGACTCCGAGGCAGAACGCAAACCCGCGTTTCATCCCCGAGTGTTCGCAGAACTTTATACGTTTCCATAATGCATATGTGTAAGCTCGAGGAACGAGACTACGTCTCACGCGCCTCGATCTTATATATAATCTCGCATAAAGGAACAAAAGTTGTTTGCAAACCATTCCATTTTTGACCACTCCCGACCAAATGGTTAATTCAGAAATGGCCATGGACAAATTTATGGGGTAATACATTTCCTTTTCGTTATTTTCAATTTTCTGCGAACTCTTTATGAATTTTCCGTTCATTTTTGTGACGGGGAGCAAATTTGGAGTAAACGTTGAGACAGATTCTTATTTGGTAAAATTTACTATGAAAAAAAATCGTTTGTTTTGTGTGAATTATATACTTAATGATATCAAAGGTGACGTATAGTATTTGAATTAATTCGACGTCAGTTGCCATAGAGGATTTAAATTTCTAGAGATTTTCTAGAAATCCAACGTTATTTTAATCAATAGTGATTGTCGTTATGTCGATTTCATCATACTAATAGTAATTAGTATAATTTCTGGTATTATATTTAATACAGTAGTATTAAAAATCATGCAAACTATAGACAGAGACGAACGATTATGAGCCCATGATTATGGGCTGTTAAGTTTATTTTCGTTATTTTCAATTTTCTGCGAACTTTTTATGAATTTTACGTGCATTTTTGTGGCGGGGTGCAAATTTGGAGTAAACGTTTGGACAAATTTTGATTTGGAAGAAATTGCCATGAAAAAAAATCGTTTGCATTTTGTGAATTATATTCTTGATGATATTAAATTTAATATATAGTATTTGGATAAATTCGACATCGGCTTACATGAAAAATTCAAATGTCTAGAGATTTTTCTTCCAGAGTTATTTTAATCATAAGTGATTGTCTCTATATCGATTTAATCATACTAATCGTTATTAGTATAATTGCTGGTATTCAATACAATAGTATTGAAAATCATTCGAACTATGGATATAGACGAATTTATGGACTTTAAATATTCTTTTGTTATTTTCAATTTTCTGCAATCTTTTTGTAAATTTTGAGTCCATTTTTGTGATAGGGTGCAAATTTGGAGTTACTATCATCAAGAATATAATTTATAGTACTTGGATAAATTCGACGACAATTAACATTTAAAAAAATTAATTTCTGGAGCTTTTTCTTCCATCATTATTTTAATCAACATTATTGATTATCGTTGTATTAATTATACTATTAATTATAAATACACAACAATAGTTATACTATAAATTATTCTAATAGTAATTAGTATAATTGGTGGTATTATATTTAATACAATAGTATTAAAAATCATTCAAACTATTTCAATAAATTTGGTGTCAGTTTTGATAAAACTGACCGTCAATTACAGAAATTTTCCATTTCAGTTTATGAATCGAAACCGTTTTAATTATATGCAATTTAATTGCAATGATCGTAAAAAAATCTAGTCGCGAAGTAAAAATTCATAATCAATTTCACTAAAGTCAAGGACAATTTGGTTTACGCGAAGATTATTTGTCCAGACATAAATCGTCGTTTAAATCTCTAGGATCCCATGTAAAATGGGGAAAAGTTAACGTTTCATTGTGTTTTTTTTAAATATAATAATGCAAGATTTTGTAGAGTCGGGTCTATAAAAGTCTGATAGGATTTATAGTTAAATATATTCGTGTGGAATATAATGGGTACATAAACCCGTCGGTTTTGTTCCTGCTCTGAAATGTCTGTACCGACTGACGGTCTCGCGTCAGAGTTCTTCATCGCCCTTTAAGCACCGAGAACGGCTTTGGCCACTGGTTTTAGCTGTCTGGTCACAGATGGTGCGACGCTCGATCTTCCACTATAGCATTGAGTTCTGGTCGGATCAGCGGACCAAGGATGGAAACTATCCCCACCATGCCATGTGATATTTCTTGAAACTGTTTCAAGCGAGGAATATTTATACAGGCTTACTTGTATTTATAAAATAGCCAAACACTTTTTAGCAAGTAAATCGTATTTTGTTCCGTTGTTCTGAAATTGAAAACATAATTTTCTGCGGATTAAAAAAAATGAAAGCCTCTTTCGAATGTTTTAACAAACGAAATAAATTTAAGCGATTTATTATTTTACCTTGGGAATAAAAATTCGAGCGAGATTTTTAATTTTTTGTTTCTGCATCTAGAGAGTATTCTATTTCTATCTGATAATTATTATTAACTAATATAATATTCGTTTATTTCTGAAAATAGAATATGGAATTATTCTATTATTTGATATTCTATTTAATATTAATTATTAATTAATACAATATTATTTACCAACGTACCAATTAATGAAATATTCTATTTTTCTAATTATATTTCTTTTGTTATTTTATTTATTTACCTAAATCCTTCACTATTCATTTTCATAACCTTATTAATCAAGTTGGAAGGCTGCAGCTCTCTAATGAGGATTTTCAAAAACGTTTGGACGATTTTCGTAACTTACATCTGCTGGAAAAAATTTGAGAAACGGAAAAAAATATGAATTTCGCTGCATCATTATTCCTTTCAGGATTTTCTGTATATTTATGTCTACCATGCTTATGTATAAATGCATACGTATATATGCATTATGCATATATGGGCATACTATATACAGGGTGTTCCCTCTTATCTCTGCCACCCGAAATACCTCGGTAATTATCGACATCACAAAAAAATATTCCAGACAAAAGTTGTACGGTGTGAAGGGGGCCATCAAATGCGACCATTTTTTTTTAATTTCGCTGCAGGTGCTGACGCACAATGAAGGTCACCTCCACTTTTTTAAACCGAATGGTACATTTTTTCCAACCATCTTGTCGAGCACCTCGAACCGCATAAAAAACATTCGGGGGTCAAAGTCGTTCAAGGTCATTCAAGGTCACCTATCAAAATGAAATACAAATCTAAATATCTCGGATCACTATCAAATAGTCGGAAGTGATCCAAGATATTTAGATTTGTGATATCGATACTGACCTTGAATGACCTTGAACGACTTTGACCCTCGAATGTTTTTTATGCGGCTTGAGGTGTTCCAGAAAATGGTTGAAAAAAATGTACCCATCCATTTAAAAAAGTAGAGGTGACCTTCATTGTGTGTCAGCGCCGCCACCGAAATAAAAAAAAATTGGTCGCATTCGATGGCCCCCTTCACACCGTACAACTTTTGTCTGGAACATTTTTTTTGCGACCCCGATAATTACCGAGTTATTTCGCGTGGCAGAGATAAGAGGGACACCCTGTATATGTATATATGCACGTTATAATTTACTTTAAAAAAAATTTCACCTCTCTCTCTCTCTCTCTCCGTCTCTCTCGGTCTTCCTCCGGTAAATGTATTTCTTCATTAACGTTCTTTCCCGTTCATTACATTACCCGATCACCCCTAAAAGTATTTCGAGTGAGGGAAAAAATTAAGCTCTCCCCGCGTGTCGTTTTCCGGCCATTATTTAAGTGCGGAAGAAAACACCCTTGCTCCCGCCCATCCCGAGAGTTGCCCCCACGAACGAAGGGGAGCTCCGGAAAACTTAAGCTCGTCGAGTCGAATTGCCAGGGGAAAGAAAAAACCAGGGTTAGAGAAGCTCCACCCCGACCATCTTTCGCCTTTTCCATCCTCTCACGAAGCTCACGACCCCTCGGAGCGACTCCCGGCAACCTTCGCAACCGGACTTTATACACGTATACACAGATCGAGGGAAAAATCCTTCCCGGGGCTTCGGATGGTGTGTACGTGCCCGACATACCACTCCCGACTCGTTGGCTGTTTACCAAAAATATTCCTCTCCCCAACCCCATCTTCGTCGTCGTTTTCGTCGAAAGCTCTCCATTTTTCTCCGCATCCCAAGCACCAAAATGTTCTTTCCCTTATTTTTTCACGCTCTTTCCCCCTTCCCCAATGTTTGCTTATCTCAGATTGGACCTCGGGCATTACGAGTGTTTTTTTTATATCAGGGCAGAAGCACATTTTCCGAATGAAATATGTATGGAATCGTCCACACTTCGGGAGCTTTGGGTAGCGCTTTCGAGAAAATGAAATTCTGGGAAATTTTCTTCGGATAGACAACTGGTGCTATCACAACATGTGTATATATATATATATATATATATATATATGTATGTAGCGTAGTTTGAAACTCTAAACGCTTTTTTCTCAAAAGTACGTTTTCAAAGCCGGTGAGAAAAATATATGAAAAACTACTGCATCGATCTTTTTGAATTTTTTAGAGATTTTTCTAGACGTAAAAACATTATATATATATATATATATATATATATATATACAGGGTGTCCCAGAACTCAACGTTAAGCCGACACGGGGTGACAGGATTGATTGTAACCATCATGAGAAAAATCAGAAAAAAAATCTATCCCTTGCAGTTTGAAAATTATGGGCATTTAAGAAAAACCTAGAAATTTGGTCAAACTGTAACCATTTTTCGGTTATTGTGAAACAAACCCAAACAAACCCAAACAATCCCAAGTTTCCTAGAATTAAGACTATTTGTTAAACTATGAATTTAAAATTTTCAAAATTTGTCTACTTTGAAAGGCCCTGCTTTATTTTTTTTCTGATTTTTCTCATGATGGTTACAATCAATCCTGTCACCCCGTTTCGGCTTAACGTTGAGTTCTGGGACACCCTGTATATATATGTATATATATTAATCGTGTCTAGGGACACGATGGATACGTCTTAGCAAATAAACAAAAACGTTATCCACTGATAGGAGCAAGTCGACGAAATTTTCATTCATAGTTACATTTTATCAATAACTCAGGCTCGAGTTGAGTCAGGGCCCTGATTGGCAATAATTTTCCTATACTTTTTAGGACCCTAGTTTGAAGGCCACAAATGGAAGCTTGAAAGCTATTATTTGTTCACTGAGGAACCTTGGAGCCTCCATAAGTTGACCCTACTACTGAGTGATTAAACTGAAGCCGTTTAAATTCGGAAATCGTTGAATTTCGAAAAAAATAAGGGCGAGTATAATAACAGTGAAAACTTAGTGATTTTAGAAATATTCAATTGTAACTTCTTCTTATAATTCGAAATTCCAAACTAGTGGATTAAAGTTCAAATAAATCTTCGATATCCGCATTTCCATATGATACTTTTCCATCACTATTTTTGGTGCCCAAATTTGTACAATTCTCTGATGGGCTTTCTTTAGCCACCCAGAATTGATATCACTTCATCAGAGCCTGTAGCCAGAGATGGGCAAAAAGTAATTAAATTAGCAATTAAGAATTATAATTACTACTGTAATTGATAATAGAATTACTCTGTAACAGATTACTGAAGTAAGTAGTTACCCCAAATACCAAGTGTAATTAATTACTTTTTAGAATTTCCACAATTACTGTGTAATTTAATTGAAAGCTAATCTGATACAAATGTATCGATTACATATTGATTCAAATAATGTAATTGTGCGTGTTACAAAAATCCGAGTTCTTGCAATTCACGAGCGCGAGTGGACCTTACATGTGGTAATTCGTGTAATTGCACGTTACGGTAGTGTGCGCTGTTTGCGTGTCTACCAGGCACAAAAGTTGTGTGTTTCTAAAGTTGATAGTCGCGCATAAACCACACTCGATCCAACTTTAGAGGTAAAGTGGAGCTTGAGTAAGCAGCGAGAAAAACAAGTAAACTTGGGGAATTTTTATCTAAAAAACTAATGTTTCGATTGGATCCGGGTTTTTGGAATTGGAAAATATGTACATTGAGGTGTGTTTAGGAATTTTTAAAAATGAATTCGTTGACTGGAAGCGATTCAAACGCGATTATCTCGAAACATCGTTTTCAAAGTCGGTGCCAGATGTATCTCGAAAACAGCTTGTCCAATTTCGTCCAAATTTGGATATTCTTCGATCGTTTTTCTCGTTGGCCACGTAGGATTTTTTTTTAAATTTCCATTTTTGACGGAATTGCGACCGTTTTAATTAAATATTTGTTGTTCGTTCGCAATTTCCGACGATTTTGGATTGCATTCACACTGCATAAAAAAGCAATGGTTCAATCAAATGAAAAACCCCTACGTGGCGAACGAGAAAAACTATCGAAGAATATTGTATCCAAATTTGGACAAAATCGGAGAAGCCGTTTTGGAGATACATCTGGCACCGACTTTGAAAACTTTGTTTCGACATAATGGCGTTTGAATCGCTTCCAATCAACGAATTTATTTTTACAAATTCCTAAACATACCTCAATGTAGATATTTTCCAATAAAAAAACCCGGATCCAATCGAAACATTAGTTTTTGAGATAAAAATTCCCGAAGTTTTTTCCTCCCCTCAAGATATTTTCTCCTATATTATGCCATCAATAACAACAACGTAATTAGATTACAAAGTATTTGGATACATTCTAATCAGATTACTTTGTAATTAAATACATTATAACAGATTACATAATATTTACTGATTAAATTAATGACAATGTAATGAAATGCAATTAAATTATATTACTCCGTAATAGAATTACTTTGTAACCACAATAAAAATCACATTATAATGTAATTTAGTTATGCCCATTACTGCATATAGCTGGGCTGTGTCGTGGCGATTTTTATTGAGGCATCAACGTCCTCCAAGATTCCAAATTTGATTGGGGCTGGCCTGACAATTTTCCTCACAATGAGTTGCAAACTTTCTGAATTTTATTAATAATTTTGGCATGTTTCTAGAGCGGGTCAAAATAGTCGACACGTATTTTTTTATATCTGCGCAACCTCATTTTTACGGGGTGAAACGCACCCTTGAAAATGAGGGTGTTTTCTGTTTTTCAGCGATAACTCAAAAACGAAAGAAGGTACGAAGAAATTTCAGATAACAATAATCTTATATTTTTTCGAGTACTTTATATCGGGGATATAAAGGATACGGATAACAACAAATTTTATATTGTTTATTGCGAAAATGATTTTTTTAAATGCATATTTACGCAATTTTTCATCTCACTGGGATGCAAATTTGCACATGTGCAGAGGACGGAAAAGTAGCGGATACGTGTTTTTTTGTTTTCCTGTTATTTCGCAATTAAGGGGCTAAAACCGCCCTTCAAATTTTTTGCCAATACCGACGTATAATCACCGAACCTTTTGCAATACACGGTTAATTTTTATGTCAATACAAGCTCGTTCAATGACCGTTAATTATTTTTCCAAAATACATTCCCCCCGCCCCCATCAGGGAATCGAGCTAATTCTCTGATCGCTCCATCCCAAGTGGAGAGAGTCTGCAATCATTTTTCTTCCATACCTTCCTAATCTCCATATCGTCCGGACAACCAGGCAGGAAAAGCGTTGCTTTCACATCGCTTTCGGCATAACGTTCAGGGAAGTGTACAGACGCGACACGGCGCTCGGCTATCAGAGACATCATACGCCACTCGCGTTATGTACATAAGCAACGACGAACGATCGTGCAACAAGTGTGAAAGAACGTTATTGCCCTATTTCACGACTATTTCGCTCGTGGAGTGCGACGTAAAAAGTTAATCGACCCGGTTAGCGCGAGATAGGTACAAGCCGACCATCAGTTTTGCCTCGACCCTTCCTACTTTTCCACGTGTCTCTTAACCTCTTCCCAGCACCTCGCGTCACAAATCGCATTGGACGTAGGTGCCTATACGTCGAGTTGTCTCGCAGCGCTATCGAGCTGCGAACGGTAAAAAGTGCGTTACCAAACCTGTTGTCCTATCTTCGCCATATCTTTCATGTTGCAAGTGCGCCTGCAATCCTCGAAAGGGCGTTATTTTTCCAGTTCGTTCCCATATGGCGGTACCACGCGTGTCACTGTTCTAGATGTTATTGCTATGGCTGAGAAAAAACAGTTTGGACGAACACTGCGGTCAGGCAACCGGATTTCCAGTGAATGGCAATTTTTCTTCCGATTTGATCTTTTTTCTGATCTTCCATTTTCGATGTTTCTGGTTTCTCGATGCTACACTTTCTAGATCACAGGCAGAATGGTGACACTTTTCACTGAACATTCATGATCGGAGAATGATTTTTGCATTGATAACGGTCTTGCCTAATCGGCTGAATGGAGGCATTAATATTGGTCCCCATCGATATGACTGAAGAACTGAGATTGGCTTGGTTATACCTACATTCGTCAGGGTAGACGGGTCATTTTGTATTCTTCGCTCAAATGGATCAGGAGAGTTCCTATTTGGTGCAGAATAGTTTGGTGGTTACGAATTTTCGGGTCCCATTTGTCCTAGCCCTTTTTGCGTATGACAAATCGACTTTTGTGTAAAAAGCGAAGCTGGACATGAAGTTTTGATCCTATTGGGTTGGGACTAGGAAATTCGTGACCAGCGTACGAATTTACATCGACGAGGACTAAAAGATAAAAATTCGTCGCAAAAGGTAGGACTGGAGAAGTGGGATTGCTTTGGCTACTTCCAAACTTGTTAGGCTTAACATGTCATTTTGTATTCTTCACTCAAATGGATCAGGAGAGTTCCTATTTGGTGCAGAACCGTTTGGTGGTCATGAATTTTCTGGCCCCATTTTTCCTAGCCCTTTGTCAGTATGAGAAATCGACTTTTTTGTAAAAAGCGAAGCTGGACATGAAGTTTTGATCCTATTGGGTTGGGACTAGGAAATTCGTGATCAGCGGACGACTTTATATCGACGTGGACTTCCAAGCCAATGGGACTAAATGATAAAAATTGGTTGCAATAGGTACGACTGGAGAAGTGGGATTGGTTTGGCTACATCCAAACTTGTTAGGCTAGACAGGTCATTTTTTATTCTTCGCTCAAATGGATTGGACAGAGTTCTATTGGGTGCAAAACTGCTCGATTGTCAGGAATTTTCTAGTCTCATCATTAGCTAGTCATTGACCGCAGACGAGAAGTTTGACTCCAATAGGATTGGACTGCAAAGTTGGTGATTGGCAGACGACTCTGCTGGGACCTGCCCAAACGTAGGAACTAAACAAATTGAATTCGTACGTTCAGTTGCACCTACTAGACCTGATAGCTAGCCAGAAATGGAAAGCTAGACCGACCATTTTGTTATTCTTCGCTCAAATCGATTGGGCAAGGTCTTCTCCGATTCAAAGTAATAGCTTACTCGATTGAATTTCAAGCCAACCATTTAAACTGAAATACCCTTATTTCTAATTATTTCTCTGATGCACGTCCATAATTTTTCTTTCCCGCTGGTCTTCCAGTACCCATATACGTGATCTAGAAATAGGAAACTGGTTGTTCCGAAAACCGCCGTATTTCAGAGCTTGACAAGCTCATTTATTTATAGTTTTGCCCTTGTAGGATAGAGTTGGCCACAGAAATGGCTCCGAGGAATTTCGAGTTCGAGCCAAAACTCCATGAGAGCCGAATGTGTGCTCGACTGTTCTCGAAGTCTTGTACGAGTGCGTCGCATGTCCGAGGTTGTGACTCACAGCAGTGTCGAAGAGCGCTGGTGGATAAGTGGGCTCGCCACATAAGTGGGGTTGAACCAGCGCCTGAGTATGCTCAATATATACATCTGATTCTTAGGTCTGCCTCCAGGCTCGCCTACCCCTTTTCGGGCCCTTGGGACATCCAGCCCTCTGACGTCAGACATTTGCTCGTTGTTGGCTAGAGCACTCGTGCATTGAAAATCGCTTTTATGGCCGACCTAATGTCTATACGTATACATAGCGCTCATTTTCCACCTCGTAGAACTCCAATTTTAATTCTCGTTCAGAGAATTTGAAGGGACTTTTACTGGAATAAATTCTTGGCAAAATTTGCTTGAAAAGTCAAATTTACTAAACAGGTTATGCCTAGTTGTAACAGTCGAAAACAGCTCATTTTTGGGGGGTTTTTTTTTTTAGAAAACCGGTATGATACATTTTTATAAAATTGGGTATTTGGGAAAGTATTATCGGAAAAATACTCTTTACTTTTATTGTATACAAATATTCAATTATAATCGACTTGCAGACGATGTCACGGAAGCATTTCTCGAAAACGTCTTTTGCAGTGAGCAAAGCTCACCAGCTTATCTAATATAAAAAAAAAACATACAGATTTCGTTAGAATATTAGTTCATCCTATGACTAATCGAAGAAATTTCCGAAATATCAAATTAAAAAGAAATGGCGCGTGTTCAAAGTAGAAAGCCTTAACTTTTGCGAAAAATGTGCGTTTTTCGTTCATTAAATCGAAAATATACATCGGAAAAAAAATCTTTCTATCAAATATCATATTTGTACATCTAGAAAAATCTCTAAAACAAATTCAGAAAGATCGATGCAGTAGTTTTTAATATATTTTGTTCACCGACTTTGAAAACGCATTTTTGAGAAAAAAAGAGTATAATTTTCAAACGACGCTCCGAGCGTTCCGACAGGCGTCGACATAACAGCCTATAAATCTGTCAATATTGATCTGATCGCCTTGAAATTTTAGTCGAACATTCATCAGATATCCTGTAAAAATATATTGTTTTGAAAAAAGTGTTTTTTCGATTTTAACAACTAGGCATACTCTTTCAAAGTTAAAAAAATCAAAATGCCTGTCAAAAGACAACAATTAGGAGTATAAATTTACAAAACGTCTTCATTTTCGTTTTCATTTCTTATTTACTTTTGGTCCAGCAAAAAACGGAGACAATTTCGAATGAGAGGCGAGCATCGTCGCTGTTCATACACACATACAATCACCGAGAACATACGAAATGTTCTGGTGAAAGCGGAAAATCCCGTCGGGCTCATGAGAAAGAGGAAGAGCGACAGAGCGAAAGGATATGAGCAAGAGGCAACGATACAACTGGAGGGGGGGTTAGAACTCATTAAGTTAAATTGTCTCTCAGGATGAGCTCCCTTAATGACTCGGGCTCTCTCCGTCTTTCTTTCCCTCTCTCGCTTTCTCGAGGATCGAGCGGTCTTCCTCCATTTCGTTCGCCTTCTCGTCGCTTCGGGCTTTCGTCTCCTATCCTCCCATTGCTGAATCTCCGTCTCTTAATGTTTCTGTACCAATGGCCTCAGCTTCATTTACATTTAAAAGATATAATATCTTACTCGCCTACTCATCTTGGAAATTCATTTTAAAATGTTGCATTCCTTTTTTTTCACTTCTCTAAGATAATTATTATCTCGCTGCTTAATAAATCACACGATTTTATCATAAAAACGATAGTCGTCAAATAACTGTCCAAGCTGCAATTCCAACCTTGCAAAAACAGACAAAGAAAAATATCTCAAACGTCACAAATGATTTTATGTTCATTCACCCGTCATCCTTCTCTACTGAATCAATTTTGTCGCCATTATTATTGACGATTTGTGCTCGCTGTTAATATTGAATTATATTGCGCGATTTCCCCGGCAACAGACGATCGCCGTTCGATCAAAATCCGCTCAATTTTGCGAGGGCACCTCCAAGACGACCTCCGGCGCTTCGTCATATTCCTGCGACGTACCCTACGTGTGTACGGCAAGATGAGAACAGGTCGCTGTACACATCGTCACGAACCCGGTGATGAGATTGGCAGGGCTGCGAGAAGGTATAGAGGAAACGTTGAGAGGGTAGGAAAGCAAGATGGGGTGTGGCGAAGGGTGCGTTGCGCAATGGTACACGAGGATATCGACGTCGAGGGGTGAAGGACGTCCTCTAAATATGCTAATACCATCGTCGCTGGGTAATGAGTTCCTTCGGGCTTGACTTGTACTAGAAAGCCTATATATACATATATACATACATATACATATACACACACACACACGCACATATATATATATATATATATATATATATATATATATATATATATATACATATACATATATGTATATATATGCTTTATATATATATATATAAAGATATGCTCTTAGCTTGATCTACCGTCGAACTACTATGCATACATATTCGCAAGCTATAAACACAACTTGGATCGCTGTATACAAGCTGGATAACGAGATGCATACCTTATATCTTTATTTCTCTATACACATATAAAGTCACTATTTGCGTGTGAATGTATCTGTACACTTGTATCGCTCACTTTCCCCATTCCTACTCTTCCCTGCAGCACAATACCTCCGAAAAGCCTGCTTACCATTTTCGCCACGAGGGAGATCCTTCTCGAAGTTCAGCGAATCCTACCAATGATGATAGGGTGTTTACCGTAGAATTTCAAGCATCGAAACACTCGTGATTGTTTCATAGCCACGTCGTTTCACGTGTTCGTGAAGAGCTATGACGAAAATGACTTTTTATGGACAATGTTCGATCTTTCTTGAATGTTCTCTTTGTGAATGATTTTTTTTAACAGTGCGTGAAGGATGTGAGTTTCGTTGGATACAACTTTTTTTTGGGTATTTAGGCGTTGACGAAAAATGCTGTGATTGTACGCTGGAAAATGGGGACAAGAGTAATTGACTTGGATAATCCCGTGCAGAAATTGGCATAGAGATCTCATTGGATTCCAGTGGCTCACGGCATTGGTACCCTGTACTAAAACGTCACGCTCGTAAATTGGATTCTAATCGAGATAGGCGATTGGAATCCAATGTAGGAAACGAATTTGAATCCTAAAGGATTGGTAGATTATGGAATAGAATCCGATACGATGCTTGATGGATCCCATTGCATTCTGTACGTGGAATTTTTTTAAACAAAATATATGGATATACAAAATGAGTGGATCTTGACGAAGAATAATTCTTATCTTAAAAGGGTACATCTTAAGAATCGATTTGAATCACATCACTGAAATTCCACTGAATCCATTGCTTAAAAAGTAAAATCTACAAATCCATCGTTTAAAAAAGTATATCTTAAAAATCGATTTGCATCACATCACTGAAAATCCAATGAATCCATCGCTTAAAAAAGTATATCTTAAAAATCGATTTGTATCACTTCACCTATGAACAACGTTGGATAATTCTTACCACTTTGATTTGAGATATTACGTCAAATTGTAGTAAAAATCCATTGAGATTTGAATCACATCACTGAATCTACAAATCCATCGCTTAAAAAAGTATATCTTAAAAATCTATTTGAATCACATCACTGAAAGTTCACTATAATTATAGTGAATTTATCATTTATAATGAATAATTATAGTTAATTTTCAGTGTTGTGATTCAAATCGATTTGTCGATTCAGTGATGTGATTCAAATGTCACTGTATTTTACTGCATTTTCACATAATATCCAAATCAAAGTGGTAAGAATTCTCTAACGTCGTTCATTGGGCAAACAGTGGTGAATCCAATTGGATCCCAATGAGGACTCCCTATGTGCGGTGTCTTCAACGAATTCCTATATAGATGTGGGTGCACCTTGGGACTCCCCAACAAATTTGTGCACGGGATCACGAAAAAAATACTTTTTTGGGAGATCCAACAAACTCCGGTTGATAATTCCGAATAAAAAATTCTCCAGTAACGTCAATCGGGAAAAAGCGCGGAATTCACTTGGATTCCAATGTGGATTCCCTCCATAAGTCGTCTTCAAATTCCTATAGGGGTGAGTTACGTCCCCCTATGATGGGATGTTGTTACGTCGAGGCAAAAATAGTTGGGGCTCTGATTGGAGGAATGGTGGCGATGAAATGTTGTAGCCCAAGTGCCCAGCTGGCACGGTAAGACAGTTTATTAATGCAAATCCATTATTTACAATATTATTCACAGCAATAAAAATACTTCCATTATTTTCAAATTGCACAAATAACGCACACAATCCTCTCGTTCTGTGAACAGACGTTACACGAGGTAGAAATAGATCGAGGGTGTTTGAAAATGCATGGAAAAGGAAATGTAGCTTTAGGGAAATGAATGTAAAGCTTCGCAGCTTTTATCTAGGACGTGTATGAGGGGGTGGGAAAAGTTAATCTGCTCACAGGCGCAGGCTTTGACGGGTTTTCCATTCCCTCCGGTCAATCTCTCTCGTAATTTCCGCACATTCGCCATGCGACCTCTCCGAACACCGTTCGCATATACCCACACAACATTGCCTCCTCGCGCGTTGTCACCCTCTTTCGAGTTGCATCTAGAAACTGTCCTCGACTTCTCTCCTCTCTTCTCCTCTGCTTCCCTTTTAACCCGAAGCTCCCGAGTCGTTCATCACGTTTTCAATTTCCACCACGTTTCCCGTTTCCTGCTGGGGCTCTGCGGCTTCCTCTTTTTGATCGGGAACGTTCACCCTTCCTCTTCCTCTGTCTTTCTCCCAGTGTGATCGTCCTGCTGATCCAACGCGTGTGCAACCAATCCCCGTTCTATTCCTGCTCGCGGGGCAAACTGTTCGCCGATGCCAGTCACCAGGCGTCCTCCCGAAGACAGGATTTCACGAAAATTAACAAATGTCCTGGACTGCTTTTGGATTTCGTCACGCTAAAAGCCGGTCGTTGAAGAGCCTGAAACGGAAGCAACGTTTTTCTGACACTTCGTTGCGGGAAGGTTACCGTTCACGACGATGAAAAATTCGACTTTTTAAACGTAATTTGCATTCTTAAGCCGGGATGTAGGGGAAGTAGGGGCAAGAATATAACGCTTAGGTCATCTTCAAATAAAACAATACATATATGAGTCAGTCAACGTCAATTATCATTTAAATTAATCAACATTTATTAATCTTTTAATTGTAGAAGCAAAAAATCAGCCTTTCTGAGTGTTACCATACAATATATAGTTTTAATTGAACTTTTATTTTTCCCATCTTACCCCATATGCAGGGCAAGATGAAACAGCGCTGGGAGAATGATGGGACACGAATTATTGCCCCGAGTTCCCCCACATTTAGACGGGAAAAAAGCAATTTTGAGGGATTTTTAGAACTAAGAAATAATTATTCTACATTTATTAAACTGTAGGAATACTTTGACAGTATATTTAAGTATAGAAAATAATTTGTTTAATACATTTATCATTGAAATGGCGCACCTGCGGCAGAGTGTTGTCGTTTGCGTAGAATTTGATTTGCAAAAAAATTTAATTTTTTTTTCAGTTGTAACATGTATAGTTTCTTTTTTACAGTAATCAAAGTGAAGAAAATTTAAATTTAGTAGAATGGCAGGCATTTACAAAAAAAAATCAACATTTCACGAAAAATTTCTCTAAAATTTGGCTTAAAAAAGTAGTCTTTATTTTCTAATTTTTCAGAAACAAATCTCGTCAAGTAGAAGGTAGCAATATTATCAATATTTGTACCAAGTTTCAACTCAATCGGCTTAACAGTTTTTGAGTAATCCTGCACGCCGATTTACAAAATGTAGTTTTGAGAAAAACGCGTTTGCAGCTTACGCCCGCTCCGACTACGAGCGGTGAGGCACAGCATTGACGGGCTGTGACGTTTAAAGTTTTTCGAATTTCGCTTTGAAACTTTGGGAAAATATTCTACATATGTAGTTCTATCGTTTAGAGAAAAAAAAAGAAATCGATTTTTTTTATTGTAATAAATGGACCTATATCCCGCTTCAAAGTGCTTATAATACGTCGATTTGTTTGTTTGGGTTGTCAAAAAACAAAAATTAAATACCATTTTTTATGACGTTGCACTTTGAATGCGTTTTTCTGGAAACTGCATTTTTCAGCCCACGGGGGCGCTCTCAGCTTAAACAGATAAACCGATTCACATGAATCTCAGCGCAATTGAAAGGAAATACAATTTGCGGGGATATCAAGAAGCTATTTTTGACAAAAATTGTTGAAAATTTTTTTTCCACTGAAAAGCAAAAAAAAACAGGCAAAAAAATTGGGGTTTTTTTTCAAATAGCTGCCATTTTGTTATCCAGGAGTTTTTCAGAAAACGAAACACGATAAGGCCCCCTAAATTTCGTCTGTTTTTGGATTTTGGCTGTTTTTATTATAAATAAAATTGGAATTTACTCTCCATTGATATAAGAATCAAATACGTTGAAACCCATTTCCAAAAGCATTTATGTTACATAAAAAGAAATTCCCGAAGTTTACTCATGCCTCTCGACGGTAAGCTCCTGATACGTCAAAATCTATTTTACGACACAATAATCGCACAAATAATGATATATTTTCGCGATATTATTCACGATGAATTATTTGCTTTCTGGTTATCGTAAAATTGATTTAAATACTTTTTTTTTTACACTCGAGCACGCTGCTCATCCGCAAACGAGTGTGAGACTCAGTAACGTGTATTCAAGAATGAAAGAAAAAAGAGCAGTGAATCAAAACTAGACCAGACAATTTTACGAGCCATCAAATTACCGTCGACCACCCCATAAAATGTTTAAGGGGGCTTCCGTGTAACACTCTCGCTCGCCGCGCGCGCACACGTCCCTCGACGGTCAGCTTGTGCTCCCCGCGCGATTATTGTGCTTCAAGATCGCGGATAGCACTTCCCGCGTTGCGCTGCGTACGGGGCAACGCACCTACTCGTGCACACGATAAAAGACAATTGCTCAGTGTTTACTAGTAATTTTCATTATTAGCGGAATTGAGGACGATAATGCCGGAGTTCGCGAGAAAGCAATTAATGGGTCGTTCTCGATAAAATGGGCAATTATCGATACCCATCCCGCCTTCGCGACCGTCAATGCCATCGCGAAATTCATCCCTGCAACTTACTCCTTAATTACTGTCTTTGTTTTCTACCAGGTGTCTCAAAATGACCTGACATTTTCAGTCATTAATAAAACGTATTATTTATTTGAAAAGTACGAATATTTTTATTTTAATACAAGGTACAAACATGGAGGTTATGTGTGGAACACAATATCCGACAAATGGCCGATCGTCCCAGTTTGCAAACTCTTTTGACGAAATTTTCAATAACATTTTGGCATAATTGCGGACTCATTTCATTAATGGTGCATCCAATTGCTTCCTTGAGCTCCGGGATGGTCTGTGGATCATTGGCATACACTTTTCTTGTGACCTTCACTGTGACCTTGACTGTGTGTCAGCGCCTCCGCCGAAATAAAAAAAAAAAATTGGTCGCATTTGATGACCCCCTTTACACCCTACAACTTTTGTCTGGAACATTTTTTTGTGACGTCGATAATTACCGAGATATTTCGAGTGGCAGAGACAAGAGGGACACCGTATATTTTTTCCGGACTCTTCGATCTTTTTATTTTTTTTCCAACGATTTTTGTCTTTCTCGATATTTAATTATAAATGAAATAGTTCTCGAGTTACAGCGCATTTTACGCAATTGCGTTGCTTTGAAAAGAAATGAAGAATTTGTAAATAGAGAAAAAAAAATGAAGAAATGTCATGTGAAATTTTAGTATAGGCTGAGTGGCCTCCTTCAGCCTTTCGACTCCCTTCGAGAAAAAATTTCTGCCACCATTTCTCAAAAAACTAACACAAAATAAAATGTCGAATATATTTATTTTTTGGACTCCTCGATCTTCTCCTTTTTTCCAATGATTTTTTGCTCTCTCCTTCTTTTATTGCAAACGAAATAGTTCTCGAGTTACAGCGCATTTCCGAAAATGCGATTCTTTGGAATAAAAAATGAATAAACTCGCGGATATTGTTATGAAAAGTTTTACAATTACTACAGGCACTTTGGAAGTAAATCTCCTTTTTTTCGAGTCTCTTCGAGAAGAAATTCCTATCGCCATTTCCAAATAGTCACACGCGGCTTTATTGCAGTAAGAAAATGGGGAATAACGATTATGTTCAAGGTAACTTAGTTAGATTAAAAATTAGTAGAGATCATGACACGTAGGGTAATAAATATTTATTTTTGTCTTCGGAAACAGTACCTTGAACATCCATCTGCACCGTTGTTAGCAACGATTAGTAACTTTTCGTCCCGATCGAAAATTCCCGTGGGCCCATATTTTGCGACGGTAGTGTACAAATGAAACTTACCTATAACAAAAATAAACGTAACAATAATAAAATGTATTCTATGTAAATACGTATGCTTGCATATTATAATCAATATTATAGTATATGAATGCAAAAATACATTCATATATAAATACATTTATTTAAAAACCTGATGAGATTTATTTTTTCATATAATAGTAATATTAATATATTACTATTATATGAAAATATTTATGAGGTTAATTATTAATATTTATGAGGTTAAAGTTTGCATCATTAGAATGCAATGAAAATTAATATTTATAAACTCCTTCAATTATTTTTAGCAGATGTTGCCTACAGAAACCCCTCAACTATTATCAAAGATATTCATTCAGCTATCTACAATACAAATCCATAGAGAAAAAACCTAGAATAATAAAAAAATGGAAAATAAAATGTAAAAAAGAACTTTCGGTTTGTTTCAACGACACAAACTTCGACATCATGATAATTGTGTATTATAAGATATCATGCATGCATACATTATGATTAGTACTATAATATATCAATGCAAAATACATTCGTATACAATTATATTTGTTTAAGAGCCTAATAATATTGAAAAAATTATAACATTTTATGCATGCATATTATAATTAATATCGTAATATATCAATGCAAAAATATATTTATATAGAACTATATTTGTTTGAAAATCTAATAATATTTTTTTTTTAACTCTGCACAATGAGCAATTTTATACATACACGTGGACATGCCCGCCGTAACTTCCTCATACCTACCAACTCCCTAGTGCAGGAGATTTGGGAATTAAAGTCCCTTGCCGGCTTCGTCTCATTTCCGCAAGATATATCCGGTGTTGACAAAGATCAGGCCCTGTCGAACGAGAAGACGAGCACCTAAATACGATTCGCGTTGTACGGAGTCTCGAACGAGACGAAGACGACGTGGCTGGGCCAACCGCGAATCACACGCGCGTGCGAAACCGCTCGTCGTTAATATTGCGCGACGAGAATAAACGTCGGTCATAATTCAATATTATAATTAAACCCTCGTAACCATCCGGCTTTATTGTGCCAATTAATACGCGTCGTTAAAGTAATTGCTGGTGTTAGCTCTCTGTTTGGATCTCTGCGTCTATCGCGACGTCCATAGACGCAATACACTCACACTTTATTGTACATATTTGTATACGTATACACGTCGGTTATACATAATGCACCCGGTATAAGTTGACTCTCTGATTTGTCGCTACTCTCTATACGTCGGCAGTTTCTGCTTCGACTAGACTCCACTTGATGCATACGCCGTTTTGTGGGTGAACTCACCCCCGACTAGCGGGATTTCTCGCGATCATTTCGTACCTCGTATATCAATTTCTCGTTCACGCGAGTTATTTACGATTTTTTTTACCATGCAGAGAATAGTTACCGGTAAATTTTGCTTCTCTTCCCCCTTAAGGGGTCTTCTCACTTTAGACGCTAAAGAAGGCTATTTTCGTGAATTTTTTTGATAGGTTTATATTATAAATAGTTATCTAAAAGTTGTTACACTTAATAAATACACTTTCGAAATACATTTAAAAATTTTATTTACTTATTCAAGTCCCTATTTATAGACGAAAATGGTAGTTGAAAAAAATGTCCAAAAAAATGTAAGTTGGATTTTTGATATATGAAAAAATAAAAAAATGGCGGACATTTTTCGAAAAAAAACATGTTTTTTCGCCGTTTTTGGCAAAAAAGTAAATATCACAATAAAAAAAAATCCTGGATACGCGCTATAGCTATAGTTGTAAAGAATATGTGGTTAAAATTTCTTAAGGATCGGTTCAGTAGTTTCGAAGATTTTATCAACAAGTCGTAGTAAAACGATGTTTCGAGCAAAACGCGTATAAAGGTTGTTTGAGTTACATAAATACACAATTTAAAAAAAATGTATTTCGAATGTGTATTCATTAAGTGTAACAACTTTCATACTAATATCTATAATATAAACCTATCAAAAAAAAATCATGAAAATAGCCTTTTTTAGCGTCGAAAGTGAGAAGACCCCTTAAGAATCGAATATCGCGGAGATGTTTTTTTTTTTACTGATCAATGGTGGAAACACAGCGAATTTTTTTTTTAACTAGATATCGATACAAATGGGCTGAAAGACTTGGGACTTCGAAAAGGGACGAAAGAATGGAATTATCATTGAAATGAATGCGACTCACTGAATAATTTGAATTAGATAATTTATAGGAGCGATTGTTTTTTTACTCATTTATTCGTAATTAATTAATTAAGTTTATTTTAATAAATAATTGAATCTATTCAAGGAAGTCTGCAGAAAGATAAATGAGGAGGAAGAGGGAGGAGAAAGGTTAGATAGTACGAAGTACATGAATCAATGACGTAGTAAATAAGTGAAGCAATATGTAAGCGGAAAGTTATTGTTTTGTAAACAACTGTTAAAAGTTGTGCAAATGAAACTGGATTTGATTGATAAATGAATCTCTTCTTAATACATTTATTTCATCCATTCAAACAAATAATTTAATCTATCCCCGATTAATTAATTAAATACGTAGCTCACGAGAAATGCAGAAAAAATCGATACGAGTGGTTAATTCGTTTATTCATCATTTTAATTGATTAATTCAATTTATTCAAATCAATAATTGAAATGAATTCTAAATTTATTAACAAGGAATGCAGGCAAAACTCATTCGAGCGATTAATTCGTTTATTCATTTACTCTTAAATCATTAATTAAATTTGTAATCAATTGATTGAAAAATTAATTCACGAGGAATACGGGAAAAATTAGTACGCGCGATCAATTCGTTCATTTCTTTATTCTTAACTAATCAAATGAATTTATTTGAACAGATAATTTGATTGATTTTTCATTAATTAATGGAACAACTAATTCACGAGGAATGCGGGAAAAAATTATACGAGCTCTTAATTCATTTCTATTCGGTTTTTATTTAATTGAGTGTTTATTAATTCATTCATAGTTAATTGATTTAATTAATTTGATGAAATAATTGAATGCATTCCTAATAAATCTAATTTATTCGAATAAATAATTCTATTTATTTTTACTCAACTACTTCACAAGTAATGCGAAAACTGTGTACGAACCATCAATACGTTCATTCATCTATTCTTAATTAATTAATTACATTTATTTAAATAAATAATCGAATTGATCTTTAATTAATTATTCGAGCAATTAATTCTCGGACAATGCGAAGAAAGTCATTTTCACCGCATTCCCATGATACAAACTTCAGAGTAATCCAAACCCCTGCTATGCTACCTTTTCGAAACTGGAACCTCCACGATTCCGACTGCGTTCGCTATCTTCACACGAAAATTCAGCGAGCCGCGAATGAATTACAAAGACGACGACAGGACTTTTATTCGCTGATGATTTACGATACTTAATTCGGTAATGTGCACCTCTCTTTATATGCAATATACCGAGCTTACGTACGAATTAAGCGGCGCGTCGGCACGTCGACCGTATAATCGCGTGTGCGCGTGTATATTGTGTCTTCTTCCTTCGGCGTGTACGAGTCTCGTATCCTGTATATCGTAGCGAGGATATTCAACGCTAGAGAGAGTCAAACACGACACGTCGGTCATTTCGATCGAGAGGCACACACGGCTGTGCGCGTGTCGAGACCACCCAACCTCGAGCCGTATCGGAAACCTCCTCGACGTTGTCTTATACACGTATTCGAGCCAGCGAATCCCTACGTCGCGTATCCTCGCGGTAGCTGAAAACCTCCATGCCCGCGATGAGACCCTTAAAGATAAACCACCCAGCACACAGGGGTATTTCTGCTAATTAGGCGGCGAAAAATAGAATTCCTTAAGGGGTCACCTCACTTTAGACGCTAAAAAGGCTATTTGCATGATTTTTTTGGATACGTTTATACTATAAATATTTATATAAAAGTTGTTACGCTTAATGTAACTTCTTAACTTTCTTAACTTGTTAACTTTCGAAATACATTTAAAAAATTTGTTTATTTATTTAAGTCACTATTTATAGACAAAAATGGTAGTTAAAAAAACGTCCTAAAAAAATTGTAGGTCTGCGCTGTTGATGAAATCTCGGAGATGGATAATCCGAAACAAACAAATCAAACGTTTTTTGATTCAGTATGTTAATGGCTATAACGCATATCATACGATTTTGGATATATGCAAATGTCAAAATTTAAAAATATCCTTGACTTGCGCTATAACTATAGTTGTAAAGAGTGTGGTTAAAATTTCATAATGATCGGTTCAGTAATTTCGAAGATTTTATCAACAAGCCGTCGAAAAACGTTGTTTCGGCAAAAACGCGTTTAAAGTTTGTTTGGGTTACATAAGTACAGTGAAAAAAAAATTGTATGTTTCTCGAAAGTTTATTCATTATGTGTAACAACTTTTATACCAATATTTATAATATAAACCTATCAAAAGAATTAATGAAAATGGCCTTTTTTGGCGTCTAAAGTGAAAAGACCCCTTAAATTTGTCCCAGGTAAAAATACTGTCACGGGAATGTTGAATAGACACAGAACAATGGGCGACCTGTTCCCAGTGCACAACTGGGACGATTTGTAATATACAGGGTGTTAGGAAGGTCGATGCAACGCCTTAAGGGGGTGATAGGTCACCTCGTTAGGACATATCTAGCCTGGGTTACCTCAGGCCAAAGTCTAAGGATTTCGAGTTGTCATGATGAGTATTGTTATTGGAAAATTTCCCAAAATTAGGTAGTAGCTCGTTCATAATTTTCAAACAGACAATAATTGGTAACTTAGAACTTATTTGCGTCTTAGCTTAATGTGTATTCATTCGACAAACACCGATACAATCATTTGTATCCACACAAGTAACTAAATAGGACGTGTTGAATAATTAAAAACGTGCCAAAAAAAATATAACCCTTATGTTAATGCTTATAACAAACAACGATTTGGAATATATATAACAAACAATGATTCGTAATGTATATAACAAACAGCGATTTGTAACATACCGTCAATTTAACCGTGTTAAATTGACATTAAGAAGAACTGACAGTTTTCAGGGCTACTTTAACAGAGCGCCAAAATACGGTTTAAATGCGTGCAGCACACTTTTTTCTATTGTTGCTCAAATGTGTTGTTCAAGTTTGATGTAATGTTGCTAAAGTTGATTTTGATCTCAATAATAAATATAAGGCTGATTATGTGTCCATAATAGTACCCTACGTACTTGGTATATTTATGCAAAATGTTTCCGTAATAAAGATGACAATTTGGTTGTAATAAATCGTTTTTTTTTTTAAATTTAATTCCATGTATAATGCATAAAGTATTAATTTTTTTTAGCAAAATTATGTCAATGTAACTCTCAATATTTGACACAAGTTGCAGTTCAATGCCTTGTCAAAGGAAACCCACACCCGACGTTACTTTGACACTTAAAAAAAAGAATATAAAATTGAGAGGGGTTGGAGGCGCTTGGCTTTCTTATACATTTGATAGGCAAAGGACACATTGTTCTATTGGAGCAAAAAAGTTACCGACAAAAAACTTCCAAAACCTATTCAATGTAACCCCATTTTACGGTATATAACAAACAACGATTTGTAATATATATATATATATGTAACAAAGAAAATAATTTTGGCCGCCTAATTAGCTCAAATACCCCTATGTGCGACACCGAGATTTTCGCGTTTATTCGCTCCCTGCACTATCATCCATGCTGGAACTTCGCAAAATCTGCAAAAGAATCTCTTGCTTAATTGCACGGCGGGGAAATCAGGAATTTCTTTACTTTGACATTATTTTTTTCATCGCTCTTGTTTTTTGGCAGTGGTTTTCGCATTCCGGCAAATCTCATCCATATATATGCAGCTCTGGAGAATGCTATGTGTGTGTCTGTGTGTGTATTCGTTCGAACCCTGCTAATTGGCCATAAAAGCCTGTGCTGAAGACCCTCGAAGCTCGTGCTCCGCACACTTGCGTAGATAAATCAAATTGTCCGTTTACACTTTACAAGTACGTTGCGTGCGTGTCTGCGTCAAAAGTGGCACTGCGAATCTCATTACCGTGTCCGGAGCTATGTTGAAAAACCAAAAAAAAAACCTGCTCGGCTCGATGCAAAACATTTTGATGGAAAATGCACGCGGGCATGGAAGAAAACGAGCTCGAAAAAAAAGCGGTAGCGGAAATGTTAAGCGCGGAGATACTGCATTTTTATTTAATTCTGTTTTTTTTTTCGAATGCTACTTCTTGAATTGGACTGTGTTGTAAATTTGCGTGAGAGTTTTCGGAACATCTGAGAAAAGGAATTGAGTGATAGTTCTGCTCTCGAATGTTACGATGCAGAGATCACGAGTATTTTTTTGTTGTAAAAATATAGATTTAAAAATCCAACAGAAATACTGAACGTAAATTTTTTTTTTCCATTTTGAATTCTTGAGTTGGACTATTTTGAAATTTTCGTAAGACTTTCGCAACATTTGGAGAAAGGACAGAGATCCGGGATTTTTTGAAAATGTAGATTTGTAAATTCAACAGACAAAAACTGAATGCGACATACTTTTTTTTCCAAACTGAATTCTTAGATTGGAGACCAGTATTTTGTAAATTTTCGCAAGAACTTCGCCTCGTCTGAGAATAGTAATTGAGTTTTTTTTAGAAATATAGATTTGCAAATTCAGCAGACGAAAACTGAACGCGACATATTTTTTTTCCAATATGGATTCTTGAATTTGCCTATTTTAAAAAAATTCGTAAGATCTTCGCAACATTTGGAAGAAGGAATTGAGCAATAATTCTACTATCGAATGTTAGGATGCGAAGATCCCAAATTTTTTGAAAATATAGATTTAAACACTGAACGCGACATGTTTTTTTTAAATTGAATTCTCCTATTGGTCACGACCATTTTCAAAAATTTCGTAAGAATTTCGCGACATCTAAGCAAAAGAATTGAGTAATATTTCTCCTCCCAAATGTTTCGATACAGAGATCCCGACTTAAAAAAAATTATACTCGAAAATTCAAGAGAAAAAACTAAACGCGACATATTTTTTCAAAAATTAAAATTCTTGAATTGTTCGCGTCCGTTTAAAAAAAAATCGTAACACTTTCCCAACATCTGAGAGAAGGAATTGAACCGCAATTCCGCCTGATCTAGCAAGGAAAGGTTGCGAGATCGATATCTCACGATTTCGACGAAATTTGGCATGCCTGTAGAATTGCTAAAAATAGTCGACGCGGATTTTTTATATCCGCGGAACCCGATTTTTAAGGGCTGCAACGCACCCCCGAAAATAGTGGTATTTTTTGTTTTTCGTCGATAACGTTTGAACGGTACGAGATATGAAAAAAAATTCTAATTGCACCAATGTTTATCTTTCGTATACTATACATTGGAAATGAGAACGATAACGTTATCAACGAAAAATACCCCTATTTTCGAGGGTGCGTTTCACGCCTTAAAAATCGGGTTTCGCAGATATAAAAAAATATCTATCGCCTATTTCTACCCATTCCACAAGCATGCCAAATTTAATCGAAACCGAAGAGATCGACCTCGCAACCTTTCCTTGTCAGCAAAGAGACGTTCTCGGTCTTCAGATCCTTGTAGAGAAATCTTCGCGACAATCCCTTTAAGGGACTCGTAAATGTATTCCGCCCTTTGCGGAGATGCCCTTGAATCGGAATCGTCGTTCATACAGTGAACTCGAATCGAGTACCTGTTTCACAACTGGGTTATATTCCATTATATTTGTACGCATCGTTTACAAAATTTTGAGTCCCCCCCCTCTCTCTTGCGCGAGAAAGAGTGAGTGAGAGAGAGAGAGAGAGAGAGAGAGAGAGAGAGAGAGAGAGAGAGAGAGAGAGAGAGAGAGAGAGAGAGAGAGAGAGAGAGAGAGAGAGAGCGAGAGAGAGAGAGATAGGAGCGAGCTGCCGCGCGAGCAGTGGCAAATATATTATACCTCTCGTAAAATTAAGTTTTTACGAGCATTTTATGGACGCTCGGCGGCCGTCGATCCTCTCGAGCACGTTGCGTTCGTTCTGCCTCTCTCGAGGCTCTCCGGTGGCTGCAGCGGGCACCCGCGTCATACAGGGCACACGCGGGCCCCGCGGATATCTCGTCGTGCTTTCCTAGCTGCTCTCCTCTGCTCTCTACTCCCTCGCGTGTCCATCCCCCGTGTCCATCTGGCCGAAGGGCCGCCCTTCGTACGTTTCGTGCTCGTCTCCTCTGAACCGGGTGGCCCACATACTGTCGCTCTGTGCACTTATCCACGTATACCTCGTATACTTAGGCATCGGTATGTGACACGTGAAATCCATCGACGACTCGCTCGGGTCCGCCGACGCAGTCTTCAAACACACGTCGTCAGCCCTTTCGCAATTTATTTCCCGAGTTCCAGCGTACACCCATGCGAGCTCCAACGCATTAGCCCCCAATTGAACACCTTCCCATCACTCCCTATCCGCACTTCGCTAATCCAACCTAACTTTTCTCGCGTCCACTGCCGTCTCAAGGCGGGATATACATTTACAACGATAAAAAAATCGACGTCTTTTTTTTTCTCTAGAAAAGATAGAACTATATATGTAGAATATTTTCTTAAAGTTTCAAAGTGAAATTCGAAAAACTTCAAACGTTAGAGCCCGCCAACGATGTGCCTCACCGGTGGGATTCGGAGCGAGCGGGAACTTCAAACGCGTTTTTCTCAAAACTGCATTATCGAAATTGGCGTGCGGGATTACTCAAAAACTATTGAGCCGATTGAGTTGAAACTTGGTGGAAATATTGATAATATTGGTAGCTTCTATTTGACGAGAATTGTTTTTGAAAAATTGGAAAAAAACTACTTTTTTAGTCCACATTTTACAGAAATGTTGCGAAAAGTGTTATTTTTTTTTGTAAATGCGTGCCATTTTTTTAATTTGCTTTTTTTTACTTTTTCATTACCGTCACATAGAAACTTTACATGTTCTAACTGAAAAAATGTTTGAACTTTTTTGCAAATCAAAGTCTACGGGAAGCTAGACTGTACGCCGATTCGCAACTCCCGCGGTGATCTTGCTGTAACACTCTGCCACAGCTCCGTCATTTTGATGATGAAATCATTTTAAAAAATTGTTTTGCATACTTAAGGGGTTACCCCCACTTGCGATTTTGAAAAAATCGATTTTTTTTATTGCATTTTTTTCAAGTATATGTATCTGAGAATATGTCCTGAAAATTTCAAGTCGATCCGAACAAAATTGACTGAGATATGAGCGTTGAAAGAGAAGAATCCCTTGTGTAAACGACCGGAAATTGAAACTTTAAAGGCGTTTTTCTCAAAATGGCATTTCTGAAGTCGGTGACCAAGATTACTCGAACACTAATGAACCGATCTTCTTGAAATTTTGCAGGCTTACTTAATACATAAAAATGTAGTCTTTAAGCGATCGACTTTTTTTTCGAAAAAAAATGGCCGTTTTAAAGCCAAAAACGGCCGTTTTTTTTTCATTAAAATCGAACTATTAACTTTGACTGTCCGCCATTTTGTGAAAAAATGAATATTTTTTAAAATCCTTCAATTAAAGACTGGTTTATACTTATATTTGACTAAATCCATCCGCATTTTTTTTTCAGATGATCCACTTCGCCGCAATGTCGGTCACCGCAAACCGTGTATATAAAAACATTATTTCATTGACGGCCATTTGCCACTGAACAATGTAATATTTTTCAATAAAAAAATTACTGATATTTCTTCAAGATGTGTTCTTTAAGATGCTATATTGATCGATTAAAAAAGTTTGTAGTTTTCTTTAAAAAAAATTCATGAAAAAGGCCTTTTTTGCGCTACAAGTGGGGGTAACGCTTTAAATATACTATTAAAGTATACTTAAAGTTTGATAATTGTAGAATAATTATTTCTTAGTTTAAAAAATCCCCCAATAATGCTTATTTTTTTCCTGTCTAAATGTATATCCCGCCTTAAGGTCTTAGGCCACAGTAACGGGTATAAAGTCAAGTGCGAATTTAACAATTTTTTCGTATGAAAAAGTGTTTAACTCAGAAAAATTAATTACACACCTATTTAGTATGAATATCAAGCTGTTAGATTTTTTCTTTCGACGTACAAAATGGCCGGCTACTTGAAATTTCTCGAAACAGCTTTTTTCCAATTAGCATGACAAATAACTTCAACAATTTTCACTCGATTTACTTCAAATTTAAAAGTTATGCTCCTAATTGCATTTCATTTTCAGAAAACTTTTCATTTTATGCGCAAATTATGAGCAGTTATAACGAAATTTTTCATTGAAAATTCATTCCTTCGGTTCAAATACCTACAACTTTTGAATAAAACAATATTTTTTAAATTCCGTACGTACTTCTCTAGGTATTCCAATATAGATGGATGAGAATTTTTGTTTTTTGTTCTGGGTACAAAATTGTGGATGCTAAATGTCACGCCGCGGAGTGCCTAAAAAAGATAACAAAAGAAAAGATTAGTATTCGGCCATTTTGTACAACGAAAAAAATATATATACATTTTCTAACAGCTTGATATTCATACTGAATAGATGTGTAATTAATTTTATGAGTAAATCACTTTTTCAAATGAAAAAAAAAAATTGTTAACTTCGCACATGATTTTTCACCCATTACTGTGGCCTAAGGTTTTAACTCGAAGCCACCGGCGACTGCCGAACCCCAACTGCCAATGCACCATTGTCGGTCCATTTCCTGAAGAATTGAGATAGCACTGCACACGCGAAAAGTTCAAGCTCGTGTCCTCATCGCTCGTCAATTACAAGGAGGCTCCCTTTTGTTCGTGTCAGGTCCGAAAGTCACCATAAAACTCTTACACTTGTGATGATAACGGGCCGCAGGACGAGCGAGTAATTAACGATCTCGCTACTGGGCATTCGCGTTTAATTTTATGCTTGAATAAACAACGCGAGAGTATTTTTTATTTCCGATGCTGCTTCGGCGGCCCTTTCGGGATTTACGAACCCTTTCACTCGGACACCAGACCGGTCCCTTTACTTTTTCTTGACGAGGAGACGCCCAGCGGCAATGCGCGCTTGGTACTCGGCGCTCGCGCCAGTCACCCATCCCACTGTTGGATCCGAGCTCCTCCAGAGACCAATTTCGTTGCACTTCTCGATCGGAAACTTGGGCACACTCTCGGTACACTCTTGATATTCAGCGAAATTTAAGAATATCCAAAAATTTGCACACCTTTTGTGTCCTAAAAGTGAACTACTCTGCGACTTTGACGGCGTAGTCGTCAGAATGTGCGCGAAGGGAAGAAAGGTCCGGAAGCGAGTGACGACCCAGTGCACCGTAGATTCGCCTCGAGGTTGTCCTGTGACTTTCTCTTTGGCAAAAAAAAAAAGGAAACGAGGAGAAATTTCACTCCGGGAATTTGGGTCACCGCGCCGTGGATGCCAACGCACCATTCCCACGTCCCTTCACGTTCGGCGCGCGAACCCTTCGCTTTCTTACAAATTTCTACCCCTTTTTTTCATACGCTTTTTCACTCGAACGCTCAAAATTGCCGGTGATCCTTTCTCTTCCTTTATTTTCCTTCCTTCACGTGCGTATCTTCCGATTTTCGCTTTATAACGTGGCCCCCGTCGTTCTTTATCGCGAGACCTTAGACGAAGACCGGGAGCTTCCGTTTCCCGAGGGTAACGGATATTATTCCAGTTGAATTATTTATAGGGCGCCCTCCAGTACGGCGTGGCCATACACGCCGAGGATGGAATTCTGGAGTCGCTTCACCGCGCCTGCTCATTGTTCGTGTCACGCTTCGATCAAATACATGAATAATCAACCCTTATCGCAACCCCCAAAAAGTTGACAACACATTTCGTCGGATATTGCAGCTTGCTCCCAGCGATCCTATGGGTTTTCATCCGACAAATGTACGACAGTTTCGAAAACTTCAGAAACTGAACATCGGCTAAAAATACATACGTACAAATAAAATTTTCTCCTCGCGACGAGCTTTTCGCAATGGTGGCTCACAGCTAGCTGATTAGATGGGCAAAAAAATGGATACACACTAGAATGGCGAAAATTTGAGCTCTATTTTTTTTCCTACTTCTCACCATCCAATTATCTTCTTTAAATACAAAAAAAATTGTCGCAAAAGCTGCGAGCGGTCAAAAAATATTTAGAGGTCACTCAAGCCTTCCAAAAATTCAAATTTTCATAAAAAAGTCGTTTTTCTTTTCGTCCACTTCGAACCCATGAATTTAACGCTTTATCATTTTTAATTAAGGCCTTAGACGACTCTAGAGGTCGAAAAATAGGCTTTTTGGGGATGTTTTTTTTTTTTAGAAAAACTACAACATAAATCGAGACTACAAAAAACGGCGTTTATCATACATATCAGTGAGTGTATACAATCATTTTTTTGAAGCAATTAATTTCAAAATGGCGGCTGGGCAGCTTTTATCTCAAAACTGCATTTTTTAAGTTGGCCGTAAACATAACTCTGACAATTTACAACCGATTCACTTGAAATGTTGAATATATCTTGAAAAATACATTGTCTATAAAAGTACGTAGGATTTTTTTTTACATTGCGTAGTTCATTTGTTACTAACGATTATCTAAGTATTTTTTTCGGAAAATTTTTAGAAAGTGAAAAATTTGCTTAAAAAATCGTCTGATAATTGTTAATAAAAAATGAACTATGAAATTAAGCGCTAAAAAAAATTATTGTATACAGTCACTGATATGCATGATAAACACCCTTTTTTGTAATCTCGATTTATGTTATAATTTTTCTAAAAAAAAAAAATCCCCAAAAATCCTATTTTTTCGGCCTCCAGAGTGGCCTAACCCCTTAAGCTCGCGAAAGATCTAGCCGGCCAGTTAATATTTAGTGGTCGCTCAAGGACTTTGAAATTTCCAATTTTCGCCAATTTTACTTTTACTCTTCTCACTCATAAATTTGACGTTTTGTAACATTTTTAGAAAAATCAATCCTTTTTTCTTAAGAAACCGATTTTTCAAATCTACCTCACACTTCTAACCCAAGGTTCATTTTCAAATTATAAAGCTTAAAATTCATGAGTGAGAAGTGAACGAAAAAAAAAAACGATTTTTTGATGAAAACTTGAATTCTTGGGAGGCTTGAGCGACCTGTAAATATTTTTTGACCGCTCGCAGCTTTGGCGACAACTTTTTTTTCTTCAACAAAGATAATCGGACGGTGAGAAAAAGAAAAAAAAATATAGCTCAAATTTGTGCCACCCTAATATACATCCAAGCATATCGACCGATATTTTCATACAGAGCAGGGGAGAGCAAGGGGACTGGCTTGTGCCAAGAGGCTTGGAGGCATCTGGATATTTCGGGTCTGAGAAGGCGTGGCTTTGGCCTCTCTCGATTCGAACCTCGCTGCACTTTCTCATTTTAGACTCAAACGACGGCACGCATCGTCGCGTGGCTCATGATCGTACGATCTCATCTCCATGGAGGGCTGCGATATATTGAATACACATATTCCTATATGTGGACATTGAAGACTGGAGAATCGATTTCCTTTTCCACAAATGAAATTTTATTGTAACCGAAAAAAAGGTCAACGATTGCGAATTAATGTACAATTAGCAATATCATTTATCAACCTTCTTCCTTTTTTATCACTCAAGTCTCTCCCGAAAATTGTTCTCAAACTCCTTGGCGACCATAATGTCCTTCAATTTCGGACTTTCCACTCTGTCATCCTTCAGGCTGGTCCTCGTTTCTTTTTCCTCAGCTCTTGTTTCTTTTTTTGCCATTCTAGATCCCACGTCTAATCGAGAATCACAACTACGAAGAAGATTCGCATTTCCGAAATGACAATTTTCATCCGTAACAATCAACGAGTTATCCACGCTCGGTAAATTTTTTTTTATACCCCATGACAATTCTTCACGCTCGTTTGATTCTCCCTACGATGCTAAAAGTTTTCGTCTACTTTCTTAATTTGTCTTCGTTGATCCTGTTCTCCACTGTTTTTCCGATTTGATCATCTGCAAATGGCTTGGTCGATGTGCGAATGTTTGTCTGTTAGGTTGATGTCACTTTGATGCGTGTGGCATCTCCACAGATTATTGATAGCGTGAAATCGCCTGTACGAAATGGACAAGTAGATATGAGGAGCGCTCGCAATTGGCAACTTGGGCCCACATAAGGCAGAAATGGAAGACCAGCAAGGAAAAGTTGGAGTCCAATTGGATGCTTTCATGGCTGGGTACTAGCGGTGCTTTCTCATCCCTCATCCGCCCTTCATCCCCCTTTCGTTAGTAATGTATAACATCTTTATCCGTGTTGTTCTCCCTCTTGTTCTTTCTTCCTATTGCCGCCCGGCACCAATCGCTGCCCAGCAAAATCTTATTGCTCACATCTCCGCATTTCCAGCTGCCTCCCCATTTCGCGCAGCAACTTTCGGCCTTTGCGAGACGGGCAAAAGTTAAAATGCTCTTCGGTTGCGCCGGAGAATACAAACTGGCGATTTCTTGTTTGCTTCGTTTTCCATCCATCTCTCTCTCTCTCTCTCTCTCTCTCTCTCTCTCTCTCTCTCTCTCTCTCTCTCTCTCTCTCTCTCACCGCTTTTGTTCTGACTGCCTCCCTTCTTCTGGTCATTTCTCTTCCATCCATCTACAACGACTATAGGGAGTCACAGGGGAGGATGAGAAAACGATGTTCCCCTTCCCTAACAGCATGTACACCACGTATACAACAGAGCCACCCCGTCTCGTGTATCCTTCCCATAAGTTCGTCCCTCATCTTGGCGCAGCAGCCAGACTGTAGGGTATTCTTAAAAGGGGCAAAAAATGAAAGATGTTCTTTCTTTTTCATACCAGCGTTGCTAGGGCTGACGAGCGATATCTCGCACGTGAAACAGGCTCTGTGATAATGAGTGCAATGTACCGTAGGAGCATCTACCAAGG
Source organism: Ophion obscuratus (assembly GCA_964007375.1). Taxonomy (NCBI): domain Eukaryota; kingdom Metazoa; phylum Arthropoda; class Insecta; order Hymenoptera; family Ichneumonidae; genus Ophion; species Ophion obscuratus. The sequence goes on from OZ023317.1 coordinate 24,803,621, forward strand.
TATACTTGGCTTGTAAGTCCTGAGGGACTGTACTGATTTTTACTTGTCCGTACGTCCAGAGCTATGCAGGGTAGGGCTGGGGTAGTTGGCCACAGTTGTTACAAGGATCCGTCAAAATAAAAGTACAGACGTTTTTTAACCTATCTTCGTTTGTAATTGAATTTTGAATACTTAACTTCAATGGGCTATACCAGTCTGAACGTTGAAAATTTGGGTGATTTTCGGGAATTTTTTTGGCAGAATAGTACTCAATTAAATATTTCGGAAAATTAAGAATATATTTCGCTATATTTGACCTTTATTGCATAATTTTTCCTTTGGTTTTATGTCCTGATCCTTATTTTTTTTCTTTTGGCCACATCTAGAACACATATTATCGAAACCAGTATAATTTTTGTGTACCCAAAGTTGGCATACTATCCACTGAAGCCAGTCTTCGATAGGACGAGTTTCATAATAATTTTCTCCGCGACATTTTTTGTTATTGTTCTAATATCGTATTTCTGAGGTCTTCCTAGGTATTTCATAGATCCCAGCGGCCGCACGAACCGACAGTTCATCATTTTTTACAGCACTAATAGCTGCTTCTAATGATTCTTGAGTCCAGTTCCCTCATAGAGCAATTGCTTTTCTCTTGTACTTATTAGGCATCTAAAACAAATGTAGAAAAAATGAATTACTTGAACACCGTACAACCAATACTATGGCCATCTATACCAACAGTACGTGGCCATCTCTCCTAATCTCCGGGGAGACATGGCCACATCTAAAATGTAAACAAGTAGAAACAATACATGCGAAATCTTGAGGTTATAACAAAGCACTGTTTATGAACTATTCAAGAAATACAACATTACTTTTAGAAAATAACATCACCACGATGAAAAACATGGAACCTTCAAAAAAAAATAGCAGTAGACAGAATAATTAAAAAGGATTTTACTTACTGGACATTTTTGTTGCCAAACTTTGGCTCGTACACTTACACCTGCGCACGACGCGAAGCGAATTAAGCAGTAACCGGTGAAATCTACTTTAATTATCTAATCTAATTTGTTCTTTAATTATCTTATCTAATCTAATTTAATTAACTTCGTCATTGCTCGTCCAATGACAGCAATAGTTTTGGCAGCCCCTCATTTGGTAACACATTCCACTCAATTTTTCGAATGAGCTGTTCCGCTTTCCCAAAGATCGAAAGATGCTGATTCCAACCTGAATTCCTCATACACCAGACTCCATTCCTCGTGCATCTTTGCTAACAACGTTCCATCCCTGCCCATCTGCATTTATCAGCATAAAGCAACAAATAGCGTCCACATTCAGCCTGGAGGGGTTGGAAGGGGTTGAAGATTGTTCGCTGAGGGATGAACGCGAAGCAGAGGGCAAATGTCTGCGGGATCGCATGAGAAAAGATCTCGGTAGATGATTGTAGTGGTGTGTACGTGGGTATAACATCTAGGGTGATGCTGCTAGTGAATTTCTGGAACCACTTAAAAGTTAGAGACGAACTATTCGGACGAGTCGTGTGTACAGCCCCCCCCCCCTCTCTCTTTCTCTCTTTTCCATTTCTCAGTCTTGTCTCTCTGTCTTTTTCTCTGACTCTCATCTTTGTACAGTATCCTACTGCCATATTGAACGCACACACAGTCACATCGTTGGCGCGCGGTTTGGAATTGCTGTCCTCTCATTGGTCTTCGTGCCGTAGACGTTGAACGGCAGGGACGTCGGGGGCGTCGTTCATCGCGCCCTGAGTGCCGAGAGAGCGAGAGAGATGGAGCACTCGGAGCGAGGGGGATATTGTCGAGGGTGAAAGCTGAAGGGAGACAGATGATGGAGCTAGGACAAGGATGGACAATGAGCCTCTAGCGAGATGGAGGGAGAGAGAGAAGGAGAGAGAGAGAGAGAGAGAGAGAGAGAGAGAGAGAGAGAGAGAGAGGTATAGCTGATGCTGAAAGCCCCGTCTCGACGCCCAACTCTAAAAACGGCACGCGTCACATCGCACGGTTATGGTCCCTTGCCGTTGGCGTCTCCACCATCGCTTTTCCAACCTCTCGCTTATTTCCCCTCCCCCTGCTCGTTACTCGCGTCTGAATATTCCTCGTCCCGTCTCTCTCACTCTCGTTCCCAGTCTAGCGTCCGTATCCATCTCGGCTTCGCAACCCCCTTTCACCCCCTTAAACCATCCAAGCTTTCTCTCTTCTATTCGAGGGAGAAAAGAGCTTGTGCTATACGGAGCGGCGAATTTGCGGAAGCTTCAGCTCCGGTACAGTCACGCCAGACTTGCACCGGGCTCTCATCCCCTCCTTGCATTTTCACAGATGAACGAACGGGGTTGAAGACGCCCCTGGACAAACAAATATCGTCGTGTAGTCGTATCGGAAACTTATAGAAAAAAAAACAGTACGAAAAAACAAACAGCCATCGGACGTTTCACCACCCATATTTGGGGATCGCTGGTCAATCGACACATCAAACGTTCGTCAATGAACATGTAACAATTTATGAAGATTCGTATTCGTGTGAGTTCCGGAGGGTTATGCCTAGTTGTGACAGTCGAAAACAGGTCATTTTTGGACTTTTTTTTTTGGACAATCGTGATGATACATTTCTACGAAATTAGGTATTCGAAAAAGTATCATCTGAAGAACACTCTGTCATTTGTTGTGCGGAAATATTAATTTATAAGCGATTTTAAGCAATTTTAAGCAATGCCCTTTCGAACCAGCTTTACTAGTATAAAAATATAAATAATAATATAAAATAATATAATAATTAATAAAATTATTAATTATAAATTAAAATTATAAAAATATTATTATAAAATAATAATAATATAAAAATTTATTAATGATAAGTAATAAATTAAGTAAACTCAGTTGAAGATCATTAATAATAAATGATAAATAACTGATTAAAGGTGATGCTTGTTTTTAGCGAAAAAGGGTAATTTTTCAGTTAGCAAATTGAAAGCACACGTCGGAAAAAAATTCTTCCATAAAATTCTATATTTTTACATATACAAAAAGCCCTAAAAATTTAAAAAATATCGATGCCGTAGTTTTCGAGATATTGCTCACCGACTTTGAAAACGTACTTTCGAGAAAAAAAAAGCTTTTAAAGTTTCGTACGACCCTTCGAGCGTTCCGACGGGCGTCAACATAACAGCCTATAAATTTGTCAATTTCGATCCGATCACTTTGAAATTTTGAGGGAACATTTATAATATGATATACTGTCAAAAATCTATTGGTTTTCAAATAAAAGTGATTTTTCAATTTTGCACAACTATGGATAAGATCGAACAAGAGACGTGAGCGAACGTTATTTCGAATTGGCGGTTCCGATTGAGTCGACTGTACTGCAGAAATATACGATCCACTCTCCTCCTCTCTCGTTCTTTGCCTATTGTCTCCAGCCGCTCCGAATGGTACTCTCGAGACCGACTGCGAGAGTTCTCGCGGGATAAATTTTAATTTTTGCCCACTCCGCCATCTCACCCCTGTACGTATATCTCCGACTTTTTCTTCGTCTCTGCGAGTAAAGCCTTCGGAGTGGGGTCTTGCTCTCTTTCTCATTTCACCAGACGCAAAAAGGGTTGATCGTCAGCTTGACTCTGCCGATGTGACTTTTGTTTTCTTTCTTTTAATCAACGCTCGGCATTCGCCCCTCTTAATTGAATTCACGAAGCTCCGTTGCCTCGCCCGGAGGAGAGAAGATTGCGCTTTTTCTTTCTCATCCTCTCGGACTCTTCTTCCCTCCCCGTATTACCTTGCTGATCTGTAATTTAGCAAGAGCAACGAGGAGTCTCGGCGAACGTTTTCTGGCGCAGGGTGTAGGGCCTCTCGTGAGAAGATTGAATAAAGTTTTCATGCAATAAGCCCAGGCGCTTGCGGAATATTTCCGAGGCCAAAAAGAGGCTGCATTCGGTGGCGCAGTTATTTCGGATATACGCCGACAGAATGTTGAATTCGTGCCGTACCGCTGTAAGGGTCTGAAGGGGACGATGACAAAATGTCCTATATACGTGCTGGACACGCCAGCAAACGGAGGGAAGGAATGGAGAGGGGGGAGAAGGGTAAGAGAGAAATTAGAAAAGACGACATATACGAGAGATGAGCTTGGTAACGTTCTCGCGTTATATTGCTACTGCCTGAAATAGAGTGGAGAACCTGATGGTGGACGTTTCGCGCGCGCCTCTTCCTCGCAGTAAACCCACGTCGGGGAAATTCTCTCAATTCTCTCTGACATAGTTTTCCTCCCTTTGCGCGTTCCTATCTCAATTAATCTTTCCCTCCATCTAACGCATTCACTGGCCGCTCTTCGGTGTCTCCAGCTTCGCCGTAGGAGAATTCCTACGGGAAGGAAACACTTCGCGGCCATGCGATAAAAAAAATCGCCCTTGATGTCGGAGTCTCTTCGGAGGGCTCTTATGTTTTCGTGACAGACGTTCAGACGTTCACCCGATGGACGGCTCACTGATGGGAGTAATCTTTTCCCCGAGATGCTCGCGAGCTGTGTCCAATCGAAAATAAGCTCGAAGAATCATTTTCAAACGCTGAATTATCATTTTGAGGGGCCATACCAGGGTGAACGCTGAAAATTTTTGGTGATTTTCGGGAATTTTTTGGAAGAAAAGTACTCAATTAAATGTTTCGGAAAATTGAGAATATATTTGGCTTTATTTGACCTATATTAGATAATTTTTTCATAAAAAAATATTGAGATCCAAGCGACTTATGCGCTGCCTTCGGAGGCCCGAAAAAAAAGGTCCTCCACCGCTGACATGATTGCGGCCGATTGAGTAGCTGAAACCGAAAAAGGAAAAAAATGTCGTTAAACTGGAAGGTATGTCCTGTACAATGGCGTAGGATGTTTGAAAAATATCAAAATCGAACAATATGGCGTAGTTATGAAAAAAGTCTGTTTTCTTGCCTATAAAATGGTCATTTTTTTCAATGCCAAATCGTCAATTTTCATGCAATCAAAAAGATCCTACGTCATTGTAGAGTAAATATATTGAAGAGTACTCAGTTGAAATTTCATGTCAATCGGATAATTGCTCTTTGAGTTACAATGTCAGCAAATTTGAAAAATCTCATTTCGAGAAAAACGCATTTTGAAGATTTAACTATCGATTTTTGCAAGATGAAATGATTAGACATACGGCCTCGAAATTTTTACAGGATATTCTTGAAAGTATAAACTGCCGAAAAAGGCAAAAAAAATCGATTTTTTAAAAGTGTCACTGGTATAGCTCCTCAAGGCGGGATACCACTGTGGCATATTAAAAAATCGATTTTTTTTTGCATTTTCTCAATGTATTCATAGTCAAGAAAATGTGATAAAATGTTCAAGTTAAAATATTGAAAATTGATCCAGTCGCAGACGATTTAGCGAGACCAGGTGGCGCTAGGATTTACGTAGGCTAAAACTTTCAATCGCGTTGTTTTACGAAAAGACAACATTTTTTGTAATTGCGGCAGCAATTACGGAGCAAGTACCTTGACTTTTTTTAATTCAGGATTTTTTAAGCCCCCGAATATGAGTAAAAATTTCGCCAAAATTACACTTCTTTTTTAACAGCTATGTTGTGACAAAAATTTCTTTCGATAAACAGTTACGTACAACGAGAACGGAGAACTACATTTATATAGATTATAAAACTTTTTACAAGCTTTAATTTTAACTTGGCTTGGTGTGAGATGACTTTGCTGTAAGATGCAAAACGGAAAATCGACATTTCACCCACTTCACGACTACTTAGAACTTAAAGTCAATTAAAGAATAAAAAGAAGAAAATAATTTATATGTAAAAACAATTTTTTTAAAGCATATTCAAAGTACTAAATTCTATTATTCAAAGTACTAAAAAGTAGAAAATATTTTTTTTTTACCAAGTCGCCTATACGTGACTATAAATAAAAGCTTGAGGTGCTCAAAATTTAGATACATAATATTTAATTTACATAAATCCGTTAACATATCATCTGTATTTTATTTACTGTTAAACAACTTTGCATTTCTTGGATAAAATTCCGGAAACTGAGTGAAAACGTGTGATAATAATTTCTCTCATTACTATAGTGCCAAATTAAATACAGTTGATGAAATTAAATTTATCAAATTTATTAAACATTTAAAAAGTTGAGCGGTCCAAGCTTTCATTTATAGTCATATAAAGGCGACTTGGCAAAAAAAATATTTTCTACTTTCTAGTACATTGAAAAGAAGCTTGTTTAAAAAAATTGGTTTTTAGGTATAAATTTTTATTTTTATCTTTTGGATCGATCATTGTCAAGTTGCCGGTCTGGCCGTTAGACCACTTTTTTTTATACAGAGGCTCTTTTATACCTCAATAACGTTGTTAATTTTTTTCCATAGAAATTTATACGAAATAAGTTCAATATATGCTTAATAACTTCCTTTTTTCCAAAACCTAAACAAATAATTTAGTAGCTAAAAAAATTCACAAAGATCGACTTTTCTCGGCCCGTCACAGTGATATCCTTAAATAAAAATAAAATTTGTGAATCAAATCAAATCCAGTTTTCAAATACTACGTTCAACCTTGCAATGGGGCAAATATGAAAAAAAATTCTTTCCCTCCAAAGTTGACAGTGTAAAGAATTAACAAAGCAAAATACGAAAGTAGAGCGTTTAGTCGTTTGACGTGCGCAGGTACCAATATGCCCAAAAATTTCAGTCTACATTGAAGATTTTTCGAAGAGTTCCAATTTTCTACGGAACGACCCGTGCTCGTTCGAATGCAGACGGAGAGCATGCCAACATTGATGGCCCCTAGACTGCATATTTATCGAGGCTCGATGTAGATGACAAATTAAATGCAGCGGTAATCTCGTGGAGCGACAAACCCGTGCAAAGGTCTCTATAGACGTAGACTCGCGTTTGTATTTATTCGCGAATATGTCATACAATTTTATTCGTAAATGGTCCGCGCACGGTTTGATGTCATTGACATACGATCGGAACGGTAGCTCATCGCACGTTTGCAGGCCGGTTTCGCAAACATACCAACACGGCTCGTAAAAGACGGGCTTGATTTTATTACCGATAAATTTGCACCGTGCGAGAGAGAAAAAGAGAGGGAGGGAGAGAGAGAGAGAGAGAGAGAGAGAGAGAGAGAGAGAGAGAGAGAATTCTCGCACTATGCGTTAGTCAGGAAGTCGCCGTTATAAACGCATTGAAAATAAGTACTTTCTATGCTTTCCGTTACAACGTATATCACCGAAATTCGACATTTTTTCCCCCGGGGGATTTGCGTTTCAACGCCGTATAGTCCAGTAAAGGAGATGAAGACCCCGCACTTTTTAGCGTAAAATAGCAATTTTTGACTGAAGGTAGACGATTAGCGAACGAAGGTAGCACGCTTAAAGTAACCCCAATGAATGTTGCCCCTCAACTCGCCCCACCCCTAATAAAGGGGTTGAAAACTTCAAAATCGCCGTATCTCGTTAATTAATAGCCCGATGAAAAAACGTTTCAAACAAAAGTTATTTAGAATAATAAAATACGTATAAAGTTATCTGACGTCCAATCCCCTATTTTTGAAAACAGCGGCATAAAAACACGATAAAATCAATCCCGAATTTTCGAATCGTTTTTGTGCCGCTATTTTCAAATATATGGGGTTAGACGTCACACAACTTTATATAAATTTCATTATTCCAAACAACCTTTGTTTGAAACCTTTGTCGATCGGGCTATTAATTATCGAGATACGGCGATTTTTAAGTCTTCAACCCCTATTTCTTAGGGTTGGGGCGAGTTAAAGGGCAAAATTTTATTGGGGTTACTTTGAGTATGCAACCATTTACCTTCAGTAAAAAATTCATATTCTACGCTAAAAAGTGCTGGGTTTTCGTCTCTTTTACTAGACCCCATGAATGAATTGGCGCCTGGACGCGCTGCCGTGTCTCGTCTTAATTCAGTCGTTTCGTAACGCTCGTCACTTTTTCTCTCGCGTACAGTGTTTTTTTTACGTGTTTTTGTTTTATTGGGAATAATAAAAAAAAAATCGAATCACTCGAGAATTCGATAAACGTGCTTACGTTTTCGGAGCTAAAAATAAAATGACGGCGCGGTAGTTTCGTGTCAATGGAAAATTATGGGGGGTCGTTACTCGCGGAATGACTTAATTTTGGAAACACGAAAAAATCCACGGAGGAGGGTATGGATAGGCGTCACGTGTAGGCAGGAATATGGGAAAAGGAATAAAAAATAAAAGCATCGTTGATAAATACATCGCGCACACGGAAAGTGAAGAAACTGATGTCTGATCGGCGGTACTCCGCGTGCGTAGCCCGGACGCGTTCGTTGCCCTTATCGAGGCCGATCGTTAATGTCACTACGAGGACAGTAAATGTCAGCTGTGCGGTAACCATCGCGTCCTCAGTGCAGGTCAAGGCTGCGCGTGTCTATATTTCTTTATGGCTCTCTCTCTCTCTCTCTCTCTCTCTATCTTTCTCTCTCTTATATTCATTCCCATCAATCTGAAAAACGACGTCGATTACCGAGACAAAACAACGAAACCAGAGACGAAATAAAAAATGCCTTCCTACCGTACGCGCATACCGGCTACGCCCGTCGTATAACCGACCGCGAAAAGAGAGACGCACGAGGTGAGAGCCTGACATTTCACGAACTGTCTGGAGCTCTGAAATCTTTCGAGAATTTTATTACGTCTCGCCCTGCCTAGGTCTACGCGTAAACACTCGTAATAACCATTGAAAAAAAAGCGTCGACACCGCAGCAGGTAACGACGATAATGATTTCATTAAATTATTTTACATTTCTAGGCGTGGAATTACTACTCGTGGAATTTCCGGCATGATTTTCTTGCTTATCAAAGATGCAGTTTACTCTGCGGCAATGAAATTCGTATATTTGTTGCGTTCGTGAAATCGTGGACAGTTTATGAACACCGATGTTATCTTTTTTTAATACTTTTTTTACAAGAGCAATTGTAGACCAATTTTATTAAAAAAATACAAATAAATGTATAATAGATTTATAAAAAAAACGGGTATGGAGGTTCGACCTCTTTATCGATCAATGTTGGGGGGTATTATGACTTATTTATTTTATGAATTGAATAATATAGTAATTTAATTGAATATCCCCTTCCGACAATTTTCATTTCGAATTGGAACTCCACATAGTAATATAGTAATTCATTTGAATAATTTAATTTAATAATAAAATTATGATTTTCCTTTAAGTTCAAGCAATGTTGCACAGTTCCGTTGAAAAAGCGTTATGAAAAAAATGTCTAAAAATTGTGAAGTTAAAAAATAAATTCATAATTTTAACATTAAATTCAATTATTATATGGAGTTTTAATTGGAATGGAATGGAATATTAAATTAAATTACTATATTATTAAATTCATCAAATGAATAAATTATAAAATCATGGAGAAAATCCAGCTTGCGATTCTTCGTAAGCAACTGTGTTCAGTTTTCCATCCGTGATTTTTTCTCGCAAACGCTGTAGTGGAACTTGCGCAAAATCCTTTAAAAAAAATCGGTAAAAATGTACAAGTGGGGCTCCAGTTAGAAAAGGGGTTTAGAAATTTTGTACCGAGTCGATGTATTTCAGGGCACCTTGTTTATAATATTTAAGTCGGGGGAAGACAATTTCAACCCTTATTTCAACCCCCAAACGCTTTTTTTTTACTTTTTCAAAGGTATGGAGAAATCAACCCCAACAACCCAAACAACCCAAACAAACCCAGTCAAACCCAGTCAAACCCAAACATACGTATTTAAAAAATCGAATATTTTCCGGAAATGGTTTTTTTTCTTAATAAAATATCCCTCCCCCATCATAAAAAAATATTTTCACACTGCAGAATAGGCGCGGACTCGTGAAAAAAAATTTGGAACCGATTAGGGCTGGAGCCCCACCTGTAAATGTTTACCTAAATTTATGCACTAATCTGCCAAATAAATAATCTTATTCTATTTCAATAAAATATTAAGAATACAAAGTCATTTCGTACAAGAATATTTATTTAGATTGAACATAGAAACCGACCTGGCTACCGATCTGAACTGAACATCTGATTGCACAAATTAACACAAAAAAATCAGTACCTTTTAACATTCATCGGTGAGAAGCTGGGGCCCCAAAAATGCAAAAATGAATTTACATAAAACGACGAGTCACTGGACCATTGTCCAGCCGACCGTAAAATGCCAAGGGTTCGAGGCTTTGGCGACAAACGCCACCTAATTCGGAATTGCCAGATTTGTCGGAGTATTGCATTTTTGTGGACGTGTGAAGAGATCGTGTTACGCGAGGAAACGCGCAGCGTATTCGGGGTGGATCCGAAGGTGTCCCCCGATTCCAGCCCTGGATAAATCAAACGAACACACATACACACACGTATCGTCGCCTAAGTACAAGTCCCAAGTGCAACGAGAAAAAGAGACGTCGAGAGTGAAGCAAAGCAGAGAGAGCTTTCTCGTGTCCGACTATAGTGGCCCGTCGACCAATCTCCGTTGGCTTCGGGTAACACGAAAACGCCACACATTCCCTCTCTCGTGATCTCCAGCGTTTTCCCCGTGGGGTGTCATGTGCCAGCCCTCTCCCTGGTCCCTTGCGAAACGAGCCCCTGCGAAAGGTTCCCATTTGCAGCGAGTAACACGACCCCCGAGCAGAGAGAAAGAGAGAGGGCGAAAGAGAGAGAGAATACGATTTTTTCTCTCGCACCATTTTGAGCCTGCGTAGGGAAATCCATTTTTTTTGACCCTCCCTTGTATCTGGAAAATGTTGAAAAGTTGTTTCGCCTCGTTAAACTTTACCACACACTTTCCAACGCGATTCATCATTCCCCTACGAGCTTTTCGACATAAATACACGATGCGCGAGTTTTCGACCCTTGACGAAGGGCAACGCCCTGACATACAACCGTGAACCAAAATATTCCTCCTCTCGGTCTCCCTGATATGTTTTTTTTGTTTTATCGAAGGACTCATAAATCTTGGAGGAGTCGTATCGTGAAAGTACACGCTCTTGAAAACGAGAATTTCTTTGAAATATTCTTCGCCCTTCAGTATTCTTGGTGTTTTTTACGCGAGGCAAAAAGTGCAATTGAGGGGGGAGATTTTTTTAAAGAAAAGCATTCTTCACCATTTTTTAGACTTATAGTATGTTTCATTACTACTTATGGCTGTTACGTGGCTTTTTTATATTTATTTATCGTTAAAGATGGCTGAGGTATGGCACGATTTTCTAAGCGGGCTGGGGTGGATGTTGTCAGACGGCGTGACTCGTAGCGTCAGTGAGATTAATCTGAAAAAAAAAACCGATGAAGATTTTTCTTTCATTAACACTTATACGCAGAATATGAACCAAGAAAAATTTAAAAATGTGTAAAATCAATGAAATGGTTCGCTTTGAAACAAAAAGAGGGAATTTTCCGAAAAAAAAATGGCTACATTTTGCAATAAAAAATACTTTTTAACGAATTTTACAAAAGATTTAGGTTCCTGTAGTAAATTTTTTAACCAATAGGGATAGAAAATGTTGTACCAAATTTCATCAGTATCTGTCGATTCGTTTTTTAGCTTTACGTCACGCCAGTTTTGAAAAAACAATTTAAAATACCGTGCCATACCTCCGCTATTTTTTAAGTATTAATAAAAATAAAAAATACCATGTACCAGCCAAAAGTAGTGATAAAACATACCCCAAGTCTGAAAATGGGGGAAGATTGAGGGGGAAGATTTTTTTAAAAGAAAAGCATTCTTCACCATTTTTGAGACTTATAATATGTTTTATAACGACTTATGGCTGTGGTGGTGTTTTTTTTTCATATTTATTAATCTTTAAAAATGGCTGAGATTAGGCACGGTTTTCTAAACGGGCTGGGGCTGACGTTGTCAGACGGCGGGACAAGTAGCGTCGGCGGGATTGCTCTGAAAAAAAAACCAAAGAAGATTTTTCTTTCATTAACACTCATACGCAGAATATGAACCAAGAAAAAGTGAAAAATGTGTAAAATCAATGAAATGATACGCTTTGAAACAAAAAGATTGAATTTTTCCGAAAAAAAAATTGCTACATTTTGCAATAAAAAATACTTTTTAACAAATTTTCTAAAAAAATTATGTTTCTGTTTTAGACAACAAGGTTAGAACATTTTTTACCAAATTTCACCAGAATCGGTCGATTCGGTTTTAAGCTTTACGTCACGCCACTTTTGAAAATGCAGTTTAAAAAACCGTGCCATATCTCCGCCATTTTTAAGGATTAGTCAAAATAACAAATACCATGCAACAGCCAAAAGTAGTAATAAAATATACCCGAAGTCTAAAAAATGGTGAAAAAAGGTTTCCTTTTCAAAAAAATTATGAAAATCAGAAAAAAAAATTCCTCGCGTTTATTTTGCTTTGGACATTCTTCACAACGCTTTTCGTTCCGATGTGGGACTCGATCGCAATCGCACACTTTTAGCCTCTCCAATAATGTGCAGGCGAGACCGTAAACTGGCAAACTTCAACCTCGGAGATACGCCATTGCATTTCTGGCCCCGGGTCGCCCCTCTCAAGGAGAGGAAAACGAGCGAGAGTACGGTATTTCCTTCTCGATTCTCGAATCCTCAGACTCTCGGCTCAGACTCTTCACGCTCGTTCGACGCGTCCCTCGCGCTTTTCCCACAGTACCCTCTCGATTTGACATTCATACGAGGACGAGGACTCTGAGGAAATATGAGCTGAAGCGCCTTCGAGCGATAAAAATCATTTGAATGGATTCTGTTATACCCTTTGGAAAAAGGGACGCTCCGAAGCGAGAGAAAATTCTTGTGAAGCCAGAAACGACGAGAATGCAATTGAAAGGCTTTTGGTGCTCTCCGGCCGATTCATCGATTTTTTCATTTGTTGAACGCGACTTTTATTCGAGCGGGACACAGGATTTACAACACGTTTACAACGATTTTTTTTTTTTCGTAATTTTTAATTTCTTGATTTTTTTATGTATTCAAAGCTTTTCGGGCAAATTCAAGTTGTGAATTTCTGATAAGAGTACGTAAAATCGTTTGAGTGATTTGCACTGTAGAGATCGAGAAAAAAATTGAACAATTAACAATATTTAATTTCCGCTGCAATACAAGGTTTTTTTCTTTATTATTTATTTATTTATTTTATTCATTATCCAAAGCCTTTTTGCGAATTTCGGCAGTGAATCTCTGATAAGAATACGTAATATCGTTTGAGTGATTTGTACAGTAGAAATCGGCACAAAAATTGAGCAATTGAAGAGAATTAACTTCTCCTGCAGTGCAACGATTTTTTTTCTGAGTTTTTCGTTTCCTTATTTTTTTCTGTTCCCAAAGTCTTTTTTTTACAAATGTAGGTAGTCCATCCCTTATAAGAATACGTGAAATTGTTTGTGTGATTTGCACAGTGGAAATCGGGAAAAAATTGAGTAATTAAAAAGATTGAATTTTCGCTGCAATGCAATAATGTTTTCTCTTCATTTTTCATTTTTATATTTTTTTCTCTATCCAACACCTTTTTTGGCTAATTAAGCTAGTGAATCTTTGAAAACAATACGTGAAACCTCTTGAGTGACTTTACCAGTTGAAATCGGCAAAAAAAATTGAGCCATTAAAAAGAATTAATTTTTCCTGCAATGCAACGATTTATTTTCTTTATTTTTCACTCATTTATATTTTCCATTACCCAAAGTCTTTTTTTCGCATATTTGAGTAGTGAGTGTTTGATACGAATATGTAAAATCATTTGAGTGATTTTCACCGTTGAAATTAGCAAAAAATTCAGCAGATAAAAATAATTAATTTTCGTGGCATTCCAACGATGCAATTTCCAACGTCGTAATAGGACGAATATCGTCATCAATGCGAATGCTTCGATACGAAATATAATAATCTGATGATTATTATATTTATATAATAATCTAATGATTATTATATTTATATAACAATCTAATGATTATTATATTTATATAATAATCTAATGAATATTATATTCGTCTAATGATTCCTATTATTTATCTAATTATTTTTTCTAATCTAATGATTATTTTTATTGAACAATAACGCGAGGTGATTCGAGGAAATTGACGATTATTCACACGGTGTACGACGATGCAGAGCATCAAGCGCGAACAAGCAATCGAACTTTATACCTGCCGTGACATAAAGCATTAAAGTCTCGTATAAAAGTCATATTGACTTGTGAGCCGTCACATTATATTCTCGTGAAAAAAAAAACATGAAGCGAGTTATCGATCTACATAACACACATTGTCGATTATGTTTCTCACGTCTACGAGCTTTTATGTTTCCCAGATTTTTTTCCCTTCCCATTTTGTCGCTTCGCCACTACGACAGTTATACAATATTTACAATTGTTTGTTCTCTCGAAGGCTGCCTGTTTCCCTCGCGAGCTTCTGCGTAAAAGGCCTCAAAGTGTTCGGCCCCGTGGAGAAGACGTTTCACACTTTCGAGCTGTGCAGCAGGTGAGTCATTTTTTTACGATATGCATCATAAAGAGACGATTTCGCGATATTTATCCCGCACTCTTACGCTACTCACGTCCGAGCCAATTTTCACAAATTGCAAATTTTTTTCGCGAGTTACTAATCCTATCTGGAGATTCAGTATCTAGGGGGATTTTTTTGTACGTTTTGATTTTTATCGAAAATGTTTCAGGCTCTCTCGCAACCTGTTCCAGCCTGCAACCCTGGCCGGTTTACAAGGTAGAACCTTTTCTTTTTGTCTCTTTTTCATTTCGCTCATTTGCATCGGAAACTCAATTAATTTTGGGTAATACTTGGCAATCTTAAAATTGAGGCGAATTAATTCGACAAGCCTCAATCGAAAACTATTCGAACGAAAAAATTATCACGACCATAGAAAAACGTGATTATATTTTCGCAAAGGGACAAAAACGTGGACATGGGAGAATCGTAACGAAATTTTTTATTCGCAATTTCGTAAAAGATTACACATAGGAGTGACGTTTGAGAAAAACGAGTTTTTTCTCGGACTCTGACACTCGAAGTTGTAATTAGAATCTACAGGTCAACAGACGAAAACCTGCGTTTATAAAGGGTTCGAAAAATGTCCATCAAAGCGAGAAGTAGCCCGTGACAGACCGATGACTCTCGCGGAGCAGCCACGTACTGCGAAATAATTGCAACTACTCGCATTTTTACGTTCTCCATTTATGATATTTTTAAGACGGTTTTTGAATTAGAGTAATTGACACTATTGCCCGAATTCAGTTACCCTACTACTCTGTTTCTTCCTTTAATAACGCCAACTCGGATGTCTGTCGAAGCGGCGCAATTATTCGAGCTCTACTTGTCTTCGGAACGTCGTCAGAATACTTGAATGTTTCGGTTTATTTCGAGTGTGAAAATAATTGGTCGACTATGCATATACAAAAGAGTAGGTTGTAGTAGAGTACCTCTTTGAGGTAAAACGAAAAACTCAAAGCCATAAACTTAAGGGGGGACATCATTGTGACGAGCCACAAAAAGGTCGTTTTTTCCTGTTTTTTTACTGGTGGATTATTTATTTGGGATTGGGAAAATCCCAAATAAATTGGTATGTTATTAAGCATATATTGAACTTATTTCATGTAAATTTTTATTTTACACAAATTAGAAATTAACAACGTTATTGTAGTATAATTGAGCCTCTGTATAAAAAATGTGGTCCAACGATCGGATCGATAACTCGACAATGAGCGATCTAAAAAATAAAAATAAAAAAGTTTCATAATCTATAGAAATGTAGTTCGAGACGTACGTAGTCGTTTATCGAAAAAAAATGTCACATAGTGGCGGATAATAAAAAAGTGTAATTTTGCCAAAATTTTTACTTATATTCGGGGGCTTAAAAATACTAAATTCAAAAAAAACTTTACGTACTGCTACTGCAATTCCAGAAATTGTGATTTTGTAAATTGAAAATTGAAAAATTACAGCTAGCGTTATGATTGCGGCCAGATCAAGATAATCGCGATTAAAAGTCTTACTTACAAGGAACATCACTGAAGTGTCCGCTTTAGATTTGGTTGAAACTCATATATCTGACGAAGCATGGGAAACTATTAGACACATACTTTTTTATTGGCGGAAAAATGTTTTTAAGGGAGGAAATGACCCCTCAAAGAAAGATATGTGACCCCTTAATTTAATTTTGTTTCAATACTTCTATAGTGGATTTTTCATCGTTTTATATCAGAAGAATTTTGGTTTTGTTTCATTTAGATTGGTGGGATGCTTGTGAGTGAAACTGGAAAACCAACCCTTGACACGCCTTTTTTTGACAGGTGGTTTCCACCCTTAAAACCGTTTTTCCGCAGACCGTTAATCCTTGTTAGTATACGAAAATCGTTGCTCTACCTGCTCTCACACTAAATCGTCTGTAATTTTGTAAATTTTCAATATTTTAACTTGAATTTTTTTCATGTATTCTTGAATGTGTATATTTTGAGAAAATGCATAAACAAATCGATTTTTTTTCCACCTGTCACAGTGGTGTCCCGCGTTGAAGTTTGTGCAAAGAAAAGTTGAAATCGATTCCGACGATCATATACACGAAAAAGCTAAAGCTCTTGTACAATTAATAGTTAATATTGGACAGTCGAAAAATAAATTCGTAGGAAGTGTAGCACGAAATTTGATAGCAGCATATCGATACTTTGGTAAATTTAATCGAAGCCTTGTTTAAAAAAAAACACGTAACACACATCGCTGACTATCACAATTTATTTCACATGTTTTGAGCTGAGAACCTTCGCTAAAATTTATGATTTTTCCAATCTATGGTTAAGGCCTTACCCCCACTTGTAGCGCAAAAAAGGCCTTTTTCATGAATTTTTTAAAAGAAAACTACAAAACTTTTTTAATCGATCAATATACCATCTTAAAGAGCACATCTTGAAGAACTTTCAGTAATTTTTTTATTGAAAAATATTACATTGTTTAGTGGCAAATGGCCGTCAATGAAATAATGTTTTTATATACAAGGTTTGCGGTGACCAACATTGTGGCGAAGTGGATCATCTGAAAAAAAAAATGCGGATGGATTTAGTCAAATATAAGTATAAACTAGTCTTTAATCGAAGGATTTTAAAAAATATTCATTTTTCACAAAATGGCGGACAGTCAAAGTTAATGGTTCGATTTTAACGAAAAAAATCGAACGATTAAAGACTACATTTTTATGTATTAAATAAGCCTGCAAAATTTCAAGAAGATCGGTTCATTAGTGTTAGAGTAATCTTGGACACCGACTTCAGAAATGCCATTTTGAGAAAAACGCGTTTAAAGTTTCAATTAGCCGGTCGTTTACACAACGGATTCTTCTCTTTCAACGCTCATATCTCAGTCAATTTTGTTCGGATCGACTTGAAATTTTCAGGACATATTCTCAGATATTTATACTTCAAAAAAATGCAATAAAAAAAATCGTTTTTTTCAAAATCGCAAGTGGGGGTAACCCCTTAAGTCCAATCTTCTTCCGGAAATTGAGTTTTTCTCATTGATCAGATTCTATCCGATGGCAAGTGGTAGAGTGGATGTTAGGTGACGCGCAATTTCCATAAGTAGTATCAATATAAATCTCAACATTTGATGGCTGTCGTAACTGCAAAATGTCTGAGAATCTGTCAAAAAGTGACCAAATCGCTGTAAAAATAAAACACGAAAAGCTGACAAAACATTAACTTTATTTTTTGTCTCATTTGGGAAATATTATTGGAACTTTTTGCATTAGGGATGAAACTATATATTAATTAACGCTCTTACCCCATATCTCAATTAGCAACCTCTGAACAACAATTCACTCAAGGGACCTAGTATTAGGGACTTCGAGGGCGTTTGGAAAGGAGGCAGTTTAGTATACGAAACTGCCATTCACGTCCACATTTCTCCAAAAATTGACCAGCCGAAGATTCCCAAAGAACCAAAGTAGAAACAAACCACTGTCCAGTTCAAATTTAAAATCAAAGTTAGCAGTTTGAGCAAAGCCCAAAAAAGTCCAAGTACTCCTTCCTCACTCTGCCACAGATATTCCACTACTAAAGTGTCATCGATTTTCTTCGCTGAGCAAGAGACCCTCATTGGGGATCTTCTGGTGACTTTCATCAACCCACATCACCTCCATTGACATTAACACTCCATATTCACCATACATACTGACACAAACCCAAACTTTCTTCTTTTTTTACCAAGAGTTATGAAAAAGAGGGGGTAAAATTCGACCGACTGTAGACAGAGCAAAGATGTCCAGTACTTCAGAATTCGCAAGAGTGAAGAGAATCCAGGACCAACGGACGGTGGTTAGAACAGTGATACGTCCTTTAGGATGGCAACTCGGGTGTCCATTGGGAGTACAAATAAGTCTCCGCCGTTTTTTTTTTAAATAAAAAATTGGCCATTTATTGTGAAAGAACGGTACTTTGTTTTATTCAAAGTATTGTCCATCGCTAGCCACAACTTTTTCCCATCTTTCTGGCAGCATATGGATACCGCGTCGGAAGAACGCTTCATCTTTTGAGGCTATCCACAAATCCACCCAATCTTTGTTACCTTCATATGATGTGAAGTGCTGCTCAGACAGGCCGTGCGTCATCGATCAAAATAAATGATAGTCAGAGTCAATGTCTGGTGAATACGGCGGGCGGGGTAAAACTTCCCAATTGAGTGTTATGAGTGACCCTTTCGCTTATGCCTGGCGCGCAGCATTTCACATGTGCAAAACCGGCGTTCAACGTTTCTCGGCTTCAGTTCATACGGCCCTCAATTTCCTTGCTTTCGAATCATTCCCAACGATTTTAAACAATGCGAAATTGCTTGTTGAGTCACTCCTAATGCAAGTGCGAGTTCTTCTTGCGAGGCACGAATCTCCCTCCAATAATGCTTCCAACTCCGCGTCTTCGTACACTTTCGGACTTCCGCTACGTTCTTTGTCTTCGACGTTAAACTCACCGTTCTTAAACTGTTGAAAATACTCACGACAACTTCTCCCACTTAAAGCAGCCTCACCGTATGCTTTCATAAGCGAATCGATGCGCCTCAGCTCCAGATTTCTTCAAATTAAATAAGTACACCAAAAGTTCCCGCAAAGGACTCGGCTCAAAACTCGACATTTTCGCACGAAAAAAATCATGTGATGCTGATAGAAAATCGCTAATATTTCAAGGTTACGGTCTTGCCAGATGACCAACCTTACGGTATGACGTTTTACATCTGACAGTTTCAATCATAGCCTTTTATCCATCTTTTGTCAAACGGCGGAGACTTATTTGTACTCCCAATAGATTCGAGTAATATATCCGGAGAGACGATAGGGAGGTGGCAGGAGGTTCGAAGAGTCGTTGAGGTCCATGAGGCTAGAGAGTCCCGCCATCATTGTATTAGGTGTCGAGTATACTTCCCATAACTTCGAATCAGTTGGAGGGCTAAGGAGGAGGTCTAGTTGGCAATTAATACCGGAAGTGACTCTTCCTCAACGTTGGACTAATTCTCTCTCTCTCTCTCTCTCTCTCTCTCTCTCTCTCTCTCTCTCTCTCTCTCTCTCTCTCGTCCTCATTGTCGCATGATCGTATCCCCATCGAGGTTGTCGAATGTGTTCATGTACGTGTGGGGGTCGAGTCCTGGGTTATCCGGACCAAGAGCGAGGGAGAGAGAGAGAGAGAGGGAGAGAGAGAGAGTCGGAGAGGCGTGCTGCCCCGAGTTGTTGTCAGACCGTTTTACTTTAGTGCCCATAAAAGTACCGAGATTTAGACTGCACAATACACCCGTGACGTATTGCCCTCGTCGGTAGCGCTCGTCGTTCGCGGCCTCGTGTTCTCTCGTGTTACGTATATGCTTTTCTCTCCTGCAACCTGAGTCTCGCTCTCTCTCTCTTTTCTCTTTCTCTTTCTCTCTATGCGCGCTTTCCGATCCCATTGAGTTTTGCGCGGGCGAACCCGCGGAATTCGGCTCCCGCGCTAGCAGGGGAGCTTTTTGCCACCTTAAAGTTCGACACGAGGGCGTATAAAAGATCGAACCCGGAGGCGTTCGGGAGTATCTCTCATCTTTCATCCTTCTCTTCGCCCCCCCCTTCTTTTTCCCTTTTATTGCGTCGTTCCGATCGTTGATTGTGTCGTTCATCTTGGCCCGTAAATCAGCCGACTCTCCTTTCCGTCGTAAAAGAATCATAAGTAGTCGATTCGAGGTGGCACTTGTTTCTTTCCTGTGACAAAAGTAAGCCGTGTCTCGCGTCGGGACAACAATTATCAGCTGTTCTCCTTTTACCTACGCTTTACCGATTTTCAACCATTTTTTTCCGATTCTCCTTTACTGCTCTCGGCGGATAATTAATTCGACGTCACACGCGGCTGCTCGTCGAAGCGGATACCGGATGCTAAAATTAGAAGTCCTAATAGCCACTCTGCCGCGCATGGGAAATCGAAAAATCGTGACTAATATTGTATTTAGAAAATATTAAAACGTGAATGAACATTTCATTTAAAAAAAAATTAAATTGTGAATAACGTTTTGTTGAAACAAAAATTTAACCGTGAATAACATTTTCTTAAGAAAAAAAAGTAGATAACTTTTTAATTAAAAAAAAAATAATAATCGCGGATAACATTTTATTTAAAAAAATATTCAATCGTGCAAAACATTTTATGGCAAAAAATGAATCGCGGATAACATGCTATAAAAAAAATTAATCTTGGATAACATGTTATTTTTAAAAAGTATTAAATCCTGAATGACGTTTTATTTAAAAAAAAAAAACATTAAATTACGAATCACGTATCACTAAAAGAAATGAAATTGCGAATAACATTTTATTTGAGAAAATTATATCTCAAATGACATTTTAATTCAAAAATATATAAAATCGCAAATAACATATTATTTTAAAAAATAGTGAATCGTGAATGACGTTTGAGTTTTAAAAATATTCAATCATGAATAGCGTTCCATCAATAGAAATTAAATCGCGAATAACATTCTATTAAAAAAATCTCAAATAACATTTTATTTAAAAAACCGTATAAAATTATAGACAAAATTTGATAAAAAAAAAGAATATTAAATCGTGAATAACATTTTATTTTAAAAAGTAGTAAATCGTGAATGACGTTTTAGTTTAAAAAATATTCAATCGTGAATAGCGTTTCATGAATAGAAATTAAATCGTGAATAACATTCTATTTAAACAAAACTCAAATAACATTTTTATTTAAAAATGTGTAAAATCGCGATTAACGTTTTTTTTAAATATTAAATCGTGAATAACATTTTATTTAAACAACACATAAAACTGTAGATAAAATTTGATCCCAAAAGAATATTAAATCGTGAATGACATTTTATTAAAAAAAAAATTAAACCGTGAATAACATTTTATTAAAAAAGAAGTATTAATAGCCCGATAAAGGTGCAAGTGTATCGAGCGCGTGCATGTACGTCCCCGCGTGATAACGGGCGCAATCAGGTACGCGGTATCCACGGGAGAAGATTCTCGCGGTATTCTCATCGGCGATCCCGAGCTCGGTGGGGTTTTCATTGGACAGGACTGGCTCCGAAGTCCTCCCGTGTACGTGTAAAGTTCGCGTGTGTATATGAGTGCGCGCGCGCCCGTTTCTACGCTCTCATCCGCACATACGTATGTACCCACCTAAATGCATAGACATATATTTATATACACAAACATATATACGTATACCGGTGGGTTGCCATCAGTAGGATGGGGTAGAGGGGTCGGGAGGGGGGCGGGGGGAGACCCGACGACGTCGACGGCGGCTCTTCGGGTTTTGCCCCAGGTTCTCGTATTCGCCGAGAGATTGCGCTCGCGTACCACTCGAGCATCCGAAGTTTCCGAGTCCCGTCGGGCTACGAGCCGCATCTCGAGCTCAGTTGTCGCTCAGTACGGCTCAGCCAGGCCAGCCGACAAGAAAGAGGGCTTTTTTTTCTCTCTTTTCGTCACGACTCTCATGCGCGCGCGTGCCCATATGTGTGTGTGTGTGTCTCGGTGCATGTGAGCTTTTGCGTACCTTTCACACAACCACCTCCAAGACTGACAATTGCACAGCGCTGCCAAACAGCCGCGGAGTAGGAGAGAAAAAAACGTACACAAAAAGTAACCCTTCCGTAATTTAAGCTCTAAGGGCCTCCGCGATAAAAAAAAATACCCCCTCCACGGGCACATCCGTAAAGTGTACACAAATTTAACCCTCGGTGCAGAGCTCGAGGGAGAGAGAGAAAGAGAGACAGAGAGAGAGAGAGAGAGAGAGGGGAGGAGGGAGGGAGGGAGAGAGAGACTGTCTGACAGGAAGGGATTAGGTCAGAAATTCTACAGGTAAAAAAAGTTGGGGGTAAAAAACGTCATCCAGACTAACAAAAGGGTACTGTGCGAGGTCTGATCACGCACTGTCTTGCTCCACTTGGGAATTCGCAAATTTTCACCAATCGTACTCCACTACCCCGAGTGACGTATCCAACCCGGATTGTTCCACGCATCGAGTGTCAAGTGGAGTTTCACCCGGAAGTACCAACAGCTGACTCCCCCCCGGGATTTTTTTCCCCCATTAAGTGACTTTCATCGACCCCGAATCGATCAATCGTACGAACGATCGCTAAAAATTTTTTCCCCCTCGTTTCCTCGTGTTCCGACACTTCGTGCAAACTGACGTTTCTCTCAAAATTTCGCGCGACTTTTCGCCGATACGTGCGAGAATATTCCCCCTCGTCACATGACACTGTAATGCAGCTGTGCAGTACGAGAGCAGTTTCACCGTGCGCGTCGTCGTCGTCGGCGGAGGAGGAGGAGGAGGAGGTGGAGGAGGAGGAGGGGGCAGTGAAAAGCGACTCGTGGTTTACGCGCGGGACTAGCCCGTCCCGCCAGTGAATATCACGACGTCCTCGCTGCACGTAGTGCCGTCGACGTCGTCGTCGTCCGCTCGTATCGAGGATTTGACGGATACGTCGCGTTTGACGTTTCGTCGAACGGAGAAACACAATCACGCGCGATTCGACTCAACCCAAGATTGCCAAGTGTCAAACCCATCGGAATATACTCCGAAAAGATAAATAAATACAAATACCTCGACGCAAAAAAAAAAATACATACAAGTGTCAGAAATGTCAAAATAATTTACGAAGGATCGCAGAGGAAAATCTCACTGTATACATGCCCCGTTTCCTTCGAATCGCGATACTAAAGTGTGTTGTGTTTTGTTATTTATTTTTATGGTTCAACGCAATCGACAACCGGATCTCTCGCAACGTGGATCTAATCTCCGATCTACGCCTAATCGGAAAACAAATCTCGACGCTCGATCCGCGCGTGAAAACAAACAAAAATAACCAATAAATTGAACATTTAATCGACGCTATATATATACACGTATATATAAATATATATATATATATACACACGCGTATATATGAATAACTCGTACGAATCTCGCACGTGGCAAACGCGACCGGTCTATCTTCACTCTCCAACTTGACTCCCCTCCCCTCCTCCACCCCGTGAAACGACGCTCGTTTTTCG
The DNA here is from genome assembly GCA_964007375.1 of Ophion obscuratus. Classification (NCBI taxonomy): domain Eukaryota; kingdom Metazoa; phylum Arthropoda; class Insecta; order Hymenoptera; family Ichneumonidae; genus Ophion; species Ophion obscuratus. The sequence continues at coordinate 24,827,184 of OZ023317.1, forward strand.
TCGTGGTCCACTCGGGATCATCTACGTCTTTTCACCTCCATCTCCTCGTTCATCCTTACTTTCCCTCCCCGGCTCTTCCTCCCCTTCTCCTTTTATTCGGCCAATTTTGCCTCCCCCTTCCACCACCTCGCTTACGGCCCCCCCTTTCGCCACCCTTCCACCTGTCTACCGTGGCGCTACGCGCGCCTGGGCGCCCGCGCACACATTCTCCCGACACACTCGCACCTAACCCCACACGCTCCAAACTCCTCGTGTGCGTATCTTCGTCTCTCCTACTACTTGTCTCTCTTGCTCTACACCCCTCGTGCCGCCGATGCTCGTCTGCTCCTTCTCCGCTCGCACCCTTCGTCGTCCTCGTCTCGATTCTCCTCGCGCCTAACCCTCGTTTTCCTCGTTCCTCCGGCCGACACTGAATTCGCCTCCACCCGATGGCCCCGTTGCCGTCCGACACACGTACAAATACGCGCATCCACACGCGCCATCGCTCACACACATCGTCATCCCCACTCTGAGCTCGTCGCGCGCGTTTACGAATTCGTCGATCGCGCCCGTAAACACAACTACGTCAATTTGACCACGGGACGCCTTTTTTTTGGATTTTCGTACGGTGTTGAAAAAAAAAAATATATATATATATATAAATAAATAAATAACGCACGTGTACTCGTTTTGCGCGCAATGTCAACGCTGTATCGCGTCGCGGTAACGATCGGCTGATTCGTTCGTGAAACGTACGTCGCATCGGTTCGATATTGAAAATCGGCCACTGCCGTATTCGTCGAAATACCTTGCCGACACATCGGGTACGAAAATTCGGGCTTGAAAACAAAAACAAAAAAAAACGAACAATTTGGAAAAAAACAACGAAAAAATTCGGGCCGCGATCGGTACTCACGATCTAATAATTGTGCCGCGGAAATACCGTCATCATCTGCACCATCGCCGAACACGCGGTTTGCTCGACGGCGACCCTGTACGACAATGTGCACGCGGCGCCGCTATGCGGCTCCGGCGTTGGCCATCCTGGCTCGGTCACGCCAATTGGCACAGCCACCGGAGCGGGGAATTCCACCGGGGTGACCTGGTGGACAATGATGAACAGCAGCCTCTACGAGGAGAGTCCACCGCCAGTACCGCCCACGTCATCACTCGTGTCCATCCAGCATCATCATCATCATCATCAGCAACAGCAGCAACAGCAGCAATCCACGAATCCAGGATCCCATCAGCAGCAGCAGCCGACGACACCGAGTTCCCCAGGTGCACCGAGCTCGGCGAACGCGGCAACGGCCCCGGTTGCAACGGCGAGCGGCAGTTCGACATCGCCGAGCGCGTCATCAGTTGCGAGCAACAGCGCTGCCGGACCTCTGCACATACCCGCGAAGAGGCTGACCGCGACACCGGCCGGTGGCTCGACGTACGGCGAAGTTCCCTGCGTCGAACCGACGGTTGCACCGGGTGGCGCTACCGGTGTCATAAGACACTCGCACTCGTCATCGGCAGGCTCCCAAGGAGGCTGGAGCTACAGTCCTCACAATCCTCAAGAGGCGCATTACAGCTCGAGCGCAGCCGGAGACGTTCTCAATCATCATCAGACATACGGCACACCGAATCCACCCACGTATTACAATCTAGCGGCTGATCCGACCACCGGGGGTAGCGGTTCCGCGGGCGGTGGTGGCTCGTCAGGATCGTCCAGAGACAGCCGCAAAACGTCGGGGGCACTGAGCTTTTGGTCACCGGCTACAGCTGGCTCGGTAGCCGCTGGAGCCGGTGCAACGTCCGCCGATTACAAGTCGTACAATTCCGGGGGTGGCGGGGCGTCGACCACGACATCATCGGCTGGTGGCACCTCCAGCGGGGCCGTCACCGATCCTGCCGTCTCCACCTGCCATCAGAGCTTCTCACAGAGTTGGTGCAATTACTCGCCGTACGCGAGCGCGAGGCATCATCACGGTGTCGATACCACCGGTCATCATCATCCGCACTCACAGGCCGGAGTCTCCTATCTCACACCATCGGCAGCGGACGATCGGGGGAGGGTCGCGGCCATGGTCGCCGCTGAGGGTGCCTTTCCTCACGATGGCTATGGCAGCCTGAGGAATTACGCGCCGGAACCGGTCGCCTCGAGCCCCTATCCGACACCAGGTAAGCATCGACACTGACGATGACGTTTTTGCTCAAACGTTGGCCTTTTTGCTCATACCATGGAAGTTAAGTGTCTTAGGGGTTTCCACTAGTCAGTTCCAATATGATGCATACATCTGTGATATCAGACTCCATGTGTCTCCAAATTTATTTGATGAGTCCATTGATGTATCGTGGGGCACGTTTTGCTGGCAATATTGTCCTCTCTCATACACTTTACTTCCATGTCTATTTTGATGTGTCTTCAAACTTTTGGGATTGGAGTCTCTTAGTTTTAGTGCTCGGTGATGCCTGCCAATTTCCCTAGCATGATTTGCGCTTTTGCTTCAATGCTCAAGATTTGGATGTTGGGTCGTAATTGATTAGAATTTAGATATATCAGTTCGAAGTAAAAAATGGATAGTCAGATTTTGTACTTTTTTATCTGCGACATACTGATGGTCAATATTTGGATGTTGGATCGTAATTGATTAGAATTTGAATATCATACCAGTTCGAAGTAGAAATGAATAGTCAGATTTTGTATTCTTTTTATCTACTACATGCTTATGAGTAATGTCATCAGCATGTCGTAGATAAAAAAAAAAATACAAAATCTGACTATCCATTTTAAACATGTCCATTCATTGGTGGGAAAGAGTCAGCATGCATATTCGAGATACAGTAAACAGTTTGGGGGAAGTCTGCTACGAGGAACGTAGATCAGAACCGCGTGGTCTCTCGCTATTATCCTCCCTCCCTCAGTCTTTTCGTCTTTTCCCGCCGAATGTCTCTCTCTCTCTCTGTCTCTCCCTCTCTGTCAACAGCGACCCTTGGCTGTAACGCAGGGTCGTAAACTCTCGACGCGCTTTTCCTTCTCGTAATTCAACTCGCTCGTGCCGCTAGATACACTCGCTTGCAAGTGTGTATACGATACTTCCATAGGCTGGATGGATACATGTCCCTTTACTTTTTGATCGATGGTACGCTGACGATCTCGTCATGAAAGCCGGTCATCTTCGAGACAAATGTCCTTGTTCATTTTTTCTCTACCCGGTTACCTGCAAGTGGCATTTAAAGAAAAAGCACCGTTCGAAATCCTTTCGCCTGTCGGTCATTGGATGGTTATAAAAGTGCCTCCAGTCTTCGACTCCAAACCGGCCAGCAGCCCTTGCGCGGGGCGTTCTTGCGCGATTTTGCGCGGGGTCAAGTGTTTGAGGAATCTCGCTGATAGAGAATCATCTCAATTCTCGGAATAAAGCGGGACGATTTTTTTTTCGCGGCAGTTATTCGTCTCTGTACACTCGTCGTCGTCCTTCTGCAGGGACCGAGTGCGAGAGCGAGGAAGATCGAGAATGACGAAGGCTGGGTTTTGTCTCTCGCTCCCTCTGGCTCTCTTCATCGCTGAGTGGAGGCGGTGGAAAGGCTCTGCGGCGTCGGGGTTTATTGGCGGCCGTAACTCGTAAACCCTGGCGGGAGCGCGCGCGTCTCCCGATCAGCTGATCCGTTCCATGACCCGTACCGGTGCGGAGAGCCTTCGTTTTCTCTTCCTCCGTTAACGGGTCTCGCCACTTTAGCGTGGATGGTGGTAGTTCGAGTGTATTCCTATACAGGCATTTGTTATCCGTTTCTTCGGACGCCATCGGAGTATCGGCCGCTCTCGATCATCCTTTCTCTCCCACGTCCCGAGGAACAACGATGATCCGTCATCACGATCCTCGAAAGACATTGCCAATGAAGTGACGCGGATTTTTTTTGGGATTTTCACGATTTGTTTGTTTGGGTTTGTTTGGGTTTGTTTGGGTTATTCGGATGTTCCTCAAAGGCGGGGAATTTCTCGTCAATTTTGGAATTTGAAATCAATCCGTAGTCCATTCTCGTTCAAAGGTTGCGCGCCACAAAGTCAGCTTTTGTTGGACGCGTATGGGAGATGTATAGGGAGCTGACGTAGGCTGCTTCTCCCGCTATCCGACAGATGGCAGCTGCATAATCTCCGCTCGTTTCTCCTCTTACGTAGTACGAGGGGACTACGGGGCCGCGAGAAGAAGTGGGCCGCAACGAGTCCCACAGATTCCGCTTCCAATACGACAGCCTTTACCACTACGTTATATACGCATGTACAATTTACTCGAGGAACTTTTGAACGATTTACGATCTCCCGCTCTTTGTTTTCTCGGACTGCAGCCGCCTGCGTACGCGTGTAAATTTGTTTCTGAAACTTCGCGCGAGAATATCCCGCGGACTGGACACTTTTTTTACCCTTGAACCTTTGCACCTCCTTCGGAGCCTCGTAACACTTTAGCGATTTTTCAATTTGTACGATACGCGATGACAGTGTCTACCAGCACTGCGCGCAATCAAACGCTTCTCGTGTATATTGTTCGACAATCTTTAAAGGGATACACTTGGCTCGTGGAAAAAAGAGGAACTTTCGTGATTTTTTTTTGGAAAAATGTGGGCAAGTTTTGCAAAAAAAAAATCTTCGCGGTGAAGAGTATGGTTTTAAGTAGCTTTTGAAATTTTCATATTGGCAAATGTTTATAAATGTGGTAGATACAATGGCTTGTGGAGATTGATGTTTGAAAAAGGTACTTCGTGACCAGTGCTGCTCGGACACAAATCATCCGAAATTCAAGAATCAAACGCGTTTAGATGTTGCTTGAAATTATACGGTGCTTGAACAAAGGATTTGATAAAATATTGATTTTTGGAAAATTTGTAAAAAACTTGTTAAAAAAGTTGTGCAAATAAAACTCGATTGATTGATATTGATTTTTTTTAAGGGATCGCCGTCCAAAGTGAAAGTATCGATTTTTTGTGAAAAAATGCTCGTTGATCAAATTTCGCAATTTTCGTTGATAAAAAAAAATATGCATCGAAAAAAAATTCCATCGTTAAAGCATTGCTTTTTGATATGTAAACGAAGCTTGTAAAATTTTACGTTCATTGGTGCGAGGTTTTTGAGATATCATAGTAACCGATTTTGAAAAAGTCATTTTGAGAGCGCTGCCCACAATTCAGGATTGAAGAATGAAAAAAAATATATATATATAAATGTTATTGTCCAGACTATACTGAGTCTACGAATATTTCGAAATTTTATCACCCCGAAACACGAGCGAAAAAAATAGTTTAACGTATGTCATTTTACGTGCGGATAGATGGGCAAAACGTTTACGCTACGGTTGATGTAATTTTTTTTGGCTATTCAGCACCAAGATAAACTATTCCTAATAACAGATTAACGTAAACTAAACCTTTGTAAACATTTGGAGAAAAAAACCCAACCCATCAAAAACCATATATATTCAATATTGAACCATCAAAGTTTGATAAAAGATGACCAATCTTGGTAGGCGAATGAAGAGCATTGCTGCTAACCTCAATGTCCGCGATGTTGCCGGCTTTCGGCGACACTTAATATTAATTAATAGTAATAATAAATAATCTCGTGACAAATATAATTAAGCATCATTATAAATGACTCAAAATTTAATTCTGAGTTGTATGAAACGTTCACTTACGCAGTTATTCCATAACAATCATCGATAATGTTATACTTTTTCAAGTTGGTAGTAGCAGAAAAATTTCTTTTTTCACGTAATCGAAATATAAAAATGCATAACTTCGTCCTTCAATTATATATTGTAAGAACAATTAGCATCTACACAATAAATGTATACCTCCCATGCACTTTTTTGAGGTTTATTGAACAAAAAATTAATAAACCGTCATTGGACTCAACTGGACCGCTCTCACCCCCTTAAAGTTCGCCAGTCCGCGGAGTCTACCTACAGACGCCCATAACTCCCTCAATTTTGACCAGATCGACTCGAAACTTTCAGAGAATATTTTCGAACCGTTAAATTCTCGAATTAGTCGAATTCTTGAATCCGTCGAAAAGCAAAAATCGATATTTTCAAAAATTACTATTAAGGGCTCAAAGTATTTCTGGCAGTCTCGTCCAAACGCGCCTACCATTCAGGGGTAAGAACCGCAGAGGGAGAACGAGACGGATAATCTTTTGCAGTGTTACGGTGGGGGGGGGGGGGGATATCGACTTGGCCGAGATCGCTATTACACTCTCGTCTCGCGTGATCACGACCCCACCTTCTCACCCCACGAATGAAACCCTCTCAGAATTTCGAGATACGATCTATCCGATCCTCCTCGCCATCTACTCCGACGATGAACATCAGCACATCGCCACTGCCGAATGTCATTATCCTTGGGGAACATTTTCTACATTGTCCCAGAGAGTATTTCATTTTCCGAGTGTTTTCGTCACAGTATTCCTCGTCCGTCCAAATATGGACACACACGTGGGCACACGTACGTATAGATCGAGGACATCGACGAAACCGTCCCAATTTCGTACATTCGCTAATTGTCTTTTGCAATTAAGAGATTCTCATGTTTGCCCATTTTCCGATATTCGCGAGATACTTCGATGAGATTTTTAATCTACCCTGCGTCAACTTGTCTTAATGATGCTTCGATATATATATATATATATATATATATATATATATATAAACGTTCGAATTCGTCGTCGCGTTGCCACAAATATTTTGATATTTTTTTTTTTTCTTAATTCGTTCGTGCGTCGAGTTGGGCAGGCTTTGCTAATTAGGCCTTGCAGCTACCGACTTTTTAATTACGGGCTCATACCTGCTCATTCTCTTCTTTCCTCCTCGGGCCTTTTCCTTCGATCATCGCGAGATACTTTGACGAGATATTTTAATTAACATTTCCATCTCTCTCTTTTTCTCCGCATTATTGACAATTCAATCGATCATGTCCTTTATTTACGCGATTACGATGCTTCAATTAACATTTTAATTAATCAAGAATGTACGAGGCATATAACGAGCAACAATCTTGCTCACGCGAAATACGATGATATTAGCCGAGCGGGAGATATTACACAAACTGTAGAGTTAATTGATTCGTTATTCGATCGAACGTGGATCTCTGGTCGGGGACTACACGCATGTGACAAAGACGGTGGTACCTGTGCCGTGTGATCCACTCGCGCGCGCCGTTTCTTCGGCATACACACATGGGGCATGAGCGGCAAGGGGACGCGAGGCAAAAACCGCGGCTATCGTCGTCCCTGAGAATCCCTGACCTTTGTTAAATAATTTGCATATTTCCACGTTTTAGTGGGCAATAAATTCCTGCCGCTTAGGCAATCGCAAGAGCGCGGTAGACTCCGACAGGTCGTAGCCGGCTGTCGGAGTGAGACGGAACGATCTAGCTCGCATGCATTCACGTGTACGTGCTTGCGCGCGACCGTCTCTCTGACTGTCTCGATATATATGTGTGTGTGTGTGTGTTTCTGCCCGTGTGTGGGATGCGAACGAACGACAGTGGGAAGCTGGAGGAGGGCAGTAAAATGAGACGGTTTACTCACCGTGAGCTAATATGCGAATCGCGGACTCGCGAATATGAGAATAAATATATAACGCCGCTCATATTTGCCAGTGGATACCATACTTTTGCCTCAATCCCGATACGAGCCATTACATTGAAACGTCTTAGCCTTCTCTCTCCGTTTTTTTTTAAATATTTATTTCGCTTTGGAATTTTCACCTCGTCTTCGGTGCACCTTTCGGATTATTGACCCTAGGGAAAACGGACGTCTTTTTCTTTTCTACCGTGGCTCTTCTGAACCACTTTTCCACCGGGGCTTTTCAATGACTACAAACGATGCCCGGACTCGATAAAATGTCGGTTCGTACTCTTTTTTTTTTAACGAGAAAATGAGGAATCTTAATTCGCAATTTTGCTTTCGGTGGTCATGATTCCGTTTTGGAAGTGTAGGCGACACGGGGATGGGGAGATTTGATTATTGTGAATATTTTTTAAAGATCGGCAATAATTTAAAGCACAAGAATTTGCGGAAAATTTTTAATCTACACAACGAGACTTTTCCAACGATGTGTCACATGCCACATAAAGTGAAATGATTTTTCAATTCTGGGTATTTGGAAAACAACTTCACGGTTGGGTGCTTGCGATAATTCGCTGTCCTCGAGCATACTTTTAATTTGACACGATCAGCTGGTTGGAAGTGACGGGCCTGTGACTGACGGACTAAAGATTTTTGACAGAATTTATTTTACGGGAAAATGTCAGGAATGTTAATTCGTAATTTTTTTTAATGACGCATGTCGATACGCTATTGTTTTGGAATTTCTCAGTTTTTTAAATCTTTTTTTAACTTAATTTTGTCGGTACTTTTCATTCCATTCCGAAAGTATAGGAAACACGAAGCAGGGGAGGGGGGACACGATTCCTTTGAATATTTCTGCAAATAAATCATTAAAAATGTATTGCAAAACAATTTGCATAAAGGTTAAAATCTACAAAATGAGCCCTTTCCAAAGATATGTAACATGTCACATAAAAAAAAATTGAATTCCTCCGGCCCTCCAAAAAGCGTAATCTTTACTTTATTTTGAAAACAGTGCTTAAAAAAATCCGTATTTTTTCATGATTTCGTTTCGAGAGTAAGCACGGAGGAGAGGGGACACGATTACTTTAAATATTTTTCCGGAAAAATAATAACAAATTCAATGCAAAACAATTTTCATAAAGATTAGAATCTACACAACGAGCCCGTTTCAACGATATGTCACATGGCACATAAACAAAAAAAAATGTTCAATTCCATCGGCCCTCCAAAAGGCGTCATTTTTACTTTATTTCGAAAACGACTTGACGGTTACGTGCTCGCGATAATTCGCTGTCATCGCGCAAACTTTCAATTTGCCACGATTAGCTGTTCAGAAGTGACAGGCTTGTGACTGACGGACCAACCCTTTTGTACAAAATTACTTTTACGCAAAAAATCAAGAATCTTAATACGTGATTTTTTTTACTTCGTAATATGTTTTGGAATTCGGCTTTAAAAAAAAACCCGTATTTTTCATGATTCCGTTTCGAATGTATAAGAAACACGGAGGGGGACGATTCTTCTTAATACTTCTCCGAAAAAATAATAACAAATTCAATGCAAAACAATTTGCATAAAGATAAGAATCTACACAACGAGCCCTTTTCAACGATATGTCACATGGCACATGAACAAAAATATTTTTCCATTCCATCGGCCCTCCAAAAGGCGTAATTTTTACTTTATTTTGAAAACGACTTGACGGTTACGTGCTTTCGATTCAATTTGACTTTTTTACACAATTTCTTTTACGGTAAAAATCAAGAATCCTAATACGTGATTTTTTAAAAATTCGTTATATGTTTTGGAATTCCGCTTTAAAAAAGTCCGTATTTTTCATGATTCCGTTTCGAGAGTAAACACGCAGGAGGGGGGACACGATTTTTCTCAATATTTTTTCCAAAAAATAATAACAAATTTAATCCAAAATAATTTGCATAAAGGTTAGAATCTACACAACGAGCCCTTTTCAACGATATGTCACATGGCACATAAACAACAATATTTTTCAATTCTATCGGCCCTCCAAAAACCGTCATTTTCACTTTATTTTGAAAACGACTTCGCCGTTACGTGCTCGCGATAATTCGCTGTACTCGTGCAAACTTTCAATTTGCCACGACCAGCTGTTCAGAAGTGACAGGCTTGTGACTGACGGACGCTCGCGTCATTGGTTCAGTTTTCACCTTCGAGTTACGAAACCTACGTGCAGACTTTCGTTCACGTAACGAGAAAAGCTACCGATCGATCTTTGCAAATGGATTTTCATCCGACGATAAGAAACTTTGAACACCTGGTCACAATTTGTGTCAGGGACTGAAAAATATTTCGTTGATATGAAGTGCCTTTTTTTCTGGAATATTATTATTCTCGTACGTGCGTGAGCTCCGCAGTTTAAAGTTTTTCCATCCTCTGCGTGACATACGGTGAAGATTGTCAAGCGCATTCTCGCATGCGCTTCACTCGTTTTCTTTTGCGACTTCGAACGCGACGCGATAGCCGTGGACGTCATGATTCGCAAGAGGGGGGCGAGGTCCCTTCGCCCCTCGGGGAACATTATCCTCATACCCACACGCGGTTAGCCTCTCGTAAGAGCTCGTACTGGAGCGATCGAGCAGTAGCTATAGCTTGCCGCTTCAAGATTTCGTGCAGCCGTTGCATCTAAATCGACTCTACTAACCGTTCGACGTGAAAAGTCCCTCGAGCGAGTCGAATACGAATAGAACCGGTCTAAATCTCGCTCGTTGCTATCGCCCGTCAGCTGGCGCCCCGTACGGTCGAGTCGCGAACGTCAAATGCACTCGGACTTCTTCATTTTCCGATCGATGACATCTTCCCTTCCTCCCGTACTGAAACAGCCGCTTTTTTCGAACGCATCGCGATCGTTTCCCGACAATGACACACTGTAATGTTAAGCTATGGGAATTTTTTTTTGGAACCTTGATTTACAGTCGTGTTGGAAATTGTGTTCTGATAGGGACTCCATGGATCATAGCATTGGATTCCTGTACTAAAACGTCACCCTTATACATTGGAATCCAATGGGGAATCTCTATTGGAATCCAATGTACGAATAGTATTGGATTCTGTTCGATAAGGTGGAAACCCTTTAGGATTCGAAGTGGATTCGTACATTATATTCCAATGGAAAATCCTTAATAGAATCCAACGTATGAATCCACCTCGAATCCTAAAGGATTCCCACCTTATCGAAAATAATCCAATAGGGATTCGAAGTTGATTCGTACATTGAATTCTAATGGGGAATCCCTATTACGTCGAACACAGAACAAGATTCGAAGTGGATTCATACATTGGATTCTAATAGGGATTCCCCATTGGTATCCAATGTACGAATCTACTTCGAATCCTAAAGGATTTCCACCTTGTCGAAGAGAATCCAATAGGGATTCGAAGTGGATTCGTACATTGAATTCCAATGGGCAATCCCGATAACGACCACATTGGATTCCAATGGAAACCCCGATTACGACCACATTGGATTCCGATGGGGAATCCCTATTACGACCACATAGGATTCTAATGGGGAATCCCAATTACGACAAACACTGAAGAAGATTCGAAGTGGATTCGTACATTGGATTCTAATAGGGATTCCCCATTGGTATCCAATGTACGAATCTACTTCGAATCCTAAAGGATTCCCACCTTGTCGAACAGAATCCAATAGGGATTCGAAGTGGATTCGTACATTGGATTCCAATGGGGAATCCCGATTACGACCACATTGGATTCCAATGGAAATCCCGATTACGACCACATTGGATTCCAATGGAAATCCCGATTACGACCACATTGCATTTCAATGGGGAATCCCTATATTACGGCAAACACAGAACAAGATTCGAAGTGGATTCGTACGTTGGATTCTAATAGCGATTCCCCATTGGTATCCAATGTACGAATCCACTTCGAATCCTAAAGGATTCCCACATCATCGCACAGAATCCAATACTATTCTTGATGGATCCAATCACATTCTGTACGTAGATTTTCCTAAACACAATATATAGATACACAAAATAAATGGATCTTTAAAAAGTATAACCCTTATCTTAAAAAAGTATAAATCGCTTTGGAAAGTATATATTAAAAATCGTTTTGAATAACGTCACTGAAAATCCACAGTAGTTATCGTTCGATATTTATTACTTCACTTTAACACAATATGACAACACTCGTACACGCTCACGAAGCGTGCAGGTTGTTTCAACATGCCGAGTTTTTTGTGGTGACTTTTCACATATTCATTCATTCATTCATTTCGATCCAAGCCTGGTAAAAATAATTCCCAAACGGCGTGCGTCGGGATACAGTGAAGAATCCAATTAGATCCCAAACAAACTCCCTGTGTGCGATGTCCCTAACTCCCCAAACAAATTTGTGCACGGGATCGCGAAAGGATATTTTTTGGGAGATCCAATAAATTTCAGTTGAGAATTTCAAATGAAAATTCTAAAACAACGTCAATAGGGAATCAGCTCGGAATCCACTTGGATTCCAATGTGGACTCCCTAAGTACGGCGTTCCTATCAAAACCCTACAGGGATGTGGGGACTCCCCAACAAATTTCTGCACGCGTAGTATTAGAAATTGTGCCATACCGCAGATGCACGGATTCACTATTCTTTGGGAGAATGTCCTTTTCTGCAGGAGCTACTTGATGTAAATTAATTATGTAGAAATTATTTTTTCGCAAACGCTCTGAGTGTATTTGGAATAAAAATGCTCGATCAGTGAGCAATTTATTTTAACAACGCATGATTCAGCCTATAGCCACTTCTACTGGTATAACATTGAAATGCATGGAGATCTGTAAGACCAGCTTAAAAAAGGGACTGAAGCTTCCATTTTCATTGCTATCAGGAATGAATGTTCCAAGCGAGCATGAGTCATGTATAAAAAGTAATTAGAGCCTGGGATGGGCGATGAGAGGTTGAATCCTCGTCACAGCGCATGAATGTCCAGCTAAGAATGCCTAATAGCCTCCTTGATCAACAGAAAACCCAAAGAAAACCAACAATCGGCATACTAATTGTGTTCAGTGATGTGGGGTTCCTCCCCATCTTCCTTGTTTCCGGCAGGTTCGCTTGCCGGCGTAAGTGTCGGAGGTTGTGTGGCGGGTATGGGTGTCGGTTGCGGTGGCTCGACTAACCTCGAGTGGACGGGCCAAGTGACGGCTCGAAAGAAGCGCAAGCCGTACTCCAAGTATCAGACTCTCGAGCTGGAGAAGGAGTTTCTCTACAACGCTTACGTGTCGAAGCAGAAACGTTGGGAATTGGCGCGCACGTTGAATCTCACGGAGCGACAGGTGAAGATATGGTTTCAAAATCGCCGCATGAAGAACAAGAAGAACAACCAGCGCCAGTCGCAGCAGCAAAACAACAACAACAACAACAATAACAACAACAACAGCAACAACAACAACAACAGTAGCGCGAACAACGCGAATCATCATGGCGGTGGTACGGGGGCTGGCGGTCATCATCATTCGGCCGGTGGCCACGGAACTCATCACGTGCAGGTAGGACAGACGCATCATGCGAACGGCTCGGCCAAGCACCATCATCAGTGACCCGTGGCTTTCTCTGGGGTCGTTTTCGGCCACCATCCGCACAATCACGGCTCGTCGTCGTCGTCGGTGGCTTCCACCGGTGGCGCCACCGTCGCTAATCACGCGAATCTCATTGCCTCCTCGAATCACGCGACACACGGCCTACACGCGCCGCAGCCGCAGATCTCGAGCACCGGACTAGCGGCGCTCCACGGCACCGCCGGCTCCGGCAGCGCCACAGTTGGTACTTCGGTCGCCGCAGCTGCAGCCGCTGCAGCCGTGCATTCCTATCATCCACATCACGCGACCACCCATCATCATCAACTGGCCCACGTAACTCATCAGCAGCATCAGTCCAGCCACGGCTTGGCCGCCTGAGTAACGCCGCCATTTGGCGCTTTCACGCTGTCACGGAATGGCCGCCGATCGACACTCAGCGACGATTCGTCGGGCTTGGAAACGTGGACAAAATGGCCGACCGTCGAGGATGCAAAATGGACGATCTACGGGTGAAACTGTGAGACGCGGAAATGATGAGCCTGAGATCCCAGAGAAGTTGGATCATGTCGTAGTCAAAAAGAGCCACGCATCTTCATATACAGGTATATGGACACATATATATATATATATGCATATGGATGTGTGTGTGTGTGTGTATATATATATATATATATATATATATATATATATATATATATATACACACACATATACATATATATATATACATATACATATATATATATATATATATATATATATATATATATATATATATATATATATATATATAGCATCGAGTCGGACTCTGCATGTGCAACGTCCCAATGGGCGTTTAGCAAAAACGAAAGAGAGAGAGAGAGAGACAGACTCTTCCGAGTGAGATCTCTTAATAGACAATTAATAATATTAATATCGAATGCTGCATCGCGCGTGAGCTACATATTGTAGCAACGCGACTGAGTGAATGTGCCTGGAATTATAATTGAGAGTATGCGATTAAGTAATTACGAAAGTTAGGGTGCGGAGAAAAAAAATAATGGAAAACTGGTTGGTCCGGTGTGTGCTTACGTGTCAAAGGAGAGAATGGTATGCGTGGGTGTAAGAGAGAGAGAGAGAGAGAGAGAGAGAGAGAGAGAGTGAGAGAGAGGGTCGTTTTCAGTGCAGTGCAGTGCGCGCGAAACCTCCGAGCAATCTGTCCAACTCAAAGCTCGATAGTATTCCTCCGGACTTATACATATAGGTGAATGAAGAGAGGAAGAAGAGGAAACGAGATGTAGAGGTATCATTGAAAAAATGTACAATTAATCGTCCCAAGTTCGACTCGAAACTTTGGAGATGAAAACGAGTGGAAAAAGAGTCTTGAGACGCGTGGCTGGATGAAGCAGGAAGATAAAGACCGATCGAGAGAGCATTTTTTTTAATTCGCAAGTTGGTATCTTCGTCTTGGAGTTCTTTTTTTTAGTGGTGTATCGATGACGTTGGCTCGTCAATCATGTGGCACTCTTGTTTTTTTTTTTTTTTTCGATTGTGAAATATTTCGACAGTCGTGATGTCAAATTCGATCGCCAAAAATGATAGTGGATACTTATTTATTGTTTTGAATCGATACTCACGGGAAACACGAGTTTGTTTTATGGATATTTTAATTGTGTAAAAAAAATTGAAAGGAAAAATCAAAAGTCGGCTTTCTGATGCCAGAGGGGAAGATTGCCCCGGTCATTGGCCATTTCTCTTCGAAGCAAGACGGCGTGACGAGGAGTTTACGCTTCGGCGCTTTGAACCGGCCAGTCCGCAGGCAAGGGTAAAAAGAAAGGAGAGAGAGAGAGAGAGGGGCAGAAAGAGCAACGCGAGATTGACGTTGCACAGGAAACTCTCCGATCGCTGTGTTTTTATACATTTATGCACCATCATTCGTCGTGGTGCATTGTTGGCTTCGCTTCCTCCCGCTCTTTCCGTAAATCCCTCCCTCCTACCCTCTCTCTCTCTCTCTCTCTTTCTCTCGCTCTCCTTACTTCTGTCTGAGATAGTCGTAGTAGAACAATTTGCCTTTTCTCCTTTCTACTTTTGCCTCTCCGGTTGATAATAAAGCGACGTGTACTGTTAGAAAATATCGTCCGCAGCCAACGAATTCTGAGGTCGTATAACGAGAGACGAAACGATGGCCGTGGTGTATAAACTACTCGTTTTTCGTTAGCTCGACGGAATTTTGCCGGATCGAGCGCACATATAGGGCAGCGGTGCCGATTTGTAGAAACTTCGATCCAGTTTCGGCATTCGATCTTTTTCGAGTAAAAAAAAAAGAAGAATTTATGAGAATTAATCATTACGTAGAGAAGAATCGAGTGACGTTGATTATTAGCTTGGAAATCGCGAATTTCGGCTGTTTTTCGTTAAATACAATTTTTCGATACTCGGACCGATAAATTACGGGAATTAATAAATTCGAGTTGACTTCGTGGGCTGCACGATATTTTTTTACCATCCAGCCACCGATAATTACCACTTATATTATTACTGGCGTGGTGGGGAGAAAAAAACGAAATTAAATCTAGCGTAACGCGAGAGGGGTCCAGCGGAGGAAAAAAAAACGAGATAGCGCGGGCTTGGAGAGTCAAGTGTTAATTAGTAAAAGTCCTCACTGTACAACCAGCCGTACTCATTCGCCTGCCGATAATTGCAGTTGTAACGCCACAGACTCAGAGATAGGACGAACGCGAATATGGATAAATTCAAACCAGTGACACCGAAGAGGCGTTCTTTTTTCGAGACTCGTGACGAGTCGTCGAAGAAACGATAATTGTACGAAAGGTATTACGAAATATTGTACTTAAGAGACAAGAAAATACAAATTTCACGGGGCGAAGCAAAACTTCGATCGTCTTTTTTTTCCGAAGGAAAAGAGAAGAGTATTCGGTAGCCTCTTGAATCTGGATTTTTTTTCTCGTGCGTATTGTAATAGCGAACGAAGAATCGACGGATATCACGATTATACCAGTGAAGAAAAAATTAATCCGAACTTTCATTGATCGAATTTGAAATTTTTAATTCGAAAGGGTCTTCGTATCGGGTTTATTTACAGATCGAGCAAATTAGACGAAAAAATAAACGTACCAGTAATTACCCAGTGATCGATGGAAATTTCGTTAAACGCGACCGTTTTTTTTTTCTAATAGAAAACTTTGTTGGAATTGTGATGTTGGTATGAAAAATTAAGTATTTACGATTGAATGTTCGTTCGAGCGTGAGTAACGAAAGATGTTTTAGCTTCGAAAAGAAATATAGTTACGTTTTTTAAAAGAACGAAAATTCAATTGGTATCTCCGAATAAAGCGAGAGACGACTAGCCCCCCCCCCCCAAACCCCCTCCCAAGTATATATTCTCGCGTTGCATGTTTTTATTCTTATTTTTCGTTCGTGTGCGTGTATGTTCGCTCGTGGGCGTGAGTCAATGTTAAATAAAATAATAAAGTAAAACACGTACACGCGTGATCCGTGAAACTGGAAATCGTGTATTAAGGAAGAGTTGAAAATAAAACTGCTGTATAGTTCTGCCAGGATAAATAACCAATGGTTATATTGTATTATGTAACGCCGATAGATATTATTAATTAATATGCAGTATATAAGTGGAGTATAAATGTGAGTCGATTGAGGAAATTTTGAACAAAAAAAGTGCGAGCAAGTGAGACGGAATTAAAAAATGAAATTTCGCGAGCCAGTCATCGCCAAATTTTTGCAGTGTGGAGGGCGAAGATGGAAAGAACGAGAGAGAGAGAGAGAGAGAGAGAGAGAGAGAGAGTGGATGACGATCACAAAAAAAAAGGAAAGCCCACAATTGTAATTAGTGATAATTATTATGTCGAGGACAATGTTTAACAAGATTCTAAGGTTATTAAGATTATTAATTATGACTATTAATTATTATTGTGAGCGTCACGTTAATATTATGTTATTGTTTTTATTGTGTGTTGTTTTTGTATGTATCGAGCCTACAATATTATCTATATTACGAATGATTGATAATGACGATGACGAAGGTGATGATGATAAAAAAAAAAGATCCGTTCATAAAGGAGACAAAAAAAACCGTGTTATTAAATGTGTATATTGTCTTGATCCGCTGATAGCCGTTCACATATAGCGATTACAAAAAAAAAAGCTCCCTGCTGCGACGTTCAATTGGTGACATCAACGAAAGAATTTGCCATTAATCCGATTTTCCTTTTCTCACGCCTCGATCTCCCGCCAATTATGGCAAGTTACGGTAAAGTTCGGTGATTCCACGAGCCGGAATCCGTTCGAGAGAAAATGCGAATTATCTTTTCGAGAAAAGACGAAAATTCTTTCGATCAGCATTTTTTTTGGTTTTTGGTGACTTGCGAAATTTATCGAGAACTTTTCCTGTTTTTTTTTTTAGTTCAACAGCAACCGGTAAACTTTTATCTCCGCGTAAACGTATAACGATATCCTTTTTCCTCGTAGATCTTGCATCGAATTTTAACAACTATTCGAGTAGTTGGTACTCTTGTAAATAAAGTATATTTAATAAAATAAAAAAATACAAATAAAATAAACAAATTCGCACAAACTTACGAAAACACGTATAAACGAAGTAAGTAACGATCACTCCTGTATCGAAGTGCAATAAAAAGGTATGTTTAGTGCCAAAGTAAATGATAAGCGGAGTGAGAACTCGTCTGTTTTTTTTCGTCTCGTTTAATATTTCGAGTTATCGGTCGGAGCGACAAAGCCCTTTTTCCTCGACTGGACACCGGCCAATCGTATTTTTTTTTTTTTTTTTTTCGTCGTTAAAATCCAAAACGCATCTATATCAATTTCTCGATTTAATCATCAATTAAAGAAAAAAAATCTTTACCAGACAAAGGTTGTCGACCCGCCCAGCGTCACATTGACGAAAAATCTTAAATTTTTGGCAACCATTCGAATGTTCATACAAATACATTGAAAAATCGTCTATTTTGTTTGGAACTTAGATACACAGCGACACTTCCGGTATGTATAGTAAGTAAGTACCGAACTATCGATCATCCTCGTCGTTCTTACCATGACTCGTCACGATCTCGATTAAAATACAACTCGCATTTGTATCATAATGCAAAAGTGCTCGAGACCCGCGTAGATTTATTAGTATTTATTTTTCTCGAGCTGAACTCGACGAGAGGGTCTTGAGCTCATTGTGGAAACGGATGCGTTCGCCGTTTTCGCAAATTATCGTTTTTTTTTTTTTTTTTTTTTTTTTTTAATTACGCAATCGTGCTTTCATTCTAGTTACAAACAATTTTTTAACGTGTATTTAGAAGAAAGAAAATTACCGACTCGTAATTCGTGTGTAAATAATAACTATGTAATCAATTACGTCCGAAAAAAAAAACAAAAAAACGTTGACGCGATCGTTATAGGCGCGAGATCGTTAATGGTAAATTATTAGCCGGACGTGGGTACGCGATCGATATGGACGAAATTTCTCGCGTTTGCCGATTTTCGAGGATCGAAAATCACACTGACGCGTTTATAAAAATAACACTTAAAAAACCAGGTACACACACATACATCGGTACATCTGAAGGTGACACTTTTTCTCCTTTTGATACCGTAGGGACGGAGAGCTCTAGTTCATTGAGGAACACTTAAGAAACGAAAAAAAAACCCTATCCATTTGGTAAGGATATTGAAGCAACACTTAAGGAGAGAAAAAAAACGATCCAGCCTATGATTAGCTGTCCGAACATAATGTATGTATAAATGTACGTGTATCTCTGTAAATAAAGGCATATTATCTTATCCATACGTTACAATATTCCATGAAAGCTCGAGTTGAGAGGCCTTAAAGAGCGACCTCAGATAATTGCGACGAGAGGTTTTCCGATATGGCAACCTTTCACGAGTGTGGTGACTGGAACTCATGGCAGTCGATCAATAAGTTGCCTCTTGCAACTTTTTCTTCTTCATCGGCGATCAGAGGTAAGACAATTTATAACGATTTAAGGGGGAGGTTCCTTCGGGCAGCCGAAAATAAGCGAATTTTCACGATTTTTTGTGTTGGAACTAATTTCATTCTTGATTTATAAAATTTCATGTACATATTCGAAATGCCGGAAAAAAAATCATTTTCAGAATTGAAAGTGGTGGCTGTACACTTGCTTTAGAGACGGTTGCCACCTGAATTGTTCTACGGCGTACATCCTAGCGTCCGGTGTGTTGATCTGAAACATCAGAACCAAAAAGTTTTAGATTTCTAACAAGGAACATCCCTCAGGTGACGACCTTTGATTTTGTTGAAATTTGGATATGTTATAAAGCACCGAGAAGTAAGCGATACGTATTTTTTTTTTCATCGACGGAAAAACGGTTTTAAGGGGTGAAACCACCCCTCGAAAAAAGGCATCTCTAGGGGTAATATAGCAGTTTCACATACAAGGAGTCCACCGATTTTGAAGAAACAAAAACAAAAATTCTTCTAATCCGAAGCAATGAAAAATCCACTATAATTTTTCATGAATTTTTTTAAAGAAAACTACAAAACTTTTTTAATCGATCAATATACCATCTTAAAGAACACATCTTGAAGAACTTTCAGTCATTTTTTTATTGAAAAATATTACATTGTTTAGTGGAAAATGGCCGTCAATGAAATAATGTTTTTATGTACACGGTTTGCGGTGACCAACATTGCGGCGAAGTGGATCATCTGAAAAAAAAAATGCGGATGGATTTAGTCAAATATAAGTATAAACTAGTCTTTAATCGAAGTATTTTAAAAAATATTCATTCTTCACAAAATGGCGGACAGTCAAAGTTAATGGTTCGATTTTAACGAAAAAAAACGGCCGTTTTTTGGCTATGAAACGGCCATTTTTTTTCGAAAAAAAAATCGAACGATTAAAGACTACATTTTTATGTAGTAAATAAGCCTGCAAAATTTCAAGAAGATCGGTTCATTAGTGTTCGAGTAATCTTGGTCACCGACTTCAGAAATGCCATTTTGAGAAAAACGCGTTTAAAGTTTCAATTTCCGGTCGTTTACACAACGGATTCTTCTCTTTCAACGCTCATATCTCAGTCAATTTTGTTCGGATCGACTTGAAATTTTCAGGACATATTCTCAGATACTTATACTTAAAAAAAAATGCAATAAAAAAAATCGATTTTTTCAAAATCGCAAGTGGGGGTAACCCCTTAAAACCGTTTTTCCGCCGATAAAAAAATACGTATCGCTTACTTTTCGGTGCTTTATAACATATCCAAATTTCAACAAAATCGAAGGTCGTCACCTGAGGGATGTTCTATGTAAGACTCGTACGCTCTATTTGAACTTCGAAAATCCGAAGAAAAGTAAAAAATCAAAAAATGGAACCTGTTCGAAAAAAATGTTCTGTTTTTTATGACATTTTTACTATGGTATTTGTTAATGAAAAAGGAGTGTTTGAAAACAATTTTTGACGAGCTTTTGGGCTTACATAGACGGTAATTATGTTATCTCAAAGTGTGCAAAATTTCTAGAAAAGTGGTTCCTAGGAAAAGGCGCTCAAAGTTTTAAGACTAAAAAAACTTGTGAGTATATCGCTAACTGATTAATCTGCTATTCCGGGGCCATTAAGTAGTCCCTCAGCTTCCTTGTGGCGTTCATTTTCAGCCTGAAGTAAATTTTCATTTCAAATGAACATGACGAGGAGTTCATTATCGGCTCTTCTCTACGTTATAAAGCGATCCCCCTCTTAATTAAAATCCGTTATTTCCTATGAGCTCACCACTATCAATGTTCTTTATATTGCGTGTCATTTATAAAAGAATAGATTTACAGCTGTCCGGCATTGTTCGTAGTGAAGAAAAAGTACACAAATGTTACTGGAAAATTCGCCTATATTCTGTTGCATTCGAGGGGTAACACAATTCCGGTAAAAACGATTTTTTGTGCGTCAAATCGGTTTTAGCATCTTAAGGGCTTAGACCACAGTAACGGGTATAAAATCATGTGCGAATTTAACTTTTTTTTCGTATGAAAAAGTGAGTCACTCATAAAATTGATTACACATCTATTTAGTACGAATATCAAGCTGTTAGAAAAAAAAAAATTTTCGATGTACAACATGGCCGGCTATTAATATTTTCTTTTATTATCTTTTTTTTAGGCGCTCCGCGACGTGACATTTAGCATCCACAATTTTTTACCTAGAACACAAAACAAATATTCTCGTCAATCTACATTAGAATACCTAGAGAAGTACGTACGGAATTTGAAAAATATTGTTTTATTCAAAAGTTGTAGGTATTCTAACTTGAATTTTCAGTGAAAAATTTCGTATAAGACTACTCATAAAATGAAAAGTTTTCGATTAATCAGAAATTCCGTACGTACTTCTCTGCGAAATGCAATTAGGAACATAACTTTTAAATTTGAAGTAAATCGAGTGAAAATTGTTGAAGTTATTTGTCATGCCAATTGGCTATAGTTTTTCATATGCCTCTGACCGTGCCAGAGGTGGGCTCACGCTATACGCTCAATGTTGGTGAAATTTTTTTTTCTTACTATAAATCGAATAGTAACTTATTCTTATGATGACAAAGCACCGTTTTATACAAAAAATTGATTTTTTGACAATTCTACAGTGGCCTTACCCCTTAAAGGAAGCGCAATTGGTTTGTCAGTGAACGGTTACTGTTAACGAATAAATTTACACTGCCCAACTCTGAATAAAGTGACACGATACAGTGAACGTGTATTTTTTCCGAAATGTTTTTGACATGGACTTGCAGCATAACTTGAAACAAGCTTTGTTCGATTCACTTCCAATGTCTAGTGGATTTTTAAAAACTAAACTCTATATCAAAATCTCCAGGGATTGTTCGATTTGTTCAAAAGTCTTCTTGTTATAAACATTTATCACTTTTTTCCGAAAATAAACATTTCTCGAACGCTTCCCATTCAGTGGAAAGTAAGATTGAAAAAATACCCACTTTTCCCTCAAGCTATTATTACATTTTATGATTTATTGCATTTATTATTATTATTTACTTATTAGTATTTTGTAATCAAGTATTATTTATTAGTTTGATTATTTGTTTATTCATTTATCGACTATTATTTATTAGTATTTATTAATCGAGCTATTATTACGTTTTATGGAGCATTTTGGTTTTTTTTTTTCACGGGCACAATTTGCAGCACTTGTGCTTGCAAGCCCCGAACGCCAGCGCGGGGAATATTTTTACCCCTTGATTATTCTTTTGCGAGGCAAAGATTGCGTTTGTTCATCGAGAGGATTCCGTATGCCATCATGCGAGTAATAATTTCGGACTGAAAATATAAAGATTGGCCAATTTCATGGGAAAACTGCGCTCATTGTACTTTTTTCGTTCGTCGAAATATTTTGCGCCAGCTGCGGCGATAAAAATCTATCACGATTGAAACTTGATTAGCGTATCATATTATTAGGAAAAATTTATATATATTGCGTGATTTCTCGCGTGCGAGGAACAAATTAAAAAATTTAATTCGCAATCCCAAACCACAGACCAACAAGGGCGAGACGAGGAAATGAGAGTAATTTCTTGTTCCCGCTGTATCAATGCAGAGTGGCGCGAACTCTCACGCGTTCACTCACTTCTCTCTCTCTCTCTCTCTCTCTCTCTCTCTCTCTCTCTCTCTCTCTCTCTCTCTCTCTCTCTCTCTCTCTCTCGCTATATCTCCATCGTTCATGTGGAAAGGATAATTGCTGAGCTTGCCTCAGTACTCATCGGAGAGGAACAAGAGAGCGAGGGAGAAAAAAACGATCGACTGAAATCGGCTGCTCCCTCTATCCGCAATTTTCCTATTTAGTCCGCATCAAGGAGATAATGTTTCGACATATTTTTTTTCCATCAACGGATCCGTAAAGATAAATTGACATATTGCTCAACCGCAAAATGGGATTTACGTAAATGTGAACAATTCGTTTGCAGGTTCGTTTGCAGGTTCGTTTGCATTCAAGTCATTAGCGTTGAAATAATTCGCTGAAATATAAATAAACAAAAAAATGTTATTGACTTTTATTAATTATAATTTTTATTAAGCTTTTCATTAAGCTTTTTATTAATTATAGCTTTTTTTATATAATTAAAGCTTTTTATTAAGCATTTTATTAATTATAATTAATTATAATTTGTTACGAAAGTAATAATTAATCATTCTGATTGCATATCTAATTATAAATAATAACAAAAAATATGCTATCATTTTGAAAGCATATTTGATAGCAATATTGAACGAAAATATTACTTAACCGCAAAATGGGATTTACGTAAATGTGAACAATCCAGTCCGTTTGCATTCAAGTCATTAACGTAAAAATAATTCGCTGAAATATAAATAAACAAACATTTTTTTATAGAATTTTATTAGAAATTAATTATAATCTGTTACGAAAGTAATAATGAATCATTTTCATAGCAAATCAAATAATAAATAATAACCAAAAATATGCTATCATTTTGATAGCGTATGTGATAGCAATGTTGAACAAACATATTACTTAATCGCAAAATGGGATTTACGTAAATGTCAACAATTCGGTTCGTTTGCGTGCAAGTCATTAGCGTTAAAATAATTCGCCGAAATATAAATAAACAAACATTTTTTTATTGACTTTTATTAGACATTAATTGTAATTTGCTACGAAAGTAATAATTAACCATTTTTATAGCATATCAAATAATAAATAATAACCAAAAGTATGCTATTATTTTGATAGCATATTTGATAGCAATATTGAACTAAAATATTACTTAATTGCAAAATGGGATTTACGTAAATGTCAACGATTCGGTTCATTTGCATTTAAGTCATTAGCATTAAAATAATTCACCAAAATATAAATAAACAAACATGTTTTTATTGATTCTTATTATACATTAATTATAATTTGTTACGAAAGTAATAATTAATAATTTGGATAGCGGTGTATAAAATTATGTGCACTAATAAATAAATAAATTGTACTCTCACTTTTCGTGTTCCATCATTGTCTCCAAACAAAAAATTGGACAAAATTGTCATTACCGAATAATACACTAATAATATTAATTCTTTTTGTCGCTTCCATTGTATGGGGTCCTTCTCCTATTACATCCCCCACAGCATATTCCACTTCACATCCCCTAATAATATTAATAATAAAATGATATAATAAAAAAACGTATGTAATTATTATACGCTCAATTGTTAATACTACAGTTTTTGTTACTTCACAAAAATGTCTCAATAAATAATTCACCTATTCTACGTTCGACTGTAGACCTTTTTCCACACTTTACAGAATGGTGAGTAAATACAAGTCGTACCTTTACACGTGCTTTTTCTATTTTCGTCGCCGTTCCGTCGAGGGATAATTTCGAAGCGAGCGGTACAAATCCAACTGTACCTCGTGTATACGTAAGTACAAGACGCCGCGATCTGGGTCAAGCTTCTAACTTTCGAGCGCGTATAGCTGTGCACAAAAAAAGAACAAAAAAAATTGTGAGAGCTGGAGCGGACAGGAAACGGGTTCTAGCGTAGTGCCTCGAGGCAAAAAAATTATATAACGGTAGAGCGTCCGAATGGGTCAACCCTTTCAACGGGGCGATTCATCCCTGATGGCGACCCTCGACGGGATGGAAAAAAAAATTGGGAAAGCGGGCCAGTAACTTTCTAATTTGTTTTTCCTCGTCGCGTGAATTTCTCGGCAGTCTCGTTGAAACTCGGTTCGTGGTCAGAAGCGACAAACTTTACTGCTACATGTCTGAAAATGGTGTCTAAAAATTTTTCTCAGTCGCAAAAATAGTTCAACGTAATTAAAAAATAAAATGAAACAGTTTCTTCCCGCAAACCTTTTTTTTTCACCTTCCGGCTTTAGTGCGTTTATCGAATCGTTACAAAAATGAAGCCGATGTCGTGAAGCGTGAGAAATTGATGGTAAAATAAATACAAATATTGTTCAGTGAATGTGAGTACTTATAGTTCAGTGAATATAGTGCACAGAAATAAAAAATTGAAAATCAAGCCATGTGTATCAACATCTGATTGTGTATCAACGTCTAATTGTTAAAAAGCAATAATCATGCAGAATGACAACGTGAAGTAGGTATAATTTAAGAAAAGAGCGTACCGTGTAAATTAAGGTAGAACGAGTGCGCGCTCTTGATTTCTAGAGATTTTGTTCAAATTTTAATCAGACATTGTTCATGTGTATGCATATGCATATTTGAGTGAAATGTCAGAACAGTCGACTATTTCGATTGGGAAATAATGGGTTTTAAAATTGCAACTTTTAACGCTGCAGGGACTGCATTAAAATCTAGATAGAATAATTTTCCGTAATAAATATTTGTCCCCTATAATAAGAAGACACACCGCATCGTTTCACGTATCCAATGACGTAAGTTTGCGCGGCATATTAAAAATAATACTGTGACACAAATTTTTATTTGGAAGTAATTTTTAATCGAACAAAGTTTCTAATTAGTTGTGAATTAACCAACACTTTTATTTGTTAATAAAGATAACATGAACAATATAAAATATTAATATCAATAACGCAAATATTTGTTTTATGATAAAAGTTTTTAACTTTGGGAACACGATAATTTTTTTTTCTCAAAATATTGAATATCACTGTTCTGCGGTGTTGCCGTGTGTCTTCTTATGATAGGGGACAAATATTTTTTACGGAGAATTATTCTGTCTTTACTGAACGTTTTTAACAAAACTGTATAGTAAAGGCAATCCAAACCTTTTTCACTCTTTTCCTAACTAGTTTGCTATCAAAACATAATTTTTTTCAATATTTATGAACATAATTGAATGGTACGGGGAATTATGTGACTTGCCTTTCGGTCAATACGGATCCTGCAGTATTAAAAGTTGCAATTTAAAAACCCATTATCTCCCAATCTAAATAGTTGACTGTTCTGAAATTTCACTCAAACGTGCATGAAAACCAGACATATGAACAATGTCTGGTTAACAAAATCTATAGAAATCAAGTGCGCGCGCTGTTCTACCTTAGGGGAGTAAGGGTATAACTTAGTAGGGGAGACCGGGGCAAAATGGTATAGCGGGGCAAAACGGTACCGGGGCAAAACGGCACTGGGGCATAATGGGATCGGGGCATAATGGGATAGCAAAAAATGAAGTTTCTTGGTGCTTGATTTGGGGCAAAATGGGACAGAGAGGAGTGGAATATCAAATTGGGGCAAAATGGAATCGGGGCAAAATGGGACACACAAAAATGAAGTGTCGCAGCCCGCTGAATTTGGGGCAAAATGGGATGACAGGAAAATTCATGCTTCGGCTCTATGAAAGAGCTGTTGAAACATAATCTAATCTAAATGGTGCTTGTGGTTCGTTTCAGTCCACATATACGCAGATAATACGGACTGACCGATATATTTGTCGACACATATCCGTCGATTTCATGGGGAGCCTTTTCTGCGTGGGCTTATATTCGAAATCCAAGGAATCCTGGATTCGTTGTAATTCATGCGAGAAATGGGCCCACTATTCATGTGCCCATGCTGACGATAACTTAATCGAGTACGTTTGCGACAATTGTGCCGATAAAAATTAGCTTAGTTAAACAAGCAATAAAAATTACTCATTGCCACCGTTAAATTATAGTATCGTAAGTAGAGTGTGACCCAAATATCGTGTAACATTCAATAAAACCTGTTTTCACTCATTTATTACCCCTCGTTTTTTACCCCTGCATTTCTTTCGTTTCTGCATCGAATTATTCCACTGTCCCATTTTGCCCCGATCCCGTTTTGCCCCAACCGCCTCTTTCTGAGGAGCCTGATTTTCTCCGGCCCATTTTGCCCCAGTCCCGTTTTGCCCCAATGACGTATTTTCCAGCAGTGTTGATTTTCACTATTCCATTTTGCCCCAAACCCGTTTTGCCCCGGTCCCATTTTGCCCCGGTCCCATTATGCCCCGCTATACCATTTTGCCCCGGTCTCCCCTAATACTAAATTAAGGAGGACACCACTGTGACAGGCCGAAAAAAGTCGTTTTGCCGATTTTTTTGTCTATTAGATTATTTATTTGTGAATTTTTATTTTAAAACAATTTCCGTGTGAATTTTTATTTTAAAAAAATTAAAAATCAACAACTTTTTTGAGGTTTAATAGAATACAATGGTAGTCTGAAAGATAAAAAACTTTTACAATCTATTTAGATGTAGTTTTCATTGTGCAAAGCCGTTTTTCGAAGAAACAAAATTTCCCAACATTTTGTCAACATTTTGTCAACACAAAAAGATTACAAAACTTTTTTACCCCTCAGACTGCCATTGTCAAGTTATCGAGTGGGTATTCGAGAAAAGCGTAATTTTAGCGACATATTTACTCATATTCGGAGGCTTAAAAAATACTACATTTCGAAAAGAGGGCTAGGTACAACGATAGCTATTGCAATTACGGAATTTTTGTTTTCTTTTCAACTAAAAATCGGGAAATTACAGCTAGAGTTACAATCCCCGGCCAGGTCGAGAAAAGTCGTTAAAAAAACGCGATTGAAAGTTTTATTAAATTCGTTGCGCTGCCTGCTCTCATTAAATCGTTTATAACTTGGTCAATTGTCAATATCCTAACTTGAACATTTTTTCGCACATCCTTAAACACGTATACTGCAAGAAAATTTAAAAAATAAATTTTTTCTCCTCACCACGGTGGTGTCCCGCCTCAACATTACCAATAAAGACACACATTCAGTCTCTGCATAAGAAAACGTGCATTATTATTTGCATCTTGATATTTTCAGTACCCATAAATCTTGATCACAATATCTAATAACCCAACAGTGTAGAAAGCTTGTCAGTCTATTCAAGATTTGAATAAAACGTTTCGGGTGTCCTGGCAAATGGAAGAAACGAGCCGAAATGGACGACGAATCCACCACTCCGAGGCGATTGCCCCAGACCCTAGACGCTTTCTCATTTCGTTCCGAAAAAACCTCCGCCCACATCGAAGCCTTTGCGCTTTCATTCGTGAACACGACGTATAGGTCATAACCGTATTCTCTTTCACTTCATATATACATGAAAATATACGTATATATAAATCCTTGGGTATACATTTATGCCAGCATATATGCCTTTGACTCATTCGTAGCATTGGCGGATCCAAACAAGCGAAGGTAATGCAAACATAGTTCTCTATATACACTACATAAATTCATATGCCTACAACTGTGATATATGTACACTAAGCAAGTACAGACGACTAGATGAACGCAAACAACTCGGTGAAGCGACGTCGACGGCCTATATAGTGCTGGGTTCATTCGTTCTTCCATTGGGTTCAGCCCTGAATTCTTTCTGCCACCCACGTACGCACATCTCTCTCCCTCCCTCCCTCCCTCCCTCTCTCTCTCTCTCTCTCTCTCTCTCCCTCTCTCTCTCTCTCTCTCTCGTTATTTCCCGTCCAGCAGATTGAATTTCGTCTCAGAGTTCGTCCGGACTGGATGGTCTCGGACCGAGGGTGGTTGGCTCCTTCTCTCTCCGAGCTGTGGAAGAGTTTGCCGGACCCGCCCGGCGAGGGTTGCGCAGAGGGCGTATGGAGGGTTGGTGCCGGGTACGATAAACCGCTCCAGTCAGTCGTACATGTACATGCACGCAGGTATCGGTGTTGATCGTCTGCTAGCTACCAGAGGGTAGCCATCCGCAGGATTCTGCGTGCTGAAATCTTTAGATTTGCGCCTTTATGACTGCCAGCACGAGGCTTTATATGTGGGCGGCTGGTTGGCTAGGAAATAGCCAACGGTTCAGTGGAAGAGAGCTAGATACAAGGGAAGGGAGAGAAACTTAGCGGAGCGTACACTTTTGTCGGATCACGCTGCTTTCCACCATTCTACCCCTGAGCTGGAATCTCCATGGATACTTTTTTGGCACTGCCAAAACGGACCGTTTGCTTTTACTTGGACCTGGCCCCTTTCCTTGCTTTCATCATAGTATTTGTAGCGGTAAATTAAATTGTAGCGGATAGGTTTGTGGAAAGTGGTAGAATGGAGATTTACAGGGGTGGGGGTATTTCTTAAGGCGAAATAGAAGATGTACCACGTGACATTAGAGTGCGAGGGAGATAGCTGAAATCTTTGAGTGGAGATTTTTCAGAGACGACTAATATTTAGGGCAAGGGAAAATCGCCAAGGTTTGCGTCAGGAAATTCTTCAGAGACTGATGCTTTTGTTTTTCCTAAAAAACTTCGCGGTCTGTAAGAAAACTGGGTTGAAAAATTTGTGGGGTTATGTTGACCTTGTACCTGCCCTTAAGGAAGAAGAACGATTTTTAGGGAAGTCTTTTCATACCAGCGTGTGGTTCGACGTTTATGGAAGATTGGTAGTGGGATAGTGTTTAAAAAATTGTTAGAAGGGTTTGTAGAGTTGAATACTAGGTTTGATTTTTGGAATTCTGGAGAAAATCAAACCAGAATTTCAAAAATCAAACAACCCAAAAGGGTTGAAATTCCGAAATTTGAATGCTCCGACGGTTTGAAATACCTGATTTTAATGTTCCGAAATTACAAGTTTCGTAAAGATCATGTCAGCGAAAGTCTACCCAGTTGACTGTAAATGATGTAGAACGTATAACATTGTCTAGACAAATTTCAAAATTGACGTAAAATCACTTCTTAATACAAAAAATTCATGAAATAATTCGTCGTTTTATTGAAAATTTTCAAATTTTTGAAAACTCCATAGCCAAATTATTTTGACGGTGTTCAGATGTTCGGAGTTTTCGTCTTTCGGGTAAAATTCTTTCGGAGTAGTATTCTTTCGGAGTTTTGAGCGTTCTGATCATTCAAAGTTCGGGATTTCAACCCGCCCCCGTCCGCGAAACGTGATCATTATTCGGCTTTTATTTAAATACATCCGTATGAAATTTTTCCAAATTTTTTTTTCAATGCTGAAGCAATAATTCTATGGAGAAACCTGTCGTTAAAAAATGAGACAACTTATAACGGCGGTAAAACGGACACTAAAAAGCTTTATCATGAATGATGAAGCTTTTGTCCGTTTCACAATCTGCCTTTTTAACTATTAAAGAAGTGTAGACACACGTTTCGTGGTTTTCCGCGAGTAACAATTGTGTAGTTAGACCACATTTTCGAAAACCTTATATTTTGCGTGAAGCAAAATCACGTTGTGTACAAATTATTGAAAAAAAAATACTTAGAGGTAAATTAGAAATAAATCTTGTCCTTTTCGATTACCTCTAAGAAGAAAATTCTGTTTTCCAACAAATGGCAGGCGATTTTACGACTGTGGCATTTTTATAAATCGCATAAAAACAATCATGTTCGAGTTTAGGATGAGAAAAAATCAGAATTGATCTTTTATTTTTCAAGTAGTACCTCGAACATTTCCTTGCGACTTTTGTATCACAATGTCACTTTTCATCCCTATGGAAATTTCATAAAATGTGCACATCTTTTCCGACGGTGGTGTACCTTTCGGAAGGTCGAAGTTTTCCTAAATGTCGAAAAATTCTTTGAAACCAAACATTTCTGGAGTTACATCGCATTTTCGAAAAACTTCTACTTTACGAAAAACAAAATGACGTGGAAAAATGATTTACAAAAATCTTTAGCGGTAAATTGGAGATGAATCTTTCCTTTTCGACTGCCTCTGAGAAGAAACTTTTATTTCTGTTTTCGACAGTCTTATTACGACAGACAGTTTTAAAAAATGCATAAAAAACAACCACATCTAAGTGAAGAGTAAGATAAAATTATAATTTACCTTTTTTTATTTTTCCTTAATACCTAAAACATGTTCTTGCGACTTTTTTGCCCGAGATCTATCACTTTTCATCCCTATAGACATTTAATAAAATATGCACATATTTTCCAGCGGTGGTGTAACGTTAAAATTTTGCCAAACGTCCAAAAATTCTTTGAACCGCTGAAAATTGTTTCGTTTCATTAAAAATACACCATTCACATCGGTATAGTGACTTTCAAGCATGGGGAATGTTTTTTTTCGGCAAATATACCGTACGGTATGCCCCAATTTTTAAAAATCTTGCATACACAAGTTACAAGTAAACTCAATTTTTTAAAAGTTAAAAATATTTAAATCTTCATTTTTTAAATAATTGTCGTGCACGATATATGGAGCTTTGAGAATTCAGGTATAGTGAGCACAGCAATTCCATTAGGAGGCGGACGGCCGAGAGAGTCGACGTTAACAGAGAAAACGAGAGGTAACAGGGGGTTGGAACAGTGGGGTTGGAAAAACGAGAAAAAGAGCTGTCTGAGTGCTCGAATCGCATTCGTCGACGTGAGCTAGGGACCGAATTGAGACGTCGGCGAGAGACGGAGAGAGAGGTATACATTAGAGAGAATGCGTGACGAGAAGAGAGAACGAATAGGGGTGTGTTATAGTGCAAGAAGAAAGACGGCATTGCAACCGCGTCCCCCCTCTCCTTTTACGAATTGCGAGTCTGCGCACCACGTTGCAAGCTTCGTTTTGGCTATCTACGCGCATATCTATACGTGTTTCAAAGCAATTTATTGCTCGAACGTTTCTCATGTTTTTAATTATACGCTTCTGGCAGCATTTTTGCAACAACTCGTTTATTACTCAAAAAGAAATGTGCATCTATATTTTTTCAATAAGAGCAGTGGACTTTTTTTGCCAATTGTTAAGAGAGGACATCACTGTGACATGTTGAAAAAAGTCGTTTTATCCGAATTTTTTTCTTCCAGATTACTTTTGAGTTTTGGCAAAATGTTATTAAGCATACATTGGACTTATTGCGTGTAAATTTTTATGGAAAACAGTGAAAAATTGACGACGTTATTGAGGTATAATAACGTCGTTATTATACCTCTGTATAAAAAATGTGGTTCATCGGCCGAATCGATTTGACATAGTTGGTCTGAAAATAAAAATAAGAAAGTTTTATAATCTACATAAATGTAGTGCACGTTGTAGGTAGCCGTTTTTCGAGAGAAAAAAATAACAAAATGTCGGGTCTAAAAAATAGAGTGTAATTTTGGTAGAATTTTCACTTGTGGTTTGGGGCTTAAAAAATACTAAATTTTTAAAGAAAAAAAAATGGCCACGTACAACGATATCTACTGCAATTACGAGAATTTTGGTTTTTCTTTAAATTGAAAATTGAACAATTATAGCTAGAGTTGAGATTCCAGCGAGATCGAGAAAAGTCGTCTCACTCAATCATCTGTAACTTTGTCAATTTTCAATATGTAAACTTGATTTTTTTTACATTTACATTCTTGAATATGTACACTACCGGCCAAAAGTTTCCGAACACTTCAGATAATTGCAAAACTTTCGATCACTGGAAAATGCCGAATAATATTACAATAAGATAGTTCATTTCATTTATTATTTTACGAAGATATTATATAGCTCTCTATAATTAATTATATAATTCTAATATAATTTTAGAATTATCTGAAGTGTCCGGAAACGTTTGGCCGGTGGTGTATATTTTGAGAAAATGCAAAAAATCGATTTTTTTTTACCCGAGTGGTGTCCAGCCTTAATCATATTCGTACCATCAGAAAGTACATGACCCTTCTATCAAGAGTCAAATAATTTTTGTTCTTAAATACCTCGATCGAATTCGTTTGCAGCATTGTCCTTAATTTTATAGACGATTTTTTAACGCAATTTTTGTTTTCAAAAGTATTTTTATTCTGCCATTGCAATAAACATTTTTTTGTAATTTCCGGATCCTGCGATTTAAACGAGTGACTTTTTCGTAATTTCTTGCTGCTGTCGTTTCAAGGAATCATTTCTTCGTTCTTTTTTTCAACGTCGTACCAACGGGTGGTTTTTTTTGCCAATGTTGGTAAGATCGGGGGGGGGGGGCTGTGCCTAGCTTAATCGCCCGACTCTCTTCAATCGCTCAATTTTATAACCGATGAATTTGAGAGACGCAGTTACCATTTCAAAATCATCCGCCCCAATCCCTCTCCGCGTTCTGCTCCTCCAGGTATAAGTGTGGCGGTCGCTCTTGTGTTTTTTCTTCCTCTACCAATTCCCGGCTATACTGGTGTAAAAATAATACATTCGTGGGTATATTGTCCCATCTTTCAACGTTTTCAACGCCCCCGCGACGGAGATTGCGCGTATTCAAAAATACGTTCGAAAAATTTGGATATTTCGTAAATTCTCATCTCGGTCGATAAAATGTAGTGAACCGCGAGGAAAATTAATAAAATACAATACACGATTGAGATTTGGAAATAAATTCATGTGAATTAAGTACAATGTCTCTCGATGGATAATTCACGTTAAATTTCACTTTTTATTCAATGACGTAAGAATTAGCACGCGACGGATAAAAAACTCTTCGACAATATTCCTCCATTTTTCCGCCATCTTTCCTCCCCGACGGCGTTCATTTTATTGAAAACCGTTGCGAAAATTTATTCCCATGGAAGCTCAAAGATTTTACGTTCGTCAGGGCAAAAAAGAAGTTTATCAAACCCATTATTTTCCAATTAATTACAATGTATCTCGCGAGGCAACATATTCTCCGATACACGCATGAATTTTGTATTCTATCGCACTCAAACCGGTCGAATCCATTTTTTTTCAAAGTGAACGCCGAGGACTGCGATAAAGTGGACGGTGGTTGGTGTCCATGTGGGACAAAGAGACATCTTCATCATCTCTCCCTCCCCCGTGAGCAAAAAAGCCGAAAGACATTCCGCCATGGCAAGTCTCTCCCTCCCTCACCCTCTCTCTCTCTCTCTCTCTCTCTCTCTCTCTCTCTCTCTCTCTCTCTCTCTCTCTCTCCTACCGTCGTCTTTTCTCTTTTCGTTTCCTCTCCATTTCGCGATCTCGCCCAAAAGCTCTCATTTGCCACACGGGCCTGTGGGTCCTCTATTCTTAGAAATCGTCCTCCACTCGCGCAACAAAATACTCGTATTTACAATGTTGATGGTCACAGAGGCGTTTAAAATTTAAACCCTAATATACTGACGGGTTTCATTCCGGCCATCCTCTCGGGGTCCTTCATTTGCTGCTGGCTCTTTTCGACAACGAACAAATTCAGCTCGCGCCTTCACACACGCACGTATTATTTGCAAGAATGTATTCGAGTATTTAATACGTTTCGGGGCATAAATTGACGACTATATGGGGCATTATGAGGGAAGTGGGAGGAGCGTGTTTCACGAGGATTCGCAGCCAGTGAGAATCGTATAGGTGAAGGCGAAAGAAGAGTGAGAAAAGTTAAGAAAATATCGATATATCCGTATGTGCGCGCGTATGTGTGTGCGTGTGTGTGCGTGCGCGTGTGTATGTATGTGTGTGTGAAAAGAGAATAAAGACGCTCCAAAGAGGGAGAAATGGTTATAGGACCGCCTGGGATTTTTGCGATGTCGCGGCACTCGCGCGAATCTCGCGTGTTATGTCCCTCTCGGTGGCCATTCGTGACGCCCTATAGTCGGACATTCCATTTCTACTTCGAAACGTATATTTGCAAATGAAGCACAATGTAAGCGACGTTGACACTTACAGTGTGTTGTATTTGCAAAAGACACAGGGGAGCTCGGGGCAAGACGAACACGCGGGGTAAGATGAATCATAAGTCTAGCTACTAAAAAGCACTGTCGAATATCCATAAGTCGAATATTCATAAGTCGAATATCCATGAGTACGAATATTTATAAGTACGAATTTCCATAATTCGAATATCCATGAGTACGAATATCAATAAGTACAAATTTCCATAAGTCGAATATCCATAAGTGAGTACAGAGTAGAAATGAGTGCCAAAATGGCTGGAGGTAGAGATAAGTGAGTATTGAGGGGGAGTATAGAGCAGACATGAGCGCCAGAAATGGCGGGAGGTAGAGGAAAAGTGATTATTGACGGTAAGTGTAGAGTTTGTTTGGGTTTGGGTTTGGGAACCCAAACAAACTCACTTATGGATATTCGTACTGATGGATATTCGACTTATGGATATTCACTTATGGATATTCGACTTATGGATATTCGACTTATGGATATTCGACTTATGGATATTCACTCATGGATATTGGAATTTATGGATATTTGACTTATGGATATTCGTACTTATGGATATTCGACTTATGGGTATTCGACTTATGGATATTGGAATTTATGGATATTTGACTTATGGATATTCGTACTTATGGAAATTCGGTTCTGAAAATTCGACTTATGGATATTCACCCCAATCACTTAACAGGATGTGCGAGCACAGGCTCCCGTTGGAGTTTGGCGGCGCAGCAAGGAGGTGAATGAGTGTGAAAGTATCAACTGTGGCGGAAGCACGCGTCTCGAGTGAGAAAACAATATCGATTTTTTGCGAACACCATCTAATGTTTGGTAAAGTTTACCATCGTTTTTTCATTTGAGTTGCTGATATTGATTAGAGACAGGAAGGTAAACAGAATGAAAGTACTAGTTGTTAATATAATAAGAACAGTTTGTTTGAATTTTTTAAGGTTATTGCGTGATTTTTCGTTAGTTTGTTAACCGTCTAATGGGGCAAGATGAATACAAGCTATCGCAAAGCCGCAATATTTTAAAACGTACCACTATTTACGTTAAAAAGGGTGAAATGAAACTAGTAAAGCCTTTGGTTGCTCTTCAACCGGTGTTTCTACGAGGGGAAGAAAAATAACTTACAAATGATTAAAATTATATGGAAGCAAGATTATTCGCACTAAATACTACATAACTTAGACGATTGGCTTATCAAATTTTTGGTATTGAGAATGAAACTACTTTTATATGCGAAAGATGCCAATAATTCGTGTCCCATTATTCTCCCAGCACTGTTTCATCTTACCCCGTACGCGGGGCAAGATGGAAAAAATAAAAGTTTAATTAAAAATATATATTGTATGGTAACAATCAAAAAGGCATTATTTTGCTTTTAAAATTAAAAGATTAATAAATGTTGATTAGTGTCAAGAATAATTAAAGTTGACTGACTCGTATATATATTTTTTTATTCGAACATGACCTTAGCGTTATCATCTTGCCCCTAGTTCCCCTAGCTATCAAAAGTGAACACCCTCCGAATGAAAAATAAAGGGTTACACCCTCGCATGTATGGGCCCTTTGAGGTCGAACGTTCCATGAGGCCACACCGCTCTTTACTCATTTTGTGCAACCGAAAAAGAGTTCCGTTCACGTTGTCCTCTTAATTTTTGCCCTTTTCTACAGGTACGTATTATCGTAATATTCAAGCTAATATCTCGTCTGATTAGTCAGAAAGATATGCAGAGCTGGTTTTTTTTCGCATCCGGTAAGAAAAGGAATTCCTCGCTCTCCGCGCGGTAAAATCCCGATGGCGGCGATCCTTTATTCTTCTCATCCGTAGCAATTTGAATTTTTTTTATCGTACTCACTAA
The DNA here is from genome assembly GCA_964007375.1 of Ophion obscuratus. Classification (NCBI taxonomy): domain Eukaryota; kingdom Metazoa; phylum Arthropoda; class Insecta; order Hymenoptera; family Ichneumonidae; genus Ophion; species Ophion obscuratus. Next base: position 24,863,750 of record OZ023317.1, read on the forward strand.
AACGCAACGATTCGATCGAGGCAATTTGCATTCACGTGGATTAAAATGTAATAAATTACATTTGTCGGTGTTTAAAAATCATATATTATTAGAATTCATTAAAACGTACAATTATTTTCAGTCAGGCAGGATTCTAGTCTAGAGGCCTAAATTTCGGACGTCTTTTGGGGCTTGATAAAAATAAAAACAAAATACGTTTCCATTCATTTTTTTTTCAGTGATGATTGACGGTTCAAGCACTTACGAAAAAAAACAAATCGTGCAAAGAAAATAAAAATTGGAAAAGTTATGGGCTCCTAAATATGGCCGTGAAAAGAAGGGTTGAGGCGGTTGGCATGATTCGAAAGCTCCCATTAATCTGAAACAGAAATAAAAACAATTTGCTTGATTAATGAGAATGTCATTATAGCGGAGAGCAAAGAGAAAAAATGTAATGCCGACTGTCTGAAAAAAGTGAACTTTATGCCATATTTTTTGCAGGTTAATTTTTTTTAAAGTAATTATAATCATTTCGCAATGTCCGAGGTAGGGACCATAGAGGGACATATACTGAAGGTCCATTCCAAATTTTCAATCAATCGGCTGAATAGAACTCGAGATTTTATGTCAAATTGGTTGAAAAAAGCAGTTTCGAGAAAAACGCGGTCAAAGTTTTGATTGAAATTGTGGACAACCGTAACTATCCAAGTGGTATAATGGCATGTTATACTTACGTTATATTAATCCGCCATTCCTGCCTCGTGAAGCCTTCCTCGACTTCAAAATGATGATTTTCTGAAGCTCGTTTTCCCCTGCGAGCAGTTCTAGCTTCCTTAAAAGCTTCTGAAGCTTGGAGCTCCAAGCGATCGGTCCTGTTCTGGCCTCGTTTGTTCACGTAATTATTGGGAATTTCGAAAATTCGTTTGAGGACATATGCTCAAGAGTCTATCCTTTAAGAAAATGCGAAATAATCATTATTTTTTATTCAAATTTCTAGACTAGGATACTGCCTAAAAAATGAATTTGAAGAGCTTAAGGGGTTAGGCCACAGTAACGGGTATAAAATCATGTCCGAATTTAACAATTTTTTTTCGTATGAAAGAGTGATTCACTCATAAAATTAATTACACATCTATTTAGTAGGAATACCAAGCTGTTAGAAAAAATATATTTATTTTTTTCGATGTACAAAATGGCCGACTACTAATATTTTCTACGGAATTAAAAAAAAGATTGTTTTATTCAAAAGTTGTAGGTATTTGAACTTAAGGAGGTTGGAGCGATTCAGTTGAGTCAAATGACGGTTTATTCATTTTTTTTTCAATGAACCTCAAGAAAATGCATACGAGGTACAGATTTATTCTATATATGCTAATTTTTTAAAATATATAATTAAAGGGCAAAATGATGCATTTTAACATTTTTATTTAACCAACTTGAAAAAGCATATCATTATCGATGATTATTATGAAAAAACTACGACGACGAAAGTTTTATACAATTTACAATGAAATTATGAGCAATTCATAATTATGCCTATTCATATTTACGTCACGAGATTATTGGCCCATGGTTTACGATGGGCAAGATGAGGATTTTTTTTCTAAACGTTCACAAAGGTTCAGTTTGCGTTAATCCGTTGTTAGAAATGGTCTATCTTGGTGCTAAATAACAATAAAAATTATATAACCTTTATTGTGAAAGTCTTGCCCATTTAACCGCACGTTAAATTACGTACATTCAACTATTTTTTATCTCTGGTGTTTGGTGGTGAAAAAAGTTCAAAAAATTCGTAGACTCAGTATAGTGTAAACAATAACATGTATTTTTTTTTATTAAATTTAACCTTGGATTGTGGCTAACGCTCCAACCTCCTTAAAAAATTAATTTTCAGTGAAAAATTTCGTTATAGCTGCTCATAAATTGCTCATAAAATGAAAAGTTTTCGATTAATCAGAAATTCCGTACGTACTTCTCTGCGAAATGCTATTAAGAACATAAGTGTTAAATTTGAAGTAAATCGAGTGAAAATTGTTAAAGTTATTTGTCACACCGATTGGAAAAAAGCTGTTTCGAGAAATTTTGAGTAGTCAGCCGTTTCGTACATCGAAAAAAAATATATTTTCCAACAGCTTGATATTCATACTAAATAGATGTGTAATTAATTTTTCGAGTGAATCACTTTTTCATACGAAAAAAATTGTTAAATTCGCACATGATTTTATACCCGTTACTTATACCCCTTAGATATTTACCACAATACACAGCTTTGATTAGAAGCATCAATTTGTTAATTTCTCGGTCCGAATACATACGTGTCACTTGTTTTGAAGAAAAATTGACGACTGGCAAGCCTTCGTCGAAATTCAAAAAATGATACATTATTATAATAAATCATAATGTAAAACTATTTGTGAAAGATTTAAATTTAAAGGATTTCTGTACTTTTCGTAAGATATCACAAGCTTTCAGTGAATAAAAAAGGTTTCTTTTCCCACAGTGCAAATTTATTTCGAAGAAAGATTGACGTCAAGCAAACTTTGCTATCGTTGCTTCTCACGAGCTCTATATTGTTTCGTCTACGACGAAGATTGAGTGGTAACAATTATTTTCGGTACGTAATTTCTATCAACGCATTTCGATAGAAAAAAAATCGGAAAGTCTCATTCGCTCCGGAACGATGAAAAGTATCGTTTACCAATGTTCTCCGGTTAACGAACCAAGTGCCTCGTTTGGATTCGTTTCATTTGGATTCTCGCGTTAATTGCCGCGAATGGCGTACTTTTTTTTCGATCCCTCGACTCGGGTGACTGACTGGCATAATAATATATCCTTTATTGTGTGTGAGAAAAAAACGCCGCGATTTTGCTACGGATGCAATGGTACTCGAGACATTCTTCGGGGCTATATGGGAAAGCTGCGTCGATCTCACAGAGAAATAAGTCGTAGCGGAGAATGGAGGCAGCCGACGGTCTAGGATCATCTGACTGAACGATCATCTTGTTAAATTGCCGGAGCGTGAAACAAGTCGAGTTTTTAAGTAAAAGTCAAAGAGGCGAGAGCGAAAGAGCGCGACGAAGGGCTTATCGGGGTGAGGAACGTCACGGTGTTTGGATGCAGGTAAAATTGCAACTTGACACTCGTGATATTCAATGCGGGCAATACGAGACTCACATTTGCAGCGCATTTTTAAACGTCAATTTTTTTTTCTCGGATCAAACGATATCGAAAATGTATAAACAATTAATGACACTATTATTCACCGCCGACTGAATTAGTTAATTGAAAACGTTGGCGATTTATCAAGTACCTGGGTCATTTAGCTTCGAGTAAACATTACTTTTGAGTAGAAGTTGTCTTTGCGTAAAAATAATCTGTAAGAAAAAATTATCTTCGAGTAAAAATTGTCTTTGAATAAAAATTATCTTTGAGAAAAAATTATCTTCGAGTAAAAATTGTCTTTGAATAAAGATTATCTTATAATAAAAATTATCTTTCAGTAAAAATTATCTGTGAATAAAGGTTAACCTTGAATAATCATTATCTTTGATGCAAAATGATCTTTAAATCAAAATTATCTTTGAGTGAAAATTATCTGCGAATAAAAGTTATCTTTGAATAATCAGTGTCTTCGAATAAACATTTTCTTTGAATAAAAGTGACCTTTGAGTAAAAATTATCTTCGAGTAAAAATGATCTTTGTGTAATAATTGTCTCTGAGTAAACGCTATCTTGGATTAAAAATAATCTTCGAGTAAATGTTTTTTGTGAATATAAATTATCTGGGATTAAAAATCATCTGCGGATAAAAGTTATCTTTGAATAATCTTCGAGTAAACATTTTCTTCGAGTCAACATTTTTTTTGACCAAAAGTTATTCATGAGTGAAAGCTTTCTTGAGTGTAGATTATCTTATTGAACTTTGAGTAAAAAATCATGACCGTTTCGGTCCCTACGTAAAAGTAATCTTTTCACTAACTCGGCGCGCAAATAACTGGATCATAATATTTCCTGACATTTAATGCGGTACATTTTGCTGAGGAGTAAAGCCGCTTTCCGGAGATTTGCGACGAAAAAAAAGTTCAGCATCCAAGGCGGACCATGTCCACGAAGATGGCTCTGCTGTTTCTCGTCGTCCATACATTCGTGAACAAGTTCTCCTCGGGCACCTTTGCGATCGGAGGGCGCCACTGATCGGCTTTGGTTCTTCGTCGAATTCTCCTTCTCTCTTGCTTTATATATATATGTATGTGTGTGTGTGTGTGTGTGTGTGTGTGTGTGTGTACACACACGAAATCACCTTACCAATAAAACGTTACCCTGCAACGTAAGTCTACATTAAAGCCTCGATTTCTCCTCGCACGCCGTTCCGCCCGTCTTCCTTTTTCCAACCAGGGAGCACAGATAGAGCGATGCGCATGGAAAGCTCCCTGCAGGGGGGGAGGGGCGGGCTAGAAAAAGATGGGGAAAAGGGTAGGAAAAGGGTGAATACACTCGTGGGTAGGAATGGCCCTAGCATCGACCCCCGAAGAATTCTTTTGGCTGTGTGAAACTTACACTACCCTTTCACCTCCCCACATGGGCTAGCAACTCCCCTCGAAATTAGGTACCGTATAAACGCGCTCCCGAAACTTACCTACCCTCACTTCATCCGCTACCGAGTCACCGTAATTGTGGCCATGTTTTGGTCATCCATAAAACATGGAGAACGCTGACGATATTTTCCATAAAGATCATCAAGTGAATCCGACTATGGTGTTTTGATATTCGTCATGCCTAGGTATCCACTTGAGAGGTTAGGCCTTTGGAGCTCATCAAAAAAATTAATGAAACGTATTGGAAATTAGCGATTGGTTCCGACCGCGTCGGGACTTTGAATATCGATTAGAAAAAAATAATGAACTTTATTGGAAATTTGTAACCGGTTTCACCAAAAAAAAAATAGATTTAAAAAAGAGATGGGTTTTTTTAAATAAAATATATACAGTCGAACCTCGATATAACGAACCTCGATTTAACGAAGATGTGTCCATTCCCTTCCGATAGCCACCCGAAACCTTGATACAACGACATAATAGTATACATTATGCTCTAATTGCTAATTGCTTCTAAAAATTGCTCTAATTTAAACCTTTTCTTCTTTAAAAAATATATCCCTATATTTATAATACTAATATATTTTTTTAAAGAAAATTTTAAGCAACATGATCTCGATATAACGAAACCTCAATATAGCGAAAACTCGATATAACGAACTACCCTAGAAATTCGTTATATCGAGGTTCGACTGTATTATATTTTCTTATAAAATATATTTTAAAAAGCGATACTCTCTTCTAAAATATACTATTTGGAGGAGCCCATGCCAAATTTCCAATAAAGTTCTTTGATTTTTGAAAATTAACCTCAAAGTTTCCATTTCATTTTCCGGCCTGCAGGATACTAAAAAAATTGTTCCCACACCTTTTTGGCCGAAGTTCTTTACGCTCGGTTATTGCCAATTTTTGAAGACGAGTTTGTCTCAAAATCCCAAACTGTTTCTCCATACGAATTTTGGCTAGTTACTCATCATACACGAAGGAGTACAGCGCCTCGCCCTCATGATGCGCACGTATGCAAATACAGTTCCAAGCTCGGTGCGTAAAAAGAGGGTCCGAGTATAAAAAAAAATGTGGAAGTGCGGGGTAGTGCGGAAGGTTATGCGGAGCGCGAGAGGGGCAAAGACTGTAGAGATGCTGCTGCGTGACTGCACCAACGAGGCATCGGTAGTGGCGAAGTCGCAAGCGCGAGAGGGGTTGAGCGGAAGTAAGGGCGCGGCATGAGGATCCTGCCACGGATCCGCGACATGAATAAATAAATATATGTATATATATATATATACACAAATAGATAAATAAACAAATGAATAAATATATAAAAATATATATATATTTTTACATATACACTTAGTAGGTGTAGGTAAATGTTGACGAACAGGTCGGAGTCTCCAATGCGAAATCGGCGGAGTTAGGCTCTTTTGGAGGAGTCAGGCTGTTTTGTTTCACTATGCCCTTCGAGGAAGATCCTTGCGGGTAACACGGTGCAATGTGCATGCAAAAAGTGCAATAGCGCACTAGGGCGCTGCGTAACGACTATGGAAAAGCAAACGAGGGAGAGAGAAAACGAAAGCGAGTGTGTGTGTGTGTGTGTGTGTGTGTGTGAGAGAGAGAGAGAGAGAGAGAGAGAGAGAGAGAGAGAGAGAGCAAATCAGCAGTGATGGAGGAGGAGGAGGAAGAGGAGGTGGAGGAGGAGAAGAGGGTGTTCGCAAAGTGTCCCTAAAACTTTTACAATCGCTGGCTCGGCTCGCTCGGTTCGCCCGGCTCGTCGTTCTCTCCGCAGCTAGAGGGCTATGCTTGATGGCGTATCTTCCAATGTGAGTTGCCCATAATACTAAGATGTACGGCTGCGCCGGTAGGGGTCCGTTCCCGACGCCGCCAACGCCGCCACCACCACCTCGTTCCGTTCGTTCGTTCGTACGTTCGTTCGTTTGCACTGCCTCGCATCTCGTTTCGTTCTCTCGTTCACCCGGGCTCCTTCTGTCATCTTGATATCGACGTATCGTTTTTTTTCTTTCTCGATAAAAACAAAAAAAAACATTCCATCGGGCCTGCGAGACGCGCCGTTCATTTCGCGAAAAGTTCGAAGCCTACCAAGCTTACGAGGGCGGCCGAGGGTTGGGGGGCGACAAGGTGGTGCAATTGGAGAAGTAACGAGATTAAAAAGAAAAAACAAAACGTCCAAAAACGAGAAAAAGCTCGAGCGTGTCGACTGCTCGTTCGGGCCCAGAGTTCCCAGTGATTGCTCAATGGAGTTGCAAAAAATTGCCGCGATGGAGACGCTGTTGTTGTCGTTATGTTGATGGAGGATCCTCGTTGAATAAAAAAAGGAAAGATAACCTCAAGGGGATGAAGCGACGGCGCGCGTGGCCTCGAGCTTTTTCGCTGTCTCGCCCTCTCTCTCTCTTTCTCTCTCTCTCTCTCTCTCTCTCTCTCTCTCTCTCTCTCTCTCTCTCTCTCTCTCTCTATCTCTATCTCTATCTCTCTCGTCTCGTGTGGCCGCCGGCTCTGCCGCTGCTGCCGCCGCCACTCGCCAATCTATCGAGTCTAGTCAACCATTGGTGTCCGTGTCATGGCCGCCCGGAGATATCTCTCTGCTCTCGCACCTCGCGCCGGTTTTTTTTTCAACGTCTCAGCTTCTCGCGACGAAACGTGGTGATTGCCAGGCAACAAAAAACGAGAAAAAAAACTACGTCCACACACACACACACGTACACTCGCGCGCGTAATAATTGACAGGATGGATTATTGTTCGAATCGAGGGATGGTTTGCGAAAAAGAGGAAAGAAGGCAAAATAACCGAGACCAGCGTCAATTTCGAGGCTTCTTGACACATCAAACGATCGTTACCAACTGGAGAGCTCTTAAATCGCGGCATCGGAGCCACTTATTTCGTTGTACATGTGCCTTTTGCATCGGGGCTTACCCCCCTCCCCTCGGGCGTTTCCACGTGTTCGTCTACCCGGCCCAACATTTGTGTGCGTCTACCAACACAACGTCCGAGAGAGAGAGAGAGAGAGAGAGACTCACATGTACCCACACGAGCTCCCATCTCTTCTCAACATGGACGTGTTTCCTCTCTGGGAAGTGTCTCTTCGTATTTTGCTACTTGATAAATCCAACGAGACACCAAGCCCACACACACAGCCATGACACTCTCGCATCGCAACGTGAACCCGCGCGATGATAAATCGCGAACGTCTTTTCGAATTGTCGTCACGGTGGGGGGGGGGGGGGATCTTAATGGAAAGTTCTTTTCTCGTCTTTTGTTAGAGCTAAAAATGGCGTATCGCGAGGCTCTGTACGAAAGTGGCTAGTGCCGGAACGCGCGGCCTCGGCTTCGTCATTTTTTATTCGCCGTCACACTCGCTCCGTCAAGGCGCGCGATCGCGACTGAGGTCTCTTCTTTTCCATCGGAGCTCGCGTTCCGCTCGCGATGCGGCCTCTCGCTCGCCTCGCTCGCCTCGCTCGGCCTTTCGCGGCCCCTCCGGGGTGGCACGGTGCGTTTTCGCGTTTTCAAAGCCCCGCGAGGACTGTCGAGTGCTGTGTGCCGGAAGTTCGATTGGAAGTGATACGTGAGACGAGGAAAATCGACGATGAGGGCGACCGGGTATGGCAACGGACAACCCACCGGCCTGACGGTGAGTACGTCATTTTGAACAATATTTTGGATCAGTCGACTGTTGCTGTCGCCTGGATAGCTTTGGAACAGTTTGCACAACTTTTGCCCAATAGTGGTCTTGTTTTTCGACGATTTTCTTTCTCGCTCGCGATCACCAGCTGATTCGGGCGATGTCTCGGTATCGGGCTAGTAGACGAATACACGGGGATCAGTGCCGAATGTGCGAAAAATACGGCGTTGCCGGTGGCTATTCTCGGGCTCAAGATTGTGGGAGGTTATGGTACGAATGCTGAAACTCCACTTTGAGCTGTCATTGACCCTGCGTGGAGGATTCTTTTTTATTGTGGAATGCAACCACTGCTTACTTTATTTTTATCGGGGGATGCAACTATTTATTAGTGAGGAATAACACCACATTCGTCCAAGTTAGTACCTATGCGAGAAACTACTATTCTACCAAGAAGCAAAATATGCAGACGTGACAATTCTTTTTCCAGTGTTTCAACTTTGAAGATTTCAGCATTTAGATGAGTTCAACTTTTTTTCATTTTTCAAATTCTTCTACGGCGCGTTGTATATGATTATTCAGTCTGTCGCTGCAGCTTCGAACAGCTTCAGAAAAATTGAGAGAACATTTAGGTTCGTTGCTTTTTTCGTACTATTTTTATCGTGGTTTAAAAAGTGGAGGTTTTTGTAAAACTTTTAGAAAATCGATTATTTTTTTTTTTACGGACACTGTATACCAGTCATACTTTGCATTGTCGTTGATGCGTTGTATTTCTATATGCTGGAAGTAGGCTACGAGAGCGAGAGAGCAAAAGAGAGCGAGTGATAGCCACGTAGCTGGTTCTTCAAAAATGGTTGGTGCGAGATTCTTGCAATCCGTTGAAAAGGCTGGAAGAATGTCGAGTATCTGGGAAGTATCATGAGGAGGAAAAGTAAAGAAGGTGAAGGGGTGGAAGGAAGAGGGATACCGGAAATGGAGGGCTACACGTGCAACTATGGAGCCTGTTGGGTGGAGGTGGTCTATACGTGTTCACGTATACTACATCTTGATTAGAGAAAATAGTAGACAGAGCAACAGGAGGGCAAATAGTCGGTGTGAGAAACAAGAGCGAGAGTGGGAGAGAGAGAGAGAGAGAGAGAGAGAGAGAGAGAGAGAGAGAGAGGGAGAGAGATTTCCAAGTGATTCGATATCTTGCACACCCCACGATGGGGAGCAGGACAGAGAGAACGAGCCTCATTGACCATTGCCTCGTTGAGTTAGGTTAGTAATCTTCTCGTCCTCCTCACACTCGCCCGAGGCACTTGCACCCATTGCCAAGATAATAGACTTCGAGGCAAGGATTCTCCCCAAGGATATCAAAAAACTTTCGCAATCATAAATTTCGCAATCATAAAAAAACTATCCAGCAGTACAAAATTCAGTATCGTAATTTCTAAAAGTTGATCATCGTATTTGGCACCCTGTTGGTACGAGAAAAAGTTCAATAGTTCTTCCATGCAGAGGAAGAAACTTCGTTTATCCTATTGCTTGATTAACTCCTATTCAGCAAGTATCTTTTTTGCGAGTGGGAGTTTCACGAACCCACTCCAAGGTCGAGGTTATTAGATCGACTTTCGCCTAAGTGCCAATTTCCAAGCCTCGATTGTTTGGACTCGATTCGCACAAATCCAAAAATTATGAACGATAGCCCCAAACGTCGGAAAAATGATTCTCGATGAGCTGATAATTGCCCTCCTGGAGTAATTTTGGATGCTCGCGACGCTTTTTCCCGAAATTGGGGGTGGGGAATTGAGGAACGGACGCCGGGTGATTAATAAATGTTATTTTAGTGAAAATGAGTCGAGGCGGATGGCGGATACGACGGGGAGTTAAAGAGAGAAATCCCACTGAATTTGGCTCGAACGAGATGGTGAGAATCAAGCGCGGGCGAGGCTGCAAAACCCCGTGGAGTTTCCCCGTCGAGTTCTTGCGATATACGTATACGTGTGGTGGGGACACTTGGATATCGATTGGCCTTTAGCTCGTAAAAAGTCCTGGGCCGCCCATCGTCGAGACGACGACTCCGACACTGACACTCACACACGTGCAACTTTTCTCACATGCACACGTGCACCCCTGTGTGTATTTACGTCGTTCACCACCGCCATGCGTCTTCCGCCAGCAAGCTTTCAGGAAACGAAGGGAGGGAGGGAAGCAGCTCTCTTTCCTTCTCTCACTCTCTTTTGTTGGATCTCTCTCTCTCTCTCTCTCTCTCTCTCTCTCTCTCTCTCTCTCTCTCTCTCTCTCTCTCTCTCTCTCTCTCTCTCTCTCTCTCTCTCTCTCTCTTTCCGTCGCCGCCATCCGGATGCAATGTCGGAAAATGTACTCTGGATTTTTTCATCACGTTACATTATTTATCGATCGTTTATTGATGATCGATGACCAACTATTTTTAATCGGCTAAAAATAAGTTTCGCAATCGCCGCGATCTTATGAAAATATATTTTTATTCCGGGCTCCGGGGCAAATCGTGCGTCATACTTGAAATCTCGCTTCTCGAAGTTGAAAAGTGACAAAAATTTCTTCAATGTTCTTATGGAGTGTAAATTACTCATGTATGTGAAACTCTCATGAATTTCGATGCAAGGTGAAATTTGTTGGCGAATGAAAAATGTTGATCCTGCGGGTGGGCAACGATTCGACTGTAATCCCAAATAATGATGACGTTGAAGTTTGCATCGGTGTGATGCAACGATTTTTTTTTCGTAATTTTTCGTTTATTGGATTTTTTTATTATCCGAAGTTTTTTCTCCTTGCAAAATGAGATCGTGAGTCTCTTATGAGAATACGTAAAATCGTTTGAGTGATTTTCACAGTCGAAGGCGGTAAAGAAATTAAGCAACTGTCTTTTGTTTAAAAAAATTTTAATTCAAACAATTTTTATTGTAAGCATTTTAATTAGAAAGTTGACATTTCAATTTTAATCATTTTAATTGGAACATGAAATTTTCAATTTAAAGAATTTTAATTAGAACATTAAAATGTCAATTTATAGAATTTTAATTAGAGCATTAAAATGTCAATTTAAAGAATTTTAATTAGAACATTAAAGTTTCAATGAAAGCTTTCTTAAAAAAAAAATAGTTTTCGTTGCATTTCAACGATGAAAACTTCAACGTTATAAATAATGTTACATTCGCGTACTAGGTGGTTGACATTGGATAAGTCTCCGGATTATTTTGCTTCAAGTAACGCGACGGCGAAATTTTGAATTGTTTGAGATATATTTCTTAATTATACACACAAATGTCGATGTTGCTATTTGTTATGAAATCCGATATGTATACAGACGATAAATCCCGAGCTCATGGTCGCGTGCTCGGAGGTAAATGCTCCAGCGCAATTGTTTGACTGGATCGGGCGATAAGGGGTGTACGATATAGCAATGGAAAGTAACTACAAGCTCGACAATGGCTGCGCATTTTCCACGAAGAAACTATACTTTCGTACTGCATCATAAACAAACGAATTTAATTGCAATCGAGTTCATATTTTCAGAAACTTTTCTATTGGATTGATATATTATTTATTCAGATATAGCGGCCGAACATCGAATGCATTTTTGTCTTTCGAACCCATATTTATACGTTCGAGTTCGCGTGGTTGAAATGCGATGAAAATTATGATTTTTTCATTGACGTTGACGTTTGCATCAGTGTAATGGCAACGATATTGTTTTAGCGTTTTGAAGTTTGCATCGGTGGAATGCAATGATATTTTTCTATGGTGTTGAAGTTTGCATCGTTGGAACACGATGATATTTTTTTTATAGTATTGAAATTTGCATCCTTGGAATGCAACGAAATTTCTTTATTTTTTCATTTGTCTATTCTTGTTATTATGTGAAATCTTTTTTGCATCTTTTGGTTATAAGTCTTTAATAAAGATTCCGAAAAAGTTTGAGTGACTTTCGTATCCTAAACGTGTCATAGAAGTACGGGTATACCACATTTTAAAAAATACCTTCATTTTTATTGTCATATTAAGCATTTGTTTGCAAATTGAGTTTTTACGGTTTAGATCGACCAAAAAAATTATGAAATTCGAAAGTGACAATTTTCTCTGCATTGTAACGATGCAAATTTCAACGTCAAATTTTTTAAATTCTTTATTTCCATTTTCGTGCTAATTCTTTCGCTGCAAATGGAGGTTCTATTTAGCGAACAAGGATTTTAAAAAACAGCTTTGTAACCTTATTCTGCGCGAGAAATTTGAAGATATTCGCAAAACGATATTTTTATTGCATTTTAACAATGTCAACTTTAACATTATTAATTTAATTAAACGATAACTAAATACAACTTACTAGCTATGGAGATATAATTAAAATAACCAGAGTAAAATAGAACATGGTACAACTAAAATAAGTAGAATAAAAAGAACAACAACTACCATCAAAATATTTGTTGATGGTAATTTTTGATATTTTTATTCTACTTACATTGGTTATATAATTCGCTATTTCTATAATTAATAATTATTTCTATAATATAATTTCTATAATAACTATTTCTATAATATAAATTTAAATAATTCAATCATAACTAATAAGGATTGTAAGAAACCCCTTCGCAGACTAATTCTGCCTGAAAAAATCTCAAAATCCCAAAAAGAATTTTCCATTACATTCCAACAATGTGAACTTCAAAATTATAAATTTAATTGAACAATAAATAAATATAACTAAATAACTATACAGATAAAAATAAAATAAGTAAAATAAAAAAAATATGATTTGATAGACATATTTGTTGATGGTAATTATCGTAATTGTTATTTTACTTATATTAGTTATAGAAATTGCTAATTTTATAATTACCATCCGTCATTTAAATTTGAATAATTCAATTTCAACTATTAAGAATTGAAAGAAACATCTTCGTAGACTAATTCTGCCTGAAAATTCACAAAATTCTCAAAAAGATGTTTCCGTTCTATTCCAACAATGAGAATTTTAAAATTATTAATTTAATTGAAAAATAACTAAATATAATTAAATAGCAATATAGATACAACTAAAATAAGTAGTATAAAAATAACAAAAATTACCATCATCGTATTTGTTGATGGTAACTTATAAATTATTCTCGTTGATGACAATTTATAGGCATATTTGTTGATGGTAATTTTTATTATTTTTATTCTGCTTCTATATTAACTCAGTTACACAATTAGCTATTTTTATTCTGATTATTTTCATCACATCTCTATAGCTATTAAGTTGTATGTAATTACGTTTCAATTGAATTCATAATTTTGAAGTTTGCTTGTAGGAATGAGATAAAAATATGTTTCAAACTATTTTGTTAATGTTTAAATTATATTTGGTATAAAAAAGCGATATATAGTTTTAAAAAACGAAACAAAGTCCAGTGAAAATGTTGAACCTCTCCGAAGTACGAAAGTTCGGATGATACGAAAAGGGAAAAGTCTCGTTTAGAAATCGGCACCCACAATTATAAATATACGTTGCCTCCTTGCGTCAGGGTCACGTTTTTCCTGGTGTCGCTAGCTCGCCGCCGAGGCAAGCGCGTTTCACCGCGTCCTTTTCCACTTTCTCTTCGCACGCCGGAAGGGTCTTAAAGATTTTTTTTTCATCCCCGTATTCCGTGCACCACACGGGCTCGCTCGTGCGGAGTGCATTGGTACGCGATCGACTTTCACTTCTCTTCCAGGTTAATATTCTCGAAAGGGCTCAATTTTTTTTACTCCCTTTTTCTGGTCAAGGGATCCACGAGGGTGCGGCGAGGGCCTTTGGCCCAATTTCCGAAATTCCATGTAATTTTCCGTGTACCATATTCCAAAGGCCCGGCAAAATATTTTCCCTCCGAGCCTGCTGAAACTTTCTCTTTGGGTATTTAACCGATGAGGGATGATGGTTGCCCATCGACGTCTTTTTTTTTCACTAGACTTCCCGGGAGAGCCTACGGGCCCCACCGTCTACCCACAGCTGAGCTGCACTCTAAGACTTGGCGAAAGTGGGTCAAAAGAATTGAATTTTTTTTTCTCGTTCTAACCCAAGTAGCCTCGTCTTCGTAAACGTGCCCGGGGTATGCGAGAATAGTTGACTAGAAAAAAAAGGTCGAAGAATTTTCGTTAACTTTCGAAAAACGTTTCAACCTCGAACTTTCTCCCCGATGGTCTCGGGGTAATTTTATTACCACGTTTTTATTAACTCGCTGTCTTGGTTGTCTGTTTGTTTGTTCGGTACAAATTTTGCAATTCATTCTAAACTAACTTCCGGACGAGCTAGAGACTTGAAACTTTGAACGTAGCTGAGATCTGGATGACAGACAAATATACTGACAGGCAAGTCTGCCAGAGAGAGAAAAAAGAAAAGGAATTGTGAAAAAAATTAAGAAATAAAAAATATAGTTTAGTGAAAGAGATTTTTTTTAAATAAAAAATAATAATATCAATAGTGAATAGTGCATTAGTGACAATTTCTACGATAGTCAAGGAGACAGCGATGCAAGCGATGCGTAGAGACGGAGAAGCAAAATTTCACACACACAAGACTAAAAAGCAGAAAATAAAATTATTTAAATTACAAAAAAATTAAAACACGTTTTTAAAACCGACTGAACGGTATTAATTAATTTCTCCTAGCCTCATACAGATTTATAATCCAATACAGATTCCTAACCCCATTCAGATTGTTCTGAATATTTGCGATTGTGACTTTTTAATAGCTATGAAAATACTTGTAAGATTTGAAACGAAAAACGTGGGGGCATGCAATCGATGGAGTGAAGGGGGTAACTGTCGTTGAGAAAACTCACACAACAGTTCATATAATTTGCAGTGCAATAAAATAAGGTATTTTGCTCTATGTAAGACAAATACCAAGAATGTAAAAATAAGGTATTTTTCGCAATAAGAAATCGAATAATGTTGGTTTTAATTTATGAAAACACAAAATAAATTTGATAATTCATTTTTTTTTAAAACACTTTTTCTTACTGTTCAACGAACACGCGAAACGGTAGCCGCCACAATGGATTCCGACGTGACGTCATTGACATAGACAATGAAAGCGGTATACGTATTACTATCTAACATGTGAAAAAAAGCGTCAACTATATATTCTCGTTTGCCATAGTTAATTGCAAATTTTCAAATAGTTATCTGTACTTCGAAAAATAACAAATGCGTTTTTTTTTAACTATGACTTTCGATCTCTTCTCGCAAGTATTAACCAAGTCTTTCTCATATTTATATCAATTGTAACTCACTTTTATCCAAAAAATGTCCGTATTCACAATTAGCGCAACGTCGATGTTTACTATGCAAGTGACGTCACAAACCGAAGCAGCATGGCGGCTAGCGTTTTGGCGCGGAAATTTGAAATGTAAATTTGAAATGCATTTTTATGGCGCCTATAGATTTCACAACATAGAAATAAAAATTGTAGTTGTTTCTTACCATCAAAGGATCAAATTGAGACATCTTTCAAAAAAGGACAAGCATAGCTATTTTCATAGCTATTGAAAATCCACAATTACAAATTTCCAGGACAATATCTATGGTTTATGAAACTCTATTGGGTTATAAATCTGTGTGGGGCTAGGAGAAATTATTTCATACTTTCTAGTCCGGTTTAAAAACGTGGTTGAATTTTTTTTCTTAATTTTAATAATTTTCGTTCCTCGTGATCGTTCTCTACGTTGATTTTCAACTCTACGAGGATAATACAGTCTCGTCGTCTCGCCCGGAAATTTATGATCCTCGAGAGCGAGCGTGTGGTCCACGCTGCAAGATGTTCGGATAAACTAATATACTCACGGTAGCTAGTACTCGATCTCGTATTGGCGTTTACGTGTGCGTCGTCGAGTGCGCGCTCACGGAATCGCTAAATACCCTCGTACCGCTGGTCCGAGAGGTATCGCGCCGTGGCGTCGTTTAACGCTTCGTGAAATACTCATCTATAAATTAACAGCAATGATCTCTCGCTGCTTTAGGCGTATTTAACACGTAAAAGTTCCGAAGAGAGCGTTGGGTGACGACCGCGTGCCCGTCAGCCGCGTCCTGCGTTTATCGTCATCTATCCTGTGTGAAATAGTATAAGAACGTAAGTAATGAGCGTGTACGACGTGTATGAGCGATTATTTATCGCAATTTTTTCGTTCCGCTAGTTTGCCTGGGTGGCCTTATCGCGCTATGCTTTCTCTCTCTCTCTCTCTCTCTCTCTCTCTCTCTGTCTCTCTGTCTGTCTGTCTGTCTGTCTGTCTGTCTGTCTGTCTCTCTCTCTCTCTCTCTCTCTCTCTCTCTCTCTCTCTCTCTCTCTCTCTCTCTCTCTCTCTCTCTCTCTCTCTCTCTCTCTCTCTCTCTCTCTCTCTCTCTCTCTCTCTCTCTCTCTCTCATTATTCTTTTAATAATATATTTGCCCCGATCTACCCCGTGGTCAATGAGCTTTCCAAAGGCTCATCGCTTCCATTTGCTAAACTTTTCTTCATTGGACACAAAATTCTATCGAAAAAAACGGAATGGAGAACCGTAGCAGAGTTTGCGGCAAAGCTCACGGAATTTTATTTTAGTTGATTGTCTGATTGATCATCAATAACTACCAATCGTAATTTCCATGGATCAAAAACGAATACCACATTTAATGTCAATGGAGGGAATAGAAACGAGCCTTGGTATTGAAGTTTTCATCGTTGGAATGGAACGAAAATTCTTTTTTTTTCGTATTGGCCGTTTTTTTGGTACGTTCGGGCTATGAAAGTCAGAGAAATATTTTTTAAGATCCTTATTAGGGATCCGTAATCTAAACCTGCACTAATAAGAATTTAGGTAATAATAAAAATCACAAAGACTTTTCGTTGCATTGCAACGATGACAACTTCCGTAACGAGTCTCCAGTTTGAGTTGATGTGGACGACCATATGAATGAGATTAATCCCAAAGCAGATTACAAGATCCCGAGCAGGAATTTACCGGGGAGTCCCCAAATCCAACGATATACCTGTAGGGATTTGATAGGGACGCTAGACGTAGGAAATCCTCATTGGAATCCGTGTGGATTCGTTTGAGAATTTTTATTTGAAATTCTCGAACGAAATTTGTTGGATCTCCCAAAAAATATCCTTTCGTGATTCCGTGCATAAATTTGTTGGGGAGTCCCAAGATGCACTCACATTTCTATAGGGATTTGTTAGGGACATTGCACATAGGTGGTCCTCATTGGGATCTAATTGGATTCTGCACTGTTCCCCGATGAACGCTGTTTGTGAATTCTTACCACGGTCGAATCGAAATGTATGAAAAGTCACGAGAGAGATAATGTCTAATAAATATAATGTCAAAGTGCCGCAGGTGGGAATCGGTTGGGGATGTGAAGTAGAATATGGTGGGGAATGTAATGAGGGAAAGCACTCTGTACAAATGGAGGCTACAATAAATAATACAGTAGCGCTCAATATTAAAAAAATTATAATGTCAAAGTGCAGTATACAAAAATTATCATGAGTAGATGTTCAGTTATTTGATCAATTTTTAAGATATACTTTTTTAAGATAAAATTTACACTTTTTTAAGATCCACTCATTTTGTGTATATATATATGTATATATTGTTTCGAAAATCCAACATACAAAATATGATGGGATCCATAATAATCATATTCGATTCTGTCCGATAATGTGGGAATGCTTTAGGATTCACATTGGATTCGTACATTGGATTCCATTGGAAAATCCCGTTCAGAATCCAATGTATGAGCGTGACGTTTTCGTCCAGGGATCCAATGCAATGACCCATTGGATCCGCACCAAGAAGTAGGGACAAACATCAGAATCCAATTAAATCCCTACGTCAACGTCTGCACGGGATAACACTTCTCACTCCATGTATATCAATTTAAATAAGTTCAATTCAATTAAATTGATAAAAAATGATGTATCAAAGATGCCAAAGAAAAGTTGCGTTGAAAATGTCCTTTTCGATTCGTGATTCCTTCCGTTAGCGGGTATCGCTGTCGCAGCATATTGCGGATTATTGGTCCCTGGTACCACGAACGAAACTTGGTCCTCTGTCTAGCAATCCATGTCTGACATCCCAATCCTCGTGGAATAATTCGCACGGCCGGATCCGCCCACATTCACCATGCCGCCAGCAGCCAGAACTGCTTTATAGACCCTGTACGAAAGGGAGAGAGAGCAAGCGAGGATGAAAATATGTCCCTTTCTTGAAGATAACGTCATTCCCCCCAAAAAATCAACGTCTATATAGCCGCAAATTGTAATTCCGCGTGCATCTTGGTTGCTTGATGGAAGTGACGAGAGACCGGACGGAGGACGCTGTCGGGAGTGTAGGACGCGCGCCCAATCGTGACTTTTTTCCCCGAGTGTCCTTTTTCTTCACGGGCGTTTCTGCTGCGCGATCAAAAAGGGAAAAAGAAACCTCGACATCCTTACGAATTCGTTGAAAACGCAATACCGCCTTCAGTCCCACTCCCGCAGTCCTCTTACAAAGTACACAAATGGCTACTATGCGTGGGCGTCATGTGACAAAGGGAGTTTCGAGATGGGCATCGGTGCATAACTCCGGAGGAACGAGCTCTTCTCGCGTGCCCTCTCATGCACATCGTTCCAACTCGGTATCACTTGGCAGGCAATTCCAGCTCGCCAATGGCCGCTCGGAGGGTTGTGACAGTTGCCTCCATGGATTTTCCATGACGTATTTCATCTCGAAGAGCTAGCGAGGCAACAACGAGACACACACACCAACAGCATTATACTGTTCTTCCACATGGGTGCACAATTTAAGCGCGTACGATGTTCACGGGAAAAACGATACACAAAGTGACCGACGTGGAAGCATCAAATATACTGCAGGGTCAGAAGTCGGAGACGCAGGCGCAGTGACGTTTGTGAGCTTCGCGAAGCACATGGTCCTCCATCGGCCACGACCCCAGCACCCGTTCATCTCCGTTGTTCATCCAGCGAAACATCAAATCCGCTTCTCTCGGCTCGCTTCATCTTCGCATCATGCTCGCGTTCACCTGGTCGTTGATGACTATGGTGATCGCCCCAATCTCGTGCTATTGGGCTCTTCGAATCGACCTTCCGTTGCATGAATGCGCGCTTCCTTATCCGTTTCCATCATCGAGTGTATGTAGACATCGGGGCTGGAGAAGAGAGGGATACACGATGTACCAGGGCTTGTAACGTTACTACCCACCGGGACGCTGGGTGCGAAACCACCCCCTTCCGCTCGGCAGAGCTGCCGCTGGTTCTACGTCGAGGGGGTTGATTCTGGCGGCTGCAGTCCTGACCTACGGCTCGACCGATACCGTCTGCGGTCTCCCTTTCTCGCATCTTCCAGCCTATCTCACCCTTCGGCTGCTTTCAATCGCGATTGTGCCACCGGCTTCGAGAATCTCGATTCAGTGAAACTTTTGGACCGAACGTTTCTCCGCTACCGGTGGTAGAGTGAAGTGACTCGTGGCTGCTGTTAACCGAAAGTTCGCCTGGGTTGTCGCCTCATCATTGGCCCAGCCTCTAAGATGTTCGGAAGTTCGTGGACCAAGATCACTCGTGCTACAAGTGGTGGTGTGACCGTATCACAATGGATCGAATCTTGTGATCGCGGTGCAAACTTTTTCCATCGTGGCGGAACTTTGGAGAACATGTTCGCCGGGGATTTGATCAACGACCTGAGTTCTCGAAGACATCGGAGATGAGTGAAGACAAAAAGGGAGAAGAAAATGAATAGGGAGTCTCGTGGCTGATCGGTCATCAGGCACATGTGATGACGACAATGTGATTGGGGATAGGGTTGCATGCCAGGTCCACTAGAGCGCAGTGTGCACTCTGGACGTCAGCCTTCATCGATCCACCTCATGTTTCTTCACATTGCTTGCTCGTCACCGTGCTTCTCCTCTTCTATTGCGGTGAGTTTGGCTTTACCCTACAAACAACTAGCCCCTATACGTTCTACTCTACACGTTCGTTTCAAATGTATCACCTCACGAACCGTGAACGAAGTTTGCTCTTCGCAAAGAGAGCTAGATGACTTAATCAGCGAATGAGAATCGGCATGTCGTCAAGGCAAATGATACACGGCAATGATTTCTTGCCGTGCGTGCAAGCTTTTCTCCTCCATGTTTGAACGATCATTCCGATCAAGTAATCGCGTCTGCATCAAAGATCCCTAGAAATATAAGATCTCGCGTGTGTCACACACCACCACTCTTTGGCGGACAGGAAAAAGCACAACTCTGTCGTTGGCGCACCACGTCCACTTCCATGACATTCGTTTCTTTCCATCGCGAGGCCGTTCCGTGAAGCGCCCACACGCGGCTAGCAGCCTGAAATACGACGAGGACATTCAAACAGATCGAACGAGAGATTCCGCGATCGTTGAACCGCTTTTGTTTGCCAAGTGGCATTCAATCCAAGCCGCGACGTTTAACGATCGTTTCGAGCCTATCGGCACGACGCATGAATGAAATTCCGTTTCAATTCCCTCGCCACAACGGTGTCCGTTCGCACTTTGTAATCGTCCAACGCAATCGTTACTTTGTAATTACATTGTTGATAATCGCGGCTTTTTAGCATTTCGCGAGCGTGCGCGACGGGGTCGTCCGTCAGTCGCGAGCCCGAGATGAGACGGAATGCAAAATCGGCCTGTGCGGGAGATGCACTCGCGACCATAGAAACACGAGTGAATGGCGTGACGTCATGCGAGGAAGCGTGCGGTGGAGCCGTTAGTACCGAGAGAGAGCATGGCCACGATCTCTCGCTAATCATCGCCGAGCCCTCGCTACAGTCACCGGCAGTCTTATCGCGTCTCGTCAAACACGACGGACCACCAAGCGTTATGCTTTCCCACACTTTGACCCCGCGACCACGTTCGCCACTATTCGCACGCGCGATAACGAAACGTCAGCAATAATTATTAGAGCCCGCGCGCACGACAATGTTATGCCCCGAGACACGCGATTACCGAGGCATATTTACTCACCATCGATTTAATTTTGTGTTTGGACGAGAAAAAAAAATCTTTGGCTCCGGAGTCCTTGTTGAAGAGACGCAAGGAATTATGTTGACGTTTGCGTCGTTGGAACGCAACGAAAATTTCGTTGCTCTATTTTTTTGGCACATTCAGCTGGCCAAAATCAACCAAACGTTTTTCTGCATGCTTATTAGAGACCTTCAGCTTAAGGCCTTAGGCCACTTTGGAGGCCGAAAAATAGGCTTTTTGCGGTTTTTTTCTCAGAAAAACTACAAAATAAATCGAGATTATAATTATCTGACGATTTTTTAGACAAATTTAGGGAAAGTGAAAAATTTCGTCAGATAATTGTTAATAACAAATGAACTATGCAATATAAAAAAAAATCCTACCTACTTCCATAGACAATATATTTTTCAAGGGCTACGTCACATCTGACCCGACGACAAAATATCCGCGACAAAATATCCGCGACAAAATATCCGCGACAAAATATCCGAGGACAAAATATCCGAAAGACAAAATGTCCGAAAGATAAAATATCCGAAAGACAAAATATTCTCATGACAAAACATCCGCGAGACAAAATCCTAAATCTCGTCCACCACATCAACGGGGTCGCGCGCAAAACACCTTTGTGGGGTGTGTGACATAGTGGGGTGGGGGCATAATACGAACTTCTTCATTGCACTTATTTCTTTATTGTAAAGTTTTTGTACACTTCAAACTGTAGCACTACTCACACTACAAACTGACAGCACTACTGACACTACAAACTGACAGCACTACAAACTGACAGAATAAATTTCAACGGCATGACTGTACACTTTAAACTGTACAGTGTTACGGTGTGGGGTGTGTGAAATAGTTTGTACTGTGTAATTTGTCGTACAGTAATGTAATGTCTGTACAGTTTACACTGTAATGTTTGTACAGTTTAAAGTGTACACCTTTGTGGGGTGTGTGAGATAGTGGGGTGGGGGCATAATACGAGCTTCTTCATTGCGCTTATTTCTTTAATGTAAAGTTTTTGTACACTTTAAACTGTAGCACTACTGACACTACAAACTGACAGAATAAATTTCAACGGCATGACTGTACACTTTAAACTGTAGCACTACATACACAGCAGAGAGAAAAACATTGACTGTCTCATGAAGCCAGTTGACCTAATTTAAGAGTAATAACGTTAATCATAGATTTAATTACCGACAGCGGATATAATATCGGCAGATATTTTGTCTTGCGGATATTTTGTCATGAGGATATTTTATCCTGCGGATATTGTGTCGTCGGATATTTTGTCGCGGATATTTTGTCGAGGATATTTTGTCGTCGGGTCAAAACGCGTGTTACCTTTTCAAGATATATCCAACATTTCAAGTGAATCGGTTGAAAATTGTCTGAGTTATGTTTCCGGCCAACTTGAAAAATGCAGTTTTGAGATAAACGCTGCACAGCCGCCATTTTGAAATAAATTTCTTCAAACAAATTATTGCATAGAGTCACTGATATGTGTGATAAACACCCTTTTTTATAATCCCGATTTATTTTGTAGTTTTGCTGAAAAAAAATCTCCATAAAGCCTATTTTTTTCGGCCTCTAGAGTGGCCTAACCTCTTAAATATGTGAGAAAAGATTCTGGATGATAATGAAAATGAGAAAATGAAAAAATTTAGAGGTATTTTCGTTGCATTCCAACGATGCAAGCTTCAATACAATAGGAATGATAGGGAACTGCAGCGGAAATGGGAATTGTAGGGGTGAGGGAAGAAAAAAAAGCTTCACTGGACATTTTTATTAACTATTGTCACCAACGCTTTGCTCGCATTTATGGCGAAAAACACGTTATATGTGTATTTGAAACAATACGGTGTTTACGTAACTAAAAAAACCTGTTTTCTACATAGCTTAATTCACGTTGATGATCACGCTCAGCTCTCGATTGACGTTCCAAAAGTCTCGGGGTCGATCCCAGACGCCATCATGAAGTTTTGATCGCTGGAATGCAACGAATTTTTTTCTGTAATTCTTTTCTTTATTTTTATCACTTTTTAAACTTTTTTGCATGTCTAGGCTGTGGATCTCCAGGGATATTTGAAAATATTAGAGGGGAGCCCTCATTGGGATCCAATTGTATACTGCACTGGTCCCCGATGGGCGCAGTTTGGGAATTCTTACCACGCTTGAAAAAAAAATGTGAGAAGTCACGAGAAAAAACGCGATGTGTCGAAACGTAACCTGCACGCCACGTGAGCGTGTACATGTCCTGATATTATATTCAAAGTGCAGTCAAATAAATAACGCACGATAATTACGGTGGACTTTTAGTGATGTGATTTAAATCGATTTTTAAGATATACTTTTTAAAATGATTTGTACTTTTTGAAAGATAATATTTATACGTTTTTTAAGATCAACTCATTTTGTGTATCCGTATATTTCGTTTAGAAAATGCAACATACAGAATGCGATGTGATCATCAAGAAGAGGTGTGATTCAAATCGATGTTTAACCTACTTATACTTTTCAAAATGATTTATACTTTTTCAATCTCAACTCATTTTGTATATTCATATATTTCGTTTAGAAAATTTAACGTACAGAATGCGATGGTATCTATCAAAAAGAGGTGTGATTCAAATCGATCTTCCCGATATGCTTTTTTGAGATCCATTCATTTTGTATATCCATATATTTCGTTTGGAAAATTCAACGTACCGAATGCGGTGAGATTTATCAAGAATCGTATCGGATTCTCTTCGATAATGTAGAAATCCATTAGAGATGTGGAAGTTTGCATCGTTGGAATGGAACGGAATTTTTTTATTTTCTTTTATTCTCGACTTCTATTGTTATCCAAAATCATTCTCGATAGATTTAGGTTGTAGGTCTCTAATGAGAGTCTTGAACAAAATTCCCGTAGCTGTGTTTTGCCAAAAAAAATTGACAATCAGGAAAAAAATATTTTCGTCGCGTGCCCACGGATGCGAACATCAATGTCATATCCTCTAGGATTCAAATTGGATTCCAATGGAGAATCCTGATGAGAACCAAACGTACGAGCGTGACGTTTTAGTATAGGAATCTAATGGCCCCTTGGATCCCTAGCAAAAAGTCCGGACAAGTATGGCAATCGATTTCGATCCCTACGACAATTTCTGTACTGCTTCCTCACAAGTGCTGAAGGCAATCGTGCAGCCTTGTCTTTTTAAAATAAACATTCTTAATTTTCACTCGACGACCTCAGACGAAAAAAAGTGCACGAAAATTCTGGAAGCATTATTTCTCACACATTCGTTCAGGAAAAACCATGACGTCGAAGTTTGCATCGTTGGGATGCAACGATCTTTTTTCTTTGTTGTTCATTGATTTATTTTTATCGATACCCAAAGCCTTTTATTTGAAAATTAAGGTAATAAATCTCTAATAACAACACGTGAAAACGTTTGAGTCATTATCACAGCCTGCATCAGCAAAAAAAAAGTTCAGTAATTAAAAAGAATCAAATTTCGTTGTATTCTCGAATTTTTTTTTCGAGATTTTGATGACTAATTTCAACGAAGAGTACATCATTTTGTCTGTCTCGTTATCGAGATATTCGTGACATAAAACAAGAAATTTCAGCTGATTCGCGTAAAACGATAAAGGGCCCTACGATACATGGCAACGCTGCTTCCAATTCGGCCATTTTGAATAGGCGCCAAAATTTAAAACGCACAAACTATTGCTCCTTTGCTATAAATTTATTACCGCGGTTTCATAAAGAGTATTTAAATATTTTGAATCATTGTTTACAGACGCTGCAGCGCATGTGTTTCGACATAACCTTCAAATCAATTACGCGTCGTCCCTCGATTGCGCATTCTTTTTTCCGCTCAACTACTTTTTTTCGCCGCTTTCCAGGTTGTACTTGCTCCAACCGTCGATGGTACAGTTTTTCGGTTTGCATTTTTCCCTTCCAACTTTTCATTTTTGCCGGACAAAAAAAAACGCAATTCGCAAAGGATGTTTGACAGATACGCGCTCACGATGTGACGTTCGCATCTGAGCTCAGTGATACCAGGTACTGAGAACTAAATTGCGCGTTTGCTACATTTCAACTGGGTTAATAACTTATTCGCGATGTAAATAAACAAAAAAGATTAATAATATTGCTAAGCAGTAGGTTACATACATTCCACATATGTATTAGCTGAAATTTATTTATTTCACGTAACCGAAAAGTTGATTATTCGGGGTTGGCAGCCGATACAGGCGCCCGTAATTAAGGCAGGATATACAATAACAAAGATCAAAAAATCGATTTCTTTTTTTTTCTTCTTTCAACGATAGAACTATACATGTAGAATATTTTCCCAAAGTTTCAAAACGAAATTCGAAAAACGCCAAACGTTACAGCCTGTCAACGCTGTGCCTCACCGCTCGGATTTGGAGCGGGCATGAACTTCAAACGCGTTTTTCTCGAAACTGCATTATCGAAATTGGTGTGCAGGATTACTCAAAAACTATTAAGCAGATTGCGTTGAAACTTGGTAGAAACGTTGATAATATCGGTACCTTCTACTTGACGAAAATTGTTTTTGAAAAATTGTAAAGTACTTTTTTAATCCACATTTCACAGAAATGTGTGAAATGCTGATTTTTTTTACAAATGCGTGCCATTTTCTCAAATTTGCATTTTCTTCATTTTAATTACCGTCACATAGAAACTACACATGATCTAAATGAAAAAATGTTTGAACTTTTTTGCAAATCAAAGTCTACGGGAACTAGACTGCACGCCGATTCGCAACTCCCGCGGCGACCTTGCTGGAACACTCTGCCACCGCTCCGCCATTTTGATGATGAATTAATTTAAAAAAAATGTTTCGTATACTTAAATATAGTATTAAGTTATTCCTTTCACGAACCCAAATATTTTACACTTAACTGATTTTCGTCTATAATAAAGTAAAAATACATCCAAGTATACCGGTAAAATTTCAAGCCAAGTTACCGAACCTTTAACGAAAAATACCGGCCCTAAAAATCGTCTCATTTATACGGCGCTTTATGGACATGTCACGCTGGCCACATTTCTATTTAATAATTTATCCACTAAATGACTCTAGGTGGTTGATATAAACTGCTCACAGGTGTAAAAAAAGTCTAAAGATTCCGTAACGACAACAAAAACAGAGTGTCACCGAACGTTTAAAGAAAATATTAATGTTAAAACTTGGAAAAATGTGACTAGCAGAAGAATTTTCGTAGCCGTGACGTTTCAAATAAATGTAAAATGTCTCAATCTACTAAATTTGCGCGAAATTTTTTATTCTAGTTTATCGCTGTGTATAATAATCCATTGTAGCTTATTTTTTAATTAAGCGAAATAGTAATTTACCGATGATTCAGAAGGCCCTGCTTATGCCCCCACAAAACCCGGCCCTCCG
The DNA here is from genome assembly GCA_964007375.1 of Ophion obscuratus. Classification (NCBI taxonomy): domain Eukaryota; kingdom Metazoa; phylum Arthropoda; class Insecta; order Hymenoptera; family Ichneumonidae; genus Ophion; species Ophion obscuratus. The sequence goes on from OZ023317.1 coordinate 24,890,384, forward strand.
CGAAAGGAATACCTTAAAGTACAGCGAAAGTTTGATAATTGTAGAATAATTATTTCTTAGTTTAAAAAATCGCTCAATATTGCTTATTTGTTTCTGTCTAAATGTATATCCTGCCTTAAGGCCTTAGGCCACAGTAACGGGTATAAAATCATGTGCGAATTTAATAATTTTTTTCGTTTGAAAAAGTGATTCACTTAAAATTAATTGCACATTTATTTAATATGAATATCAAGCTGTTAGAAAATATATATATATATATTTTTCGATGTAAAAATTGTACAACAGTTTTTTTTTCAATTGGCGTGACAAATAACTTCAACAATTTTCCCTCGATTTACTCCAAATTTAAAAGTTACGTTCCAAATTGCATTTCGCAGAGAAGCACGTACGGAATTTCTGATTAATCGAAAACGTTTCATTTTATGAGCAGTTATAACGAAATTTTTCACTGACAATTCATTTCTCAAGTTTAAATACCCACAACTTTTGAATAAAACAACAATATTTTTTAAATTCCTTACGTACCTCTCTAGGTATTCTAATGCAGATTGACGAGAATTTTTGTTTTTTGTTCTAGGTAAAAATTTGCGAATGCTAAATGTCACGCCGCGGAGCGCCTAAAAAAAAGATAACAAAAGAAAATATTAGTAGTCGGCCATTGTGTACATCGAAAAAAAATATAATATTTTCTAACAGCTTGTTATTCATACTAAATAGATGTGTAATTAATTTTATGAGTGAATCACTTTTTCACACGAAAAAATGTTAAATTCGCACATGATTTTATACCCATTACTGTGGCTTAAGGCCTTAAGCATATGCATTCTCTTCTTGCCGCCTGCCCCGCAAGGACCCCGAGCAGCCTCCTTAAAAAGCCTCCATTCGTTTTCACGCCACCTTCAATCAAACGGACCAACTTTCCATGGATGCTAAGCCAAATTCTATCATTTCCGTCTATCAATTCCATCCACCGATTCTCGTCATCGTATTTCTTGCTTCCTTGATTCGAGTCCGGAAAACCGAATGTGCTACCAGACCGAGAAATTTCGCAACACCATTAAGATGGCGACGTACACGAGGAGATAGAAGTAAAAGAGTAACGGCGCGGCGGTATGCGACGGAAGTGGCGATCGGCGATCGCGGGTAGTTCGAAGGGTGTCGACCAGAGGGCACGTTATGCAGGACGTTACATTGCAGTAGCGTAGCCAGGGCCGGGGGTATGGCGATCTTTTTTTTCCAACGACTCTACCGATGGTTCAGGGCGTGCTTCTCTAGTTATATTGCCCCGATAGAGCTCGTATAGAGACGAGGTCCCGTATTTACTACGTTCGTTCATGGCCGTGGGTATCTAGGCGGGGGCACAACTGCCAGGGCTTTCGGTAATAAAACTTTTAACGTCCTCGTGCCCAATGAACGTTACGTTACCGTAGTTTCACGCGGGGCGTTGCCTCGCGGCCATTACGCCATAACGGACCCAACTCAAGCCCCGATTGGTTGACTTTCCATCATGGCTGCCAAGGTTTGTCTCGGAACTCTCTCGCTTTTTCCCCTTCCCCCTTCCAATCTTCTCCACGGATTTCCCCTCGTTCGACGCCCCGACGTCGATGCTCGTGTGTTCACCCCACCACCTGGTGCACGCACCCGAGACAGTCGACTCCGTTGATCAGACTCGTTGCGGAAGGTGCTCCGGTGATTTGACTCCCCGGGTTGTCGAGGGTCCGCTGCACGAATGACAGCGCACTACCCTCATGCACTCTCGGTGCATGCCACGATCTTACCCGATTAACGGAATAATTGTATGATTTTTTTTTCCCCCACCCACCGTCTCAATGTACAACCGACTCCTGATCGGCAAATCTGGCAGCGAAGAGGGAAAAAGGGGGGAAGGGTTGTTAATGCTCTGCCGCCGGCTAATTAAAATACGATAGAGATATTTTACTCGGGAACAGCTCGTATAAGGACTCGTAATAATATAATCTGTATTTATTTTTACATGCCCGAAGGAAAATTTACGTGACGTTCGAAATACCCAATTATACTCCTGCTCTTTCATATACGCGTATGTGTAACACGATTTTTCGTAATTGCCGCGCGCCACTGACGGAAAATCCTGTTTTATGGAAGTGGGATCCCCCCCCCCCCCCCCCCAGAGCTGTTAAAGTGCACCTTCAGCTGAGCAAGTTTCTCGGCTTTGCCGTCGCGCGTCGTGGGGGGAGCTTCGAGGTCGGTAAATGCGGTCACTGTCGACCTTATCGACTGGCTGAAACGTTTTCCCGCCATTTCCATAGCAGTGGGGAAAAAAACGCCGCTGAGCGATCCCCAGCCTGCGTAGACGTACGCGCATGCGCGTGGAAATTATACATACACCGGGGATAAAGGGCCATCTTGGTGGCTTGTTTGACAGAAAGCCCGATAGACGTCGCGTTTGCACTTGGTCGGCTACTCACTCGTCGGCCAAACGGTTTTTGCTAGATAGGGGGCATGTGCGCTGGATATTCAGGTGATTGACCTCGGCCCGTAAGTCGAGAAAGGGCGACGGAGGATGTGAGACAGAGGACGAATAAACATTTTCACCATTTTCGTGCTTCAATTGCGCGTGCGAGGTACTTTGGGAAGTGCCATGTTGATGTCTTGGCGTCCAATGATCCTTGAGTCCCAGATTTTCGACTCTGAACTCCTTATCAAGCCGTTTGATGCGCCCTCTGGAATGGCCCAGATATTAGCCAAGGTAAGAAAGCTGCTAGCAAAGTTTTCCAATATTCGTTTTTTTTTATCTTTGGCGTATTTCATCAACGCTCGAAATCCGGCTCTCAAAACTTGGGATCTCCTCCGCGTATAGCGGACCAGCGGTTTTCATATAGCGCGATTTTGTGTCACCCTTGGGAGTGGAATAATCTGGTATATGCACGGCTTATACCTATATTCGTACCTTGGGCTCTCTACCGTACCGTCGGATATAGCGCGTTATAGTACAGTTCGCAATCTCGCCGAGAATGGAGAAGACTTTGTTACGCTCATGGGATGGTCGAAGAGACAGAGAGCGAGCAGAAAGAGAGAGAGAGAGAGAGAGAGAGAGAGAGAGAGAGAGAGAGAGGGAGAGAGAGAGAAGGGGTCGACGGGTAAGATCGGGCTGGGAGAGAATAGGGCAGAGGGATATGGAAAGAGAAGAAGAAACACCGGGACTCCAGTCAGAGCACATATAGCTATGCATACTTGAAGTTGTATAAATATGACAAGTATAGGGAAACTGGTTCAATTCTGCTGGTGTTCGCCGAGCAACCGCCAGTGATTGGCATATGAAGGACATTCCAAAGAGAAGAGAGGGAGAGAGAGAGAGAGAGAGAGAGAGAGAGAGAGAGAAAGGTATGCCGGGAGACAATGATTGTTCATTCCGTGAAAGTTCGATCTCCGTAGTGTTAGGACCATCTGGGGTCGACTTGGCGCCAACGCTCCGGAACATTGGTCTCATCGATCCGTACCACCGATATTCTCATCTCTCTCTTTTTTTCCTCTATCTGTATATCGCGATGCTTCTGAGGAATTCAATTTAGCTAAAGCGCGTATTCGGCGTTTAAAATCCTTATCTTCGTATACCCACCGTGCGAGTTTTCGAAAGACTGGAACTCCAGGTCCGGACGTCGCCTCGCGATAAACGAGAGCGTTATTCTGCAAGGTTGACACTGGAATGACTCACCTGGTTGACCATCGCGTTCTATTGGTCTTCTTACGCCAAACCCTCGGATAAGATACCTAATGCAGAGCTGAAGGATAATATGACTAATGCGCAGCTGAAGGATAGGATGCCTAATGCACACCTGAAGGATAGGATGCCTAATGCACAGTTGAAGGATTCCTCGCCTAATTCGCTGCCATTGCATAAAATGCCTAATGCATAGGCATATCTTACATGCCTAATGCACAGCTCAAGGATAACATCCCTAATGCACAGCTGTTGACCACCATGCCTAATGCATAGCTATTGCATAACATGCCTAATGTACACCCATTGCATAACAGGCCTAATGAATAGCTATTGCATAACATGCCTGATGCATAGCTATTGCATAACATGCATAATGCATAGCTACTGCATAACATGCCTAATGCATAGCTGTTCCATAACATACCTAATGCATGACTATTGAATAATATGCCTAATGCCCAGCCATTGCATAACACGCCTAATGCACAGCCGTAGGATAATGCACGAAACGTACAGCTGGCGGACGACATGCCTAATACCTAGCTATTGTTGAACATGTGTGATGCACAATCTGTACGTAACGTGGGTAATACACAGCTTACGGATAACATACCTAATACCCAGCTAGTAAATAACACGCGTGATGCACCGATATTGGACAACATGCCTGATGCACAGCCGTTGGATAACAAGCCCAATACAAAGTTGCTGTACCGTATATGGAGATCTCGCAAAGCAGTCTACACGATATCCCGGATGTGAGAAGACCTGATGGAAGGAAAGACAAGAAGAAAAAGGTAGAAAGAGTATGATGGAGCGCGGTTGGTTGATGCTGCTTTGCCTGCGTGTTTCATGGGCACCACCATGATGATAGGGACCCCGGGGGTCATAACTGAAGATACGTCGCAAGGCCACATAAGACGCGAACTCATAAACCCATACCAGCACTTCCCTGTCATTTTATGCCATGACATTTTCCCAGACTAGTGTGCGTGTACATTCACCTGTTTTTTCGTTTCTTTATCGAGCTTCCGTAATGTGCTCACGCATACATTTCTCCCGTGCAGCTCCCGTTAAAATTTTCGCTACAATTGACCTGCGCGAATCTTCGCGCATAGTGGCGAATGGGAACACGTGATAAGGACATCGTAGCTGCACTCAGGATCAACATCTGGATGACCGACCACTATCGTTCATATGTCAAGGGCTTTGGCGTTTCCCCATTATAGCTGCATCACCTACGCATAGTTACAACCGCGAAGCATCGATGCCTACCATTGGCGAAATGCTGGGAATGTCCTATATCCATTCACATTATGTTCTCTCGCATATGCAGTAGTTTATCCGCAGCGTCCTTGCCTGTGCAATTTAACAAAGTATCAGGAGTCTCGGTATTTTCGTTCGGTCACGAAGCATATCCGAAGTGTACTCACCCGCTACTTTCTCTCTCTCTCTCTCTCTCTCTCTCTCTCTCTCTCTCTCTCTCTCTCCACTCATATACTATAAGTTATAGCCAGCGAGAAAGACAGACGTATTGGCTACACAGCGTGCCTCGCTTACTGTTACACACCCGCAACAAGAGCTATACATGGCAGAGTTTACATATAAAGTTGATCTTTCATCCTGGCAACCTACTCCACCACACGCGCATACATACCCTGTACAATTTGTGCATTTACGAAGCATCAAATACGTACGTAGTCTTGTTCCTTCTGCATTGCATATACCATACGTGTTGTACTATATACATTTTGGCGTCGGGAACTCCCCGGAGGAGAGACAGCAGTGCGAGTCACGACACGAGACCCTGTGGCTGTCGCTCATACTCTCATCATCGCTCCCTCCCGCTCTCCGTCAATCTTCGATACCGTTTTGCATCAAATCGTATGAAAAAAGCCGGAAAGTACTTTTCAAAAATCAGTTTCAACTTTTTCCGCGATGGCTAGTCTCTGCTTCTGGCTCTATCAGTCTCTCTAGCGCGGGTGCGTTGTCTGGTCGGATGAGCAATCGACTACTGTGCGTGTCGCGTGTGTTTGTCCCATATGGCTATACGGTGCGTGGACTTGATCCGTTTTGCGCAAGCGCTCATCCCGGCTCCTGTATACTATACGCATTTGCAACAGTGTGAAACGGGTGGCAGTGTATTACGTTCATACGTTGGGTGGCACATTTGTGTCTGTGTATGCTTGTGTATGTATACAGTCGTCTGCAGAGCATGTGATTCCTGCTATTGCATTTACATCTACCCACGTGACTTTTGGACATACCCCCACCATGCTGCATCGCGTATACATGCTGCCAATACGTCTGTCCGATCCAATCTAGCCGCGAGACTCAAACCAAGTTTGCCAAAGGACTCTGACTCGCGACTGAAGCCGATTGTATCCGGCAAGAGAGAGAGAGAGAGAGAGAGAGAGAGAGAGAGGGGTGTGATCGATTCGACAGATCTCGTTGAAAATGGGCGGGAAAATGTGCGTGCGACGAACACCGAAGACCTTCAAGCCTCACGTGCTGTTACTCCCTCCAACCGAAGGATCGAAGTACCTGCGACACTCCTCGAGGGCCAGACACGCCAGCTGACGAGATCTCAGGTTGGTAACATTGCTGGGCTCTCGATTGTCTGCTTTTACCGCCCGCATAGGGGACTGCTTGTCCCTGTTCTCCCCTCCACGGCACTTTGACACCTCCTTCCCTCCCGTCCTTTGCCGGGCTGCCACCATTAGGAGTACGACGCTATTACCAGAGCACTGGGGTATCTTTGTGTATGTGCACTCCGCACTTTCTCTGTTTCCTCATAGACTGCTACAGTGTTGCACTTCGACCCACCTCTCTCCTCTCTACCGAACCAGCTGCACTCCTTGATCCGCATGCCGGTGATGGCGACGGTCACCCGGAATGCAATGACGATTTTTCTGCAATGGCAATTAGGCAGGTTAGGCATGAGGAAATCACAGGAATGGGTTTTCGGATACTTGCTCGAAATTTTGCAAATTAATTGTGGTGGAACGAATATTTAGCGTAACGATTAATAGGAAAAATAATTTTTTGTACATTTCATGAGTTTTGCCCGAGTGTGTCGAAGAATGTCCTGTGGAGAGATTACTTGAGATATCGGTGGACGAATGATTGATAAATACGATGATCAAAGTAGTCGAGGATTCGATAACCTTTCACTCGTATCAGTTATAGACGTCGTCTCTCAGGATCGTGTTTTACCTACCAATATATATTCTCAGATCAGCACTTCGAAAACAAGCAAATCAGTATTGAGACTCTCACTCGGAGATATGCATTCATGCATACGTGCACTCGGGAGTATTTATTATTTTCGCAACGAGGTCACAAATGAAGGGGCATTTGCGCCTGGAAATGGGACCCACCGCTGCGATCGCAACAGCCACTACAATTAACGAAATGTCACATTTTTTACTTTTTCTCTTTACAGTCGATTAATTTACGATGATATCAGTTACAGCGTGTCGGATTAAGTACGTAGGAGAAGGCGGGCGGGAGGGGAAGATCGTGCGGAGTGGAAAGCCTGATTTTATTTAAGGAATTATACATGTGCACGAATTTAGTATTGATTGCGAATACGACGAGGATCACATACCATGGTGTTAAAGTTTGCGTCGTTGGAATGCAATGAAAATTTTTCGTATTTTTGTTTTCTTATTTTCATCACTGTAGAAGATCTTTTTTGCTGATTTGTATCGTTTCTCCATATGCAATAAAAAAAATTGTTGAGCGATTTTCGTCGCTACGATATGCCAAAGAAATTTGAGCAATTAAATGAGAATCATTTGCGTTGCATTTCAACGATGCAAACTTCAATCTCGTCACGTGCTCGATGATACTTTCGGACGAATAAACGTGAATGATGTAACTCGATGTTGATATGGAAAAAAAGTATGTCAATGGAAATCTTTAGAAAACAGACGGAAAAAACGAGGTGTGCGTTTTCTGGAGACTTTTTTATTAACATACTTTTTTTTATAGTAACTTTAACTTAGATAATTTATGTTCGAAATAAGATGTCGAATCATCTGCAAAAATAATCATTTTTTAAGAGTCATTTCGAAAAAGCGAACTGTTTAAAGACTTTTTGACCCCTTGTATGTTTAAATGTTTTTTTTTCTGTGATACGTCAGACTATCGACTAGCCAAGTGCATCATTTTTGAGGTAAGTACCATTCACTCCAACCAGCCTATCGCGACAAGACCGTATTGCACTTTATCCTGACGAGGTTCAATTTTTCAGGCATCTCACTCCATCTCTCTGCCAGCGACAATCGATATGAACCACTTTGAAGTTTGTATAGTTCGAACGCAACGAAAATTAATTTATTCTATTCACTCCATTTTGTTTGGCCCATTCAGGCTGTGAAAATCATTAAAATGTTTTCCCGTCTTCGCATTAGAAATTTATAACCTCAATTCGTGAAAAGGCTTTGGATAATGATAACAATAAAGAAGTGAAAATTGAATAAAAATAAAACGACGCATTCCCACGATGCAAACTTCAACGTCACAATGGGAAAATTGTGACAAAGTATATATAAACGTCATAAACATATAACGTTGAAGTTTGTAGCGTTGGAAGACACCGAAAGTGAATTCTATTCAGTTGCTTAATTCTTTTGCCACTTTATGTTCTGAACATCACTCAAACGATGTCAAGTATTTTCATTAGAGATTTACCTACAACCTGCAATTTGCAGAATAAATATAAATAAATATAAATGCAGAAGATGATGATAAAAGTAAAGAAAAGTAAAAGTAAAGAAATTAAGAATGAAAATAAGCGTTGCATTCCAACGATGCACGCTTCACCGTGCAAAACTGCGACAAAGTGCACAAACGTCAGAAACATATAACGCTGAAGTCTGCATCGTTGGAATGCAACCAAAATTAATTATTTTTTCATATATGACCACAATTTGCAAAAAAGGGCTTTGGATAATAATAAAAATAAAGAAATAAAAAAACATAATCATTGCATTCCAACGATGCAAGCTTCAACGTCATCGATACAGCCGCAAAAAATCTTCGCCTCCTCCTTGGGAGTGCCAACGTTTTTCCTGCAGGGTACAATACTATATTTTATTTCCGATTGTTCAGTATCACGATCTAGTCGTATCCAGGTAATTTCTATTCCCCCCTAGTTTGTGGCGTTTTTTGTTAAAAAAAAAATTGTGACGTCCGTGAAGGGTTGCAAACGGCCCTCTCTCTTGTACGTAAAATTTCAAAATATCAATACCACGTACCCATAGACATATATACACACCTAGGTATCCGAAAATCATGCTATTTGTATACCGCGCGCAGAAATTCCATGTCTCTCTCCACCGCGTCAACAGCCTCATCGTTTTTCTTATTGTCTCTCGCGCTCGTCTCTGCGCAGCCCCGTATCTTCCGTTTGGTCGTCTTGCATCGCGATTTCGTTGGTTCGGGAGTAAAACGATGCTGAGACGACGAGGTTGCCTCGTGTGCAACAAACTCGTTGGTTTACGAGAAACGTTTCAAGCTCGCTATATACGGATCTCTTTCGCTTTCGTGGCCGTTCGGAATACGCGTACAAAGTTGCCGAGGCGTCGATCTTCGCCGTCCCTTATTCCCATTGGACAATTCCCGTCGCATCGACGCTCTCTTTTTCTCTCTTCCCTACTCTTCCCGAATGCTTTGCAGTTTTCATTGCAACTGGAATTCTCGCAAATGTTCTCTCTCCCTCTCTCTCTCTCCCTCTCTCTCTCTCCCTCTCTCTCTCTCCCTCTCTCTCTCTCCCTCTCTCTCTCTCCCTCTCTCTCTCTCCCTCTCTCCCTCTCTCTCTCTCTCTCTCTCTCTCTCTCTCTCTCTCTCTCTCTCTCTCTCTCTCTCTCTCTCTCTCTCCCCCTCTCTCTCTTCGCGGCGACTGTTCTCCCGTGGTATATTACGCCCACAGGCTGCCCTATAATTCGTACCGTTATTCCAATTTATATGCCAATTTCGTGCAAAATTTAGCCTGCCATGAGTTTGTGGACAGGAGTACGCGTCACTCGGCCCCGACTAATTCCAGTTAATCTCATCGAACAGGTTACAATTGCATGACAGAGTATTATCTATAACGATACCTAGGCGAAGCGTTTATTTAAATGTATATATGTCTATATATATATAGGTATATGTATGCATATACACTACCGGTCAAAAGATTCTGGACACTTCAGATAATTGCAAAATTATATTAGAACAAGATAATTTATTTTATAGAGCTAGATAGTATCTTCGTAAAATGATAAATTAAATTAATTATATTATTCTAGCATTATTTGGCAATTATCCAGTGATTAATCGTTTTGCAATTATCTGAAGTGTCCGAAAACTTTTAGTCAGCAGTGTATGTATGTATGTGTGTATGTATATATGTATGTATTTATGTATGTATGTATATATTTATGTATGTATGTATTGATGTATGCATGTATGGAGAGAGAGAGAGAGAGAGAGAGAGAGAGAGAGAGAGAGAGAGAGAGAGAGAGAGAGAGAGAGAGAGAGAGAGAGAGAGAGAAAGAGGGAATTGTTTATCTCGTACTCTGGAATCCCAGTCTTTTAATAGCACCGTGCTCGTACAAAGGGCTCTGAAATGAAATGCTCGTACAAATGAATGCTGAAAAAAAGATAGATGAAGAAAATGCAAAATGAAGAATAAAAGTGAAAATGTATGTGAAAATGAAATGTAAATAAAATAAGGGTAGGTAAATTTTGGAGCGAAAGCGAGAAGTTATACATTTTGGATCTATTTTATACGATTTATACGAGGACATATGTGATCTTGATCTCTGCTAGCTTGGGGTCTCGAAGGCATCAGCTGATCGAAACTATTATACTCTCGAGAGGCTGTATATATATGTGTGTGTGTGTGTGTGTGTGTAGTCACTGTGCCGTTGAAACGGTAGCAGCTCGTTGCTTTTATTGGCCTCAAGGCCAATGCCGCCACTCGCCTCGTTGGTCCCAAAGTACTCTCGTGTTCCCCCATCATTGCATTTTCGACGGGATGCCATACTCTGGTTTCAAGCTGCAAAAAAAACAACAACAGTATGTAAAGTATGAATATTATCAGTTTTTGCATTCAGAACGACGCGTGTGCAACTTGCATCAATCGGAATCATTTGTTTTTCAATTCGCCCTGGAGCTTACTTCTGCAACGTTGAAGATTATTCAAAACTTACTTTTTATACAACCCCATTTATTACCCCATTATATATATATAAGTAATTTCTCTCCCTCCTCCTTCTCTACCCCCACCCCCCTTTGATGTGTGTGTTGAAATAAAGACAGACCATTAGTTCAATCAAATAGAAAAATGGGTAACTCTGCGAAAATTCGATTTAAATTGAATAGGTACATTTGGTGGATTCAACTAAATTAGACGATATTAAATAGATTTTTATTTGAATAAATAAATCCATTTAAAATAAATAATTCCAATGATAGAATACAATAGGAAAATTTGATTTCACGAAAAATCTAGTTAAGGCCTTAGGCCACAGTAATGTAATATAATAATGAAATATATATATATATATATATATATATATATATATATATATATATATATATATATATATATAAATATATATATATTCTAACAGCTTGATATTCATACTAAATAGACGTGTAATTCATTTTATGAGTCAATCGCTTTTTCATACGAAAACAAATTGTCAAATTCGCACATGACTTTATACCCGTTACTGTGGCCTAAGGCCTTAATATCAATAGAATTTTTCTGTCAGTGCATAAATGTAAAATATCCACGGCGCTTCCAGTAGCGCCGTTGCTTTCCTTCCGTTTTTTTTCTACCGCTTATGACCCTGACTGTGCAGGCGCAGGCTGCATGTGCCGGATGTATATGTGTAAAGGAAGAGGCCCGGGCGCAGCCTGAGTGCTGACTACCGTATACGAGACGATTCCAAAAAGCACGACGATCCGTGTCGTAGAGCCGAGAACGCGGCGTGTATTTTGCGGAAAAAGGAGACGTGACTGAAATCTTTGATAGTCTCGAGCTGATAGCTCGCCGTGTCGCGACGCGGCGGACTTTTGGTACAATCTCGTGGTCCCACGATCTCGTGATCAAGCGAGTGTTGAACTTGGACCGCGTGTGTGCCCATCCCGGTGTTGCCAAATCGTGGATAGGGGTCGCGGTCTTTGCCGACGATAACAGAGTCGCGACGAACAGCAAAAAAAGCACACGGATATGTATTTTGTAATCGGCAAAAAAAAAAGACAAATCCGGAGTGGGACAGAAAGATGCGATCGCTTGGCATTTGCTTGTAGGGTAGGCTGGGGTCAATAGAAACGCGGGTCAAATGAAACAAGTTGAATAACTCGAACACGAGCGCGTCGGACATTTTTATGTGGGTGCATCACTTTTTCGGCATAAAAAGTAAGTTTTTTGACTATCGGTATCTTGCGTATTGCTCCAAAACTATTGTTCATTCTTCAGCGTTGTTTACAATCATTACTATGAATATCCTAGTTGAGTTTATTGTGGTCAGTAACAACCTACAACATTTAGGTTTTTTGCTGTATGATGAATTATTAGAAGCGAGGGTGCGGGGGCAGTTGACACAAACGGTTCGGGGTCAATTGAAACGTGTTTTTATTTACCCCGAACAAACTTTTCATGCGCAAGCAAATTTTCCAAATCTTGTTTTATTTTTTAGATGCCAAGAAATCGTCCGAAAAGTAAAATAATATTAAAGAACGTTAATATACCTTCAGCGATACGCAAACTAGAATGAAAAGCAATAAAACTGATTATTTTGATAAAAAGTATATTTTATTCACAACAAACATACTTTATCACTTTATACACATCATTAACAGTACCTGGGTTTAGTATAGAAACATTAGTTCAATCAGCTGAAAACACCTGTTTCAACTAACCCCAGGCACTGTTTCGATTGACCCCGACACAGGGTCAAATGAAACGTTTTTAGAGGGTTTCTAAATAGCTTGTGCCTAAGATAAGGACACACAAGAAGCAAAATCAATAGTGCTATCATGTAGCCAGATAATCTAGCTATAATTAAGGGGTGTGAACGCTAAAAAATTGGGTGATTTTCGGGAATTTTTTGGAGGAAAAATATTAAATTAAATGTTTCGGAAAATCAGGAATATATTTAGCTATATTGGACCTATATTAGATCATTTTTTCATAGAAAAATATTGAGATCAAAGCGACTTATGTGTTGCCTTCGGAGGCGCCAAAAAAAGTTCCTCCACTGCTGACATGGTTCCGGTCGATTGAGTAGCTGAAACCGAAAAAGGAAAAAATGTCGTTAAAATGGAAGGTATTTCCTGTACAATGACGTAGGATTTACGAAAAATATCAAAATCTAACAAAATGACGTAGTTATGAAACAAAGTCTGTTTTCATGCCTATAAAATGATCGTTTTTTTTTTTATTTCCAAATCGTCAATTTTTATCCAATCAACTCCAATCAACTCAATCCAAGCATAAAAATCTTGAAAGTATAAAAATCTCATCTCATATTCTTGAAAGTATAAACTGTCGAAACAGGCAAGAAAAACGATGTTTTGAAAGCGTCACACTGGTATAGCCCCTTAAAGCCCATTACCAAACAGATAAAATATAAAATGAAGTCACACATCTCAAAAACGTTCCAATTGACCTCAGCCTACCCTAAATATCGTTCGAGCTATGATTCAATTAAGGTATTCCTTTCACGAACCTGAATATTTAACAATTAACTGATTTTCGTGTCTAATCAAGTAAACATAAATCACAGTATACTGGTAAAATGTCACGCCAAGTTACCGAAATTTGAACGAAAATAACGTTTCTAAAAATTGTCTCATTTGTACGGCGGTTTATGGAGATGACACGCTGGCCAAATTTATATCTAACAATTTATACACTAAATAACTCTAGATGCCCGATATAAACTGCTCAACGCGTGTAAAGAATCCTTAAGATCCCGTAACGACGATAAAACATGGGGTCACCGAATGCTTAAAAAAAAGATTAATGATAAAATTTAGAAAAATGCGTCCAGCAGAAAAATTTTCGTAGCTCCAACTTTTCAGAGAAAATGTACAAATGTCAAAATATCCTAAATTAGCGCGTAATTTTTTATTCCGGCTTATCGTTGGGTTTATTTATTGTAACTTGTATTTTTTTTGTTAAGCGCCACTGTTATATACCGATGATTGAGAAGGGCCCTGCTTATGCCCCCACAAAATACGGCCCTCCGCGAAATAAATACCTTAATTTAAAATGACTGACCCAGTTTTTGAGAACCAGGGTATATTGACCAGTGAATGGACGAAAGCTGATTTATATTTAAAATAAATAAATAATATAAATTGTCGGTACTAGCTCGAATCACTAGAATTTAGTAAAAAAAAAATATGACAGGTGTTAAAATGGATTTTTCAGTTTATATCGAATTTTGACGCTACACGGAATTTTCCCAGTTTGCGGTACTTGCACACCGCACAATTTACTTACGATACGGCTGTGCACGGTAGGTATTCCAAAGGCAAAAAAAATCGTTTTTACAAGATTTTAGGATAAGTATTACTCCCATTGCTTGAATCTATCTTTGATTTTTGCAAACATTTTTAATGAATTCGTAATAATAGGTCAGAATTAGACATGTTTATTCACTGGTGCTGTATTCTAATATTTTTTCCAGTCAATAGACATATGCTGTCTGATAGACACAGGCTCTGTTCTGATAATTCCCAAAGTAGAGGAAAAAATGTAGCTTACTTACTGAAAATTGTAAAATTATTTACTGTCAAGAGATGAAAATCTACGGTTCATTGAATTTTGCCATAAAATCATTTCATTCGTTTTTTAAATTTTTACAAAAATGAATTTTCTATTTCTCTGTCGAAACAAAATTTGATACTTTCATTGAGAATGTCACGTTAAGATGTAAAAAAGCTTCGTGTATTTTCTACGGAATCGTGATGACAAATATAATACTCGTATGTATGAGAATATAATTTTATTTCGGTTTAACCTAGCCTTTTGTACGGTTTCACTCTCTTTCAAGAAATATAACAGCAAAGTATTTTTTGTGCAGCACAATGATGTTTAAATCTAAAATTAAAAAAAACAAATAAGAAATCGTTATCCTTTACAGTAAATATACACTCCACGTCCATTTACTGGTAATTTCGTCCATTCACTCATGATTTAGTCATTTTGCTGCTTATTTATCAATTCCTCCAATATTATTTCTTGCAATTACTTCGATAATTTTGTTCTACTACCAGAATAATATATTTTATTATCTATACCAATTATGGTGTTGAAGCTTACATCGTTGGAACACAACAAAAGCTCTTTTAGACATTTTAGTTCTCTTATTTTCATTATTATACAAAATCTCGTTTTTATGGATTTATATTGTAGATCGCTAAATAAATATCTTAAAAAAATATAGGGGGTTTTACGTCGGTTAAATCTTCCAAAAGAAATTAAAGGAATTAAAAAATATCAATTTTTATTGCATTCCATGCAAACTTGACCCTCATCAACAATTAAAAAAAAATGGTTTTCATGATATTTTAAGTTTATAGTCCATCCGAATCCTACAGTGTCGTTATTCGGCCATTCACTGGTCGGTTTACCCTATCCTCACGATCGAGTGACACTTTCAATCAGGATCGCCATATCTCTCGAAAAAAAAAATTTACAACCGAGACGGTTTCTCTGATCTGACAATGTAACACATTTTAACGAAAGAAAATACTACCGCGAGACTTTTCGAATTTATGGTCGTCGAACTTGTTCCAAATGTTGTTTCACCCTACACTACTGCGCAACATTTCTTCGAAGTTTCTCGCTCGTTTTTCGCTGCCGTTCGTTTGTTCGTCAACCGCCGGGCGCGGCAAATTTTGTGATTTTTTTTTCACTCGCTCAGCGTAATGTAGACCGTAATCTAACACCCCACCGAGCGGAATAGTCCTGCGGGTGTGCGTCATCGGGTAAACCACCGCCATATTCGAAAGCACCCATGGAAGATGGTTGCGTCTCCTCCCTCGAGACATTACGGTTTTCACGCTCGACTTAACCGTCTCCTGAGAGGCGATAGGGCGAGCAAAGGAAAAAAAAAGGAAAAAGAAAGTATCAAGTGCATTCGTTAAACTCCATCCCTCCCGCGATAAGCGGCGAGCCGTCCCAACTATGTATCACCGAATTTTTCACCACTTTAACTTTTCTATACTTTACATTGTATTCCGTTGCGTCCCAAATATTTTCTTCTGCCTCACAAACACGCGTTTTTCCCCCCGTCTCGAAGGACTGATATGATTTAAGGGACCAGGGTGAACGTTTGTTTATCTGCCTTTTTGCGGTACTTGTTGAGTCATGAATTATTTAGTGCCAAGAATTATGCAATTTGAAGAAAGCTTACGGTGAAATTACGGAATGTTTCTAAAAATTTACATTGGGGATACCGATAATTGTGACAATTGGTTTGCAGTCTTTGTTATTGAAGATCGTATTTGCCACGATATACACTCATGAAAAAAATGGACATTTTTTTCAGTGATTTTCGAAAAGCCATAACTCCGTGAAAAATGGTCGTACGAGGGGCAAAAAAGAGTTTTGAAGTATGAAATCTCTAGTTTAAGAATCTCGCGGGGAAAACTCGATAAATTAAGGCATGCAAAGAAAAAAAATCGCATCAACACTGAATAGTTGATACCATATAATTTTTTACACATTTTGAATTCTTTTTTTCACAATTTTGATTTTTGTTTTTTACAAATATTGAATTTTTTTTGGATTTGATAAGTAGAAAATGCGAAATTCTAAGAAAAACAATGATTTTCGTTCATTTTACTCTTCATTACCTGATGTTTAAGGAGCAATAAAAGTGATCCTTTAATTTTTGACAAAACCTTGACGATTCGGGTAAAAAAAAACAGTTCAACCGATCGATTTGAAAATTGACAGGGTTTTTGGGCATATATTGAGTTAAAAAAATTCAACCTAGAAACATTGGTCATTTTCGTAATATTTGCAAAGTAGCACTGGTTTTCCAAAAACAGCAGAAAAAGTCATTTTTTAGAACTTTTTCAAATAATTATTAAGCTTAGGAAACAAAAGTATTCCTTTAAAATACTAATAGGCATTTATAGAAGATTCATTCAAGTTTCCGAAACCCACCTTTTGCTCGCTGTACGATCATCAGTTCATGAGATCGTACAGCTCATTTGATCAAAGAAAAAAGTTGACTTTTCATTCAATTGGCAATATTTCAGCAACAGGGTTTGCGAAAATCAATGAAGCAAATTTGAAAAATGTTTTCCTTTAATTTTTTTTTGAGTGTAGTTGAGTGGATGAATAAAATAACAAAAAGTAAAGTCTAGAAAACAGGGCAGTAAAATGAATACACTTATTCATTTTGTAGATATATCAAGGCTTTTTTAAAGGGCCTTGTATGTAAAAATACCATATTAAATCCTTTTACAAGTCCTTTTCGAAAAAAAAATACAGCGTGTTTTTGTGACGAGTAGCATTCACTGGAAAAAATGAGGATTCTGGACAAAAATCTAAATTTCTATTTTTAGTACAGCAGAATAAAGATATTTCAATTCTGAATGCAAAACATCTGAAAAACATTTATTGCATTTTGAAAATACATTTTAAAGTTGACAATTCGACAAATTTTATTTTTTACAATTTTTTGTACTCGGAATTTAATTATCTTTCTTCTGCTGAACTGAGAATGGAATTTTTATTTTTTCCAGCATTCTCAATTTTTTCCAGCAAATGCAATCCTAAAAACTAAATCTGTAGGAGTTTTTTCGTACTCGGAATTTAATATCTTCATTCTGCAGAACTGAAAATGGAAATTTTATTTCTTCCAGGATGTCCAATTTTTTCTGGCGAATACCACTCATCACAAAAATATGATATATTTCTTTTCCGAAGACTTGAAGAACGAAAATATTTTGCGACTGAGAAAAATATGATGTTAAATCGTCTCCCAAGTCCTCTTCGGAAAAAAAATATAGAGTGTTTTTGTGACGAGTAGTATTTAGCAGAAAAAAATCAGACTTCCATTCTGAGTACAGCAGAATAAAGATAAATCAATTCTGAATACGAAACACTCCTGAAAAACTTTTTTTTCACATTTCGAAGATGCACTTAAAAGTGGACTTGGAAACAGTTCATTAAAAAAAGTTTTTTAAATTAATATTTTATACTTGAAATTTAATTACCTTCGTTATGCTGAACTTAAAATGGAATTTTTATTTTTTCCAGAATATTCAATTTTTTTCTGGCAAATACTATTCATCACAAAAATACGTTATATTTTGTTTTCAAAGACTCAAAAAACCATGAAATATATTTTTCTCGGTTGCAAAATTTCCGCGCCGGACGTTTGAAAAACACATAGCCACCTTATAATTGTCACCCTGTATGTTCAGAAATGCGATTCTGAATTCGATCCTTCCTCATAAAAATCGATCTTACCCATACCAAGCTTCACTCAAGTCCTGACATCTTAAAAATCGCCTTTAGATGAATGTAAGCTCCCAAAGATAATCTCCAAAACTCTATCTCCAAATTGAAACATGAGTCAGAAAACTGTTGGAAAACAATCCTTTACGCGGGAGCCTGATTTAGAAGGTCCAAAAAAGCTAATCCTTGACTGAACCAAATAAACCAAGAAAATGTTCAATTGTCATATATTTTTCTTCTGGGTGAATTAAGAAAAAGCTAAAAAAATCGTAAAATGATAACTTTTCTCAAGTTTGAAAAAAAATGTGTTAAAAAACACTTTACCGTGCTATAAAAATTATTTGAAAAGACTTTTTCAACGACTTTTTAAATTGACTTAGAAGAGATTTTCATACTGAAAAAAATTAACTTTGGTTTGATTCAATAGGTCGTTCAATTTTTTTCCTACCACGCCCGCCAATTTGGAAAAATCATGAAACTGAACACTGAGGAAAACGCACTTCAAAGTTTTCAATAGAAGGAACTATCAATATCAAATATCAATCGTTTCTCTGCTTTTGGCCTTGTCTCTTCGAAAATATTTCCAATTGGCCTCCGTAACTTTGTAAATATATTCTTGGATAGTTTATCTATCGATTTAAGTAATAACAAAATGATTTTTCGGACCTTCCAATTCAGTCTCCCGCCTCAAAACAATCAGCCGTGGCGATAATCAACATAGGTATAGCGGCTTCGAAATATACTTTTCCCTCTTACGTACGTGGATGGATCCATATCTACACGAGAATGCGGGTGCACGAGCAACCAAAGAGCGTGATTGGCGCAATCGCGTGCACTCCTCATGCCACAACGAGTACCGTCAGCCGAGTCTAGGGGAAAAAATATCAGATGACGCGACCCGTTATTTAAACGGAAATAAAATTGTACACACGTCATGTTGCCCGCACGAGCCAAGCTATTTTCTAAATCGAGAAAATTTTATTTTATTTTACCTACTTCTAAATCGAGAAAATTGAAACCCAGCATTCCGCAACTATTTTCTCTCGCAATCATGGACGAAAATGTATCAACTGTTCATATTTAGTGAACAGTTAGGTGAGATTTTTTCAGCGGTCACCGTTTTCCAAAGCCGAAATGACAGTGCAACGTTCTCAGCGATTTGCAAAAGACATTCCCATGGTGGATAAAGTTTAGCTAGGAAAGAGGACGATGGGGCCTGCACAGCGAGACTGTGGGCCGGAGTCGAACGTTCGGCGATTCGAATGTAGCTGTAAAAGAAGTTCCGGAAGGTGAAACGGTCTGGAGGTATGTAATTCCCTTGACCATTTACCCGCGGTTGTGGCAGCGGCTCAACCCTTTTTTTTTGCTCCCATTTGGAGGCCCCTTACCATCGCTGGCCTGTGAAAGGACAGCGCCAACAGCGACGAAACCACGTCCAGGCTAAACCTTGCGATAGAAAATACAATCGCACGACGAATTTCTCAATGCCTCGACGTCGAGCAAAAAAAACAAGCTTGCTTGGACGAATGGTTCGTGAAGTTTCCAGCTTTGTGCTCGGGAAGATTTCAGCGATGGGATTGGGGAGGCAAAAAAATGT
Organism: Ophion obscuratus; assembly: GCA_964007375.1. Classification (NCBI taxonomy): domain Eukaryota; kingdom Metazoa; phylum Arthropoda; class Insecta; order Hymenoptera; family Ichneumonidae; genus Ophion; species Ophion obscuratus. Next base: position 24,910,175 of record OZ023317.1, read on the forward strand.
AACCTCTTCTTTTTCCGCGTCTCGACGTCTTGCCCTGTTGAATTTTTCCGCACGTCCCGCCGGGAATACGGCGCCTTTTATAGCCAAAGTTCCTCAATTTTTTCTGCTCCCCGCGCTAGAACGGGAGACAAGATTCGTTGGTATAATCCTGGTGGATCGTGCCCCGAGTTCATTTACCGCCGAGATGAAGACCTAGATGGGTTTGCAATTATTGCTATCCGCTCTCCATCTTTGCACGTCCGTCATCCAAGAGGATTGGCACTCCCGCAAGATCCCATCGTCATTGGCAGTTATTCAAAAATTGGAAAACTTCTCGTCACCCAAATGAAGGCACATGTCATTACTTCGTATTTTGCAAAATGCACCCAACGCGGTCAATAACTCTGCCATGCGCAGTTTGCAGCATCTTGTATGACGAATGTGATAAGGAAAAACTCGAGATTTCTCGAGTTTAATCAGAAAGAGTTCACTCGGTGGTAACGGTGGAGCTCATCACTTCATTCATTCCGTACACACTCTATACCCACCCACGTCCATGTCCCCCCGGCGTCACTTGAGTTACTTCGCGGAAAAGACGGATAGGGTTGGACCGAGAGGGTGACGCTTTTCACGTATCAAGAAAACTTTCAGGAGATTGAATCGCCGTGTGCAACGAGAGGCCACGCGTAGGTGAAAAAAAGACAGGAAGCCTCGTAGGGTGTGCGTGTGTGTGCGAGAGCTGCAAAAAGATGAAGCGGGTTGGATCGTCAGACGGAAAGGGTGAGAGAGTAAGAAAGGAAGAGTATAGTGTATGCCAGGCACGTTCAGGACCATTTATAGGAGAACGGTTTCGCCCTCTTTCTGCTCTCGTTTCTTTTTCTCTTTTTTTTGTCTTCATCCTCCCTAGTAGACTTTTTTTCACCTTCGGGCAATCCCACCCTCCTATCGCTCCACCTTCATGCCGCTCTTCCTCTGTCGTTTTTCTATCCCCGTGGCTCGCTCGTTCTAGATCCGCTATTTTTTTCTCATCCTCACCGGCGTTTCCTCATTGGTCATCTTCTGAAAAACGGATTGCCAAAGCACTAGGCAAGTCGTTGGCGAATCAAGCTGCTCAGGAACATTGCTGTTCTAGCGAGAGGAAACGGACTCCCTGATTACATCCTCCGCCAACTTCGACCGGTTGGATTTTCGATGGAAATAATGGACAACCTAGTCCAGCTAGCCTCATCGGTAGTCCTGCTGATGGAACTCTCGCTCTTCGTGATGCTGGAAGCAAGCAGGCTCGTTCCCAAGGGATCGAATGATTCGGCCGAAAGAGCCTCGGGAGATAATTCACCGGAACTATAGAACCACCCAGAAGTTTCCTTCTATTCAATGAAATATCGAACAGCTACAGCGTGGATCCATACCTAAATATAATCGGGGTCCCTAATTCCCCCCCCCCCCCGGACCATGTAATCAATCCATTCGTTCCGATTTCATCTCACGGGGAAACAGATACAATCTCTAGCTGGAGCCCTTGTTCCTCCAACTTTTTGTTTCGTAACCTCAAATCGTTAATACCTCTCCCACTATTCATTGCCCTCCTCATCAGCAAACGTTACGCCTCCGTTACGTTCGATCTTTCCCTGTTCCTTCTTCCATCTTTTTTTTCTGGCTTTCTCTCTCCGGCGTTTGCTTCGCTTGGCACAAGCCCAATTTCCATGATTAGATCCGCAACGCCGCCTTGCTACGAACATATATGTATGTGCGTCAAGTGCCCCTGGATTATATACTCTGGCACGTCCCGTTTCGCTCTCAATATTTTCTCTCGTCGCCTCCTCTGCTCCGCTTCCTCTTTTTTTTCACTTCTATATAACTCTTGCCATTTCGCCGTCGCTCCATTTTTCTGCCTCAGCTCTTTTCGTCCCTCCGCTCGTCCTCTCTCTCTCTCTCTCTCTCTCTCTCTTGTTTCCTCTTCTTTCCCGTTTCCTCTTTACTCCGATGTACACGTGTACAAACGAAGTTTCCTGCCAACCCTGTCGCTCGGCACTTCGTCCAAGGCGCCATCCCATTTTCATGCCCCCGTGTACGTTTCGTGTAATTCTTTTTTTTTCTCGTTGCACTCTCGTTTCGAAGACCTTCATTTCTAGACATGCCGCGATATTGGCAAGAGAAAGAGAAAGAGAAAGGAAGAGAGAGAGAGAGAGAGAGAGAGAGAGAGAGAGAGAGAGAGAGAGAGAGAAATTCCGTTCTCCCTGAAGCGACGGTGCATTCAAGTGACTCAAAGTCAAACTTCGCGATCACACTTCAGTTTCATTTCATCTCACGTGTCACTGAGATTTCGTTTATTTACTGAGAACGTGATGTTGCGGGGATACAAGGCGGCGGGATTGGACCAGCGTTTATACTTTTGCTGTCGGGTCGTGTGATACCGACCGTCCCGGACAATCTTGCAGAACGCCTTCTTTCGAATCATAGCTTATGTTTACACGGCGAAACGTGGATGATGCATTGTACGAGATGAACATGAGTGAAGCTTAGACGGAGATGCGAAGAGAGAGAGAGAGAGAGAGAGAGAGAGAGAGAGAGAGAGAGAGAGAGAGAGAGAGAGAGAGAGATCACGGATTGGTCCATGATTTCCAGATGTTCCTTCTATGTATCCTCAATGAAATACACATGCCTCATCTGCGTCTATGTTTATACGAAGTACGTGTGTTAACGTTTGTTCAAATAGATTTATCCAGATTTCTTTTATCACCCTGTTGTCCCACGAGCGTAAATACGACTTTTCTCTCTCTCTCACTCTCTATCTTTCTTCCGCGTATTTTATCCGCGGCAACCTTTTATCCCGAACGGATATACGCTGGGAAAAAGTATAATCAGCAGCGGGATCGAGCCATTTTGTAGCGCAACTTGGAATAACTTCTCGACATAGTTGCAAAAGTGTAAGAAAGAAATGACGGTGTTTTTCTTGCGGCAGCAAGAAAAGAGCGCTTGGAAAAATATCCTTCAATATAGAAGACGGAGTGGTGGACGCTTCTGCGAGACTTTCCAAAGCCCTTCCACCCAAGAGCCTGTCTATCAAGCGACGGAACTAAGGGAAAGAATGAGAGCAGAAAACGGCGCACACATAGTAGGAACCTGGTGCAAGCTTGGCCCGAGGTTAATTTGGCCCACTATCAGTGGCTTATCGTCTAGTGAATCTTGCTTTATCGTCATCTGCAAGAAAATGTATATACGTAAAATCTATGGACCTTCAATGTATAGACATAAAATCTGTAGACCTAAAATCTATAGACCACTGTATATATCTTTTTAGTGACTAAAGTGTGAGCCTTTATAGTAATCATAAATACTCAGGCATTTGAAGCACTGCAAAAAAGAAACTGCACGTCAAATCTGGATCCAATCAACGGACTAAACTATACGGGTCATTGATTCGTGGCAATTTCTCTCATCGAGAAAACACGAAATCCAATTGGTGGTCCATTTTAGTACGTGGGCGTTTGCTTGCATACCTACGAGGGTATAAATTTATATTTATATCTGTGGGACTGCTCGAAGACGCACTGGTGCCTCGTTAGGCTAGATGGAGCTCCATAGCTCAGGGGAGTTGCGGAAATGAGGACCGAGAGAGGGAGAGAGAAAAACAGAGGTCCCTTCTATTATCTTTCGTCTACATATAGGGCTTGGTGCCTCACCGTGCAATTTTCCGTGGCTGCTCTAGCGAGAGAAAACGGACGGGATGGAACGAGGGGAGGAGCGATTCGGACAGAGTCATGAAAAGTTGAAGCTCGCGGAAAATGTAAGAATACCAACGGCCCTATACCCGTGGAGGGAGAGCATAGATATACCGGTTGCAGAGAGGGTTGGGTTGGCGAACGGGAGTTGCCAAGACCAAAAAGAATGAGAGAGACGAGAGAAGACGGAAAGGGCGACAGACGAGAAGGGAGAGCAAGAGAAAAGGGCGGAAGAGTTGGAGCAAAGCGAAAGGTTTGCCACGTGGAAAAGCTCCTTTTACGTTACATTCAAGAAGCACATCCTTACCTCCATCGGTGCGCGAAATAAGAACGAAAATGGTAAAAGAAGAAATCGTGAAATGTATTTTTCTCCCGCATATCTTTCTACACCGTGGATCGAAATACACTAAAATACGAAGAACATTCATACGCGCATAGCCCCACACATATATCGGATGCAGAATATGGGGAAAGTATAGATGGAAGGGCGAAGGTTGTGTGTGTGTGTGAGAGAGAGAGAGAGAGAGAGAGAGAGAGAGAGAGGACTCTAAAGGCAAGGGTTGAAAGCTGATGCGAATATATTAAACATTGTTGCTCCCAAGAGAGATATATCTGCGGCTAGAAGTTCTTATGGGAATCTCGTTGGAATAGGAATGGTCCAGTTGGCCTAAAGCCTCGCGAATATACGTGACTCTGTTTGTCTTTTTACCCGTCGTATCCCAACGGAATCGAACATGTATCGAATCTCCATGTCGAGGCCGCGATCTTTCTGCATTATGCATATATACCCAAACAAACCCATGTGTATATAGAGTCTGAAATAGAGAGAGAGAGAGAGAGAGAGAGAGAGAGAGAGAGAGAGAGAGAGAGAGAGAGAGAGAGAGAGAGAGAGAGAGAGAGAGAGAGAGAGAGAGAGAGAGAGAGAGAGAGAGAGAGAGAGAGAGAGAGAGAGAGAGAGAGAAAGAGAGAGAGAGAGAGAGAGAGAGAGAATGAGAGACGAAGGAACATCTCGACTGTTCGTTTTTTTTTCACGGACGGCTTACGTGCACGACGCGAGCGCCGACGAAACTTTTTTACAACCGTCACGGGCGTCACGACGATTCGATCAGCGACGAATCCGTTGCACTACAGGATAACTACGCAATTGCACACGAGACATGCAGATATGGGCATGAACATGTAACCGGAATGGAATCGTCGAACGTGATGATCACGTCTCTCGGCTCATTCTGGCTACCGAGGCTTGCAATCAGTTTCTCACATTTACTTGAATTTTCTCAGACATTCTCAGACGCTTTGGCCGTGAAGCATTTTGACAGAAGCGCTGTCAGGTTCTTGCAACAGCAAGAACGCACCAAATAGCTATGGCGATTTAATAGGGACGCTGCACATAGGAAGTTCACATTGAAATCCAAGTAGAATCCGCGCTATTTCCCGATTGACGCTTGCGATTTTTTCATTTGAAATACCCAATCTGAATTTGTTGGAGCTCCCAAAAAAAATATTGTCTTGTGAGTCCGTGTTCGAATTTGTTGGGGAGTCCCAAGATGGACCCACATCTCTATAGGGATTTGTTAGGGACACCGCACATAGGGCATCCTCATTGGGATCCAATTGGGTTCTACACTGTTCCTCGATTAACGCTGTTTGGGAATTGTTACCACGTGCGAATCAAAATAAATTTGAAACACTATAATTACAGTGATTTTTTAGTGATGTGTTTGAAAGTACATTTTGAAGATTTACTTTTATAAGTGATTTATACTTTTTCAAGATCCACTCATTTTGTAGGTATATCTCTATAAAGGGTCTCTCAAAAGGACCTGACAATTGAATTTATTGATAAAACGTTTCATTGATTTTGAAGTACGATTGTTTTTTTACGAATATTTTATTTATTTTAGTTACAATAAGCTGGCGCAACCAGCCACCCCGCGGGCGAAACAATGCCGTTATTGCAGCCGAAGTTTCATGGTCGTGTTATCTCGCACCACGGCGAGAAGATTTGGCCACCAAGATAGTGCAGTTTGACGCCATTGGACTTAGTTCTTTAGGGTTTTGTGATAGGAAAAGCGTATGCCAATGATCCACAGACTATTCCCGAGGTCAACGAAGCAATTGGACCCACCATTAATGAAATTAGTTCGCCATCATGCCAAAATGTCATTGAAAAATCTGTCAAAAGAGTGACCGTGTGCAAACAGGGACGAGGCGGCCATTTATCGGATATTGTGTTCCACACATAACCTCCAAATTTGTACCTTATATGAAAATTAAAATGTTCTTACTTTTCGAATAAATAATACGTTTATCAATACTCAAAGCGGCCGGGTTGAAATTCCGAACTTTTAATGATCAGAATGCTCAAAACTGCGAAAAAATACTACCCCGAAAGATCAAAAGTCCAAAAATCTGAACACCGTCAAAATAATTCGGCTATGGAAGTTTTAAAAGTTTCAAAATTTTCAATAAATCGACGAATTATTTCAAGATTTTTTTTCATTATGAAGTGATTTTACCTCAGTTTTGAAATTTGTCTAGACAATGTTATACGTTTTGCATCATTTACAGTCAACTATGTAGACTTTCGATGGCATGGTCTTGACGAACCATGTAATTTCGGACTATTATCGTTAGGAATTTTAAACCGTCGGCTGTTAGATAAAGTGAACATCCTTTAGGATTCAAATTGGATTCCAGTGAGGAATCCATTTGGACCCCTACGAAAATTCCTGCACGGAAAGTTTCACTGTTCGCGCGCTGCGTAGGACAGCAGCTGCGAGAAGAAACGGATCGGGTACCAGTATCCGAAAGAACGTCAAAGTTACTCCCACACTACACACGACTATTGCGGCGGTCCAACTTTCCGCTTTGCTGGCTTGCATAAGTGCGAAGACGGTGGAGAACACGAGTTTCGCTCGGCCTCCCATAACTTTGTTTTTTCGTAAACACTCGATAAACCATTCCTCGTGGATTTGACATCTTGTGTCGGTACACGTGTAACACAAACGTATGGCCTGTATTCGAGGAACCGATAGTTTTGCACACTTCCCTGAGTCGCGCCAGCAAAAGTTGTTGGCCTCGCCATTTACTTGTATTCGTTTTTTTCCCCCAAAGATACGCGAACGTTTCTTCGAAATTGCGCGACCCATGTAAGCTCGACTTTGATAACTTTGTATTTAGATTCTACGAAAATGGCGGACGATCAACGATGGGCCCTGGCTGTTTGATCTTCCGAGTCTCATCTGCAGCGGTTGATAAGAAAGATCATAGAAAAATAAATGAGTGACCAGCGCGAATGAATGAGAGCTCCAAGATTCCTGGAAAATTGCTTTAGTTGATTGGCGAACGAGCGGGCGATGAGGAAAAGAGCGGAGAGAGCGAAAGGATGCGTCCATTTCGCGGTATATAGAACCGAAGATATTTGTGGAGGTCGGAGGGTCTCTCAGTACCATATCAGAGGAAAGTAGCCGGAGTGATATCATGTCGCCCAGAGGGAGGGAGAGAGTAAGATAGAAGGCATGGGCATTCAGGGGGAGGTGGGAGGTTGGAAAATGAAGCTGATTCTTAAGCGAGGTCACGTATCATGGAGCCAATCTAATACACTCCAAAGGCAACAACAGGAAAAGGAGGAAAGAAAATGCCTGGCACATACCAAGCTCCATATAGATGGAAGCGTTCCATGTCGTCGAATGGACCTCTGTCTCGGGATTGGACAACCTCGATTCCTAGCAATACCAAAGCAGCACACTGCGAAATGCCTTGCCCTTCTCTCTCTCTCTCTTTCTTGTTTGAAGAAAATCGGACGGAAGAGACAGCGCGGAGAGAGCCTAAGTGTCGAAGAGAAAGAGAAAAGCTGCAATTTTGTGGACCGTTGGGCTCCGATATGAAGACTGTCGTAAAGGTGCTACGGAGCTTGCGGATCTGAGCTTTGAACGGGAAAAAGTATAGGTCCAAGAGAGAGAGAGAGAGAGAGAGATGTGATAAAGCCGTGCGAGAGCAGCATCCCCAAATATACTCCTGTACTTCAACTCATTCCGCGACCATGAAGAGTAGACAGCATAGAGAAGAATGATGGTGATCCTATTCTATTTTTCAAGATAATGAAATTTGGGAAATCCGCGTACACGGGTCGGCGGTAGATGCATAAATGAACGGCTTTTGGAAGGAAAAGGGCCCAACTGACATCAATGTCCCTATCAAATTGTGTCGCTTGCGCCGTTTTACTTGACAGTCCTGTACGATGGAGATAGCTCACTAGTGGAACATGAAGGGACTCTTCGTCGCTGCTATGGCATACTACGGTCTAGGAACAATATCGCATTGGGTCATAATTTTTGTAGCAACTTCATATGATAAAGAGCCCGAGATTCTGCTGCTCTCGAGCATTCAAAATGCCTTCATTTTCCTCGTCCACTTTGTTTAAAGCCCAGCTCGTCAGTGCTATCGCTCAGGAATGCCATCAGGATTGAGAGACAGACGAGAATGCGTCATTCTGGGGATGAGTTGTATTTTGTTCTTTGGCAAATGAAGTATCTGGTGTTTACAGCCCCGACATACCTATTTGACAGTTTGTCAGCTCCCGTCGGACTCCCAACAGTTGGTTGACGCCTTCAACGCAACGCTGTCGTGTTTATTCTTCGATGACTGTTGATGACTAACGAGCCTTCTCTCACAGGACGTCCGTCAGTCGGGGGTTTTCGTTTATCAGTTTTCCAAAAATGTCTTCAAAGTTGGATGCGAATTTGGGAGCGAGAATACGAAACGTTCAGCGCCCGTCGGATCGCCGCCATGATCTTTCTCCCCGTCACGTCTCTGGACGTGCCTCTCATGGAGGAGCTGCGCGCGTCGACTCTTCGTCGGTCGATAGACGCGCCAACCCCCTCGGGCATGTTCGCTAAGGGATGGTGGCTAACATTTACCTCTCTACCTTTTGCACCCATATTCCTAAATTCATCTGTCTGTGTCCCACTCCACATTGCCTTTTCTCGCTCACCATCGCTCACCTCTCTCCACGAATCTCGCCTTCGTCCTCCACTGGATCCCCTTTGGGCTCCATTCCAGTCTATACTCGCGGAATCCTAGTTAGTTCGAGGCAAGTCCTTCGAATGTAAGTGGACTCCTAGACGCCCGGGCTTCTCACCTCCTTCTCCTTCCTCTTCCTATCGTTGGACTGGCAAAATTTTACAGCGCGAGCACGTGAGCTCTGTAATTTCCGCTCGTAGATACACGGGAATGTCAGAAGGAAGTTTCGCAAGATTGCTGCTCTTTGCTTCCAATATCGCGCGTGATGATGGGCCAAAGAGGATCAGCCCGACTGCATCCTCCACGAGCTCTGTCCATCGGCAATTTTCATGCAAATTCTTCCACGTGTGTTTGGATAAAGTATGTTTACCCCTAATTCAGTTGTCAAACTCTTCATCATCGTCGGGACTCCCTCATTAACATAATGGAAGCAACGAAACTGGAAGTGCGTCCACTTTCGGACGAGCCTCAACATTTTCTCTTGATTGAAAAATTTTGCCTATAATATTTCGAAGTTATGTGTTTCGGCGAAATTATCAGTAACTTTGGAATGGCATCTGAATTTGTGGCAGTTGCTTTTTTTGTATATGTTTGGAAACATATTAAAGAAATGGCCGATGGGAGGATTGAGAGGATGGAATCGATGTAGTTGAACCAGGACAATCTGTATATAGATAAGGCGAATTAATGATCTGCGGCATCGTAAACCAAATACTGTCGGCGGAGGGAGAGCGGGAGAGGAGTCTCATCATCGTTGTACTCTTGGTCTAATGTGTCTTCGCAACACACATTGGGTGTTCACATCTGCTGTAGGGCTTAATTCGTTTCTGAGAAGAGGCGCTCAAAACTTGCTGCTTCTCTCTCTCTCTCTCTCTCTCTCTCTCTCTCGCTCTCTCTCCGCCAGGAGGCGCCGGATATCCGGTCCTCCATATTTTCTCGAACTTCTCGACTGCGCCTGAAGTTTATCAGCCATTCCCCTTTTTCGCAAACGCTTTTTGCCCAATTAGGCAACATGTGCTTTCATACTATTTGTACTATTGAAATTTTCATTTCTTGTAACTCGTCGGATTGGAATTATTCGGAGTGTCAAAAAGAAATTTGATGTCTCGGTAAACACTTTAGCTTGGCAATGACAAAAGTTCTGCAACTGACGATGAAAGGATAGGATAGCGAGAAATATCACTCAACTGTACGTTGTTGACACACTGGGTCTTTTTTACCCGGACGATTTTCAAATAAAATACTCACCATTCCAAAATAAAAAATGTTCTATAATTTTTTACAGCCAATTAATTTGTTATTTTCCGAATTTTAATTATGGAGACATATTGAGAAATGTTTAAAGTATATTCCTGATTTTTTTTCTCTAAAAACCGACCTAAGAATAGTTAATGGCAGGTGGATGAATTACTATCCGGGTCAAATTGACCTAGTGTGTCATAATCGTGGCCAAATATAAATGTGTCAACGAAGGGTTAAGTGTCCGTCTTTAATTTTGTTGAAACTCATATATGTGATAAAGCATTGAAAACTATTTGATACGTATTTTTTTTAACGGCGGAAAAACGGCTTCACTGGGTGGGCCCACTCCTCACAGAAAGGCGTGTCACCCCTTAATTTTTTTTTCTTTTCTTTTTCTTTTCTTTTCTTTTACATCAGAAGAATTTCGATTTTTGTTTTATTTAGATCAGTGGACTGTATGTGGAAGCTGAAAAATCATCCCTAAACACGCCTTTCTATGAGGGGTGGTTTCCCCTCTTAAAAACGTTTTTTCACCTATAGAAAAGAATACATGTTTAATAGTTTTCAATGCTTTATCACATACCTATATGGGTTTCAGCAAAATCGAAACCGGACACTCAAGTGATGTTCCATGGTCATCTTTCCCTTTCGGTCGTTGAAGATTTTCGCAACTAGAAAAATAGCGGCGACAAAGAATGGGGTGTTCCATGGGAATTCAATGGTCTATCTTGCTCGACCCCTCCTCCCCCCCTCTCTAGTGCTCAACTTCCCTCTTTCTATCCACGTGGTTCATGATACGACTTACAAACTAACTTCAGGCCTTCCTCCATGTTTTCACGGTATAGATCGTAAAAAAACGAGAGGAAGGTCCGGATGAATCTGTGCCATTGGAGAGCGAGGGGCGAGAGATGGGAGATGAGACGATCGAAGCTATCGAAATTTACCATAATCGAAATGTTTCACCTACGAAATCACAACTGACTCTTTTGTTTCTTTTTTCTTCCAATATTTACAACACGCATGATTCAAAAAGTCTCTTGAGGAATTTTCTGCTTTGGCCCCTTTTACCACTAATTATTTTTTCCCCACGAGAGAATCAAGGATCGCGGCGCGATGAAAAAAAAAAAATGTACGCCTTTTTGTATTCCGTTACGTTGAATTATTTATCGATTACCTCAAGGATAGGTTCTCTTTGCCTACGGTCTATCAAGAACGAAGTCTCCTCCCACGAACGTGAATATTTTCCCTTATAGTCCTTTGGGATTCGAAGGAACAGGCTAGCTCTCAAAACCAATCGCTCGCGGGAGTATCATCAATGCAAATGAAGACATTACGCATCAATCTCTCTTCCTCCATGTTCCCCCATCTCGCGTCTTGCATCCTCAATCTCCGTATTGGTAATTTTTTATCGTTCATTCTTCTTCCACAGGGAAAAACAACATCGAGCACTTGGCGTTCTGCCACTCGTGGCAATGACGAGGGAAACAGAAAAAAGCCATTAAAACTGTTCGCATCTTCAATTATCATTCCAGCATAATATTATCTCGTATAATCGTCTTCCAATCAATTTTAACAATGACCCACGGCTAGATTACATCCCTGCGCAATTCGCGATGAATAAGGAAAACGCAAAATTTCCAGTAGCGAATGTCCGCAAGAATGTTCATATCGTAAAGCTCATGTCGAATATTGATTTATCGTTGATTCTCCGAACAATAAAGTATGATCGAAGTTAACTTGTTTTATGGGCTGTCCGCTGGTATGCTAAACATGTGTATACATTTGTTTTCCGTCGGCGTAACGCATCGTTGAAGTTTCATAATCATTGTTACAAGCCTGTAATCACTATAAACGACGATAATAAGCGTCGTAAAGTTACGAGCATCCCGGACAATCGGACGTGTGGAAAAAGTTCAGGGGTCATTTCGTCTACTGGAAAAATCGTGTTTTATATGTGGAACATAGCTACAGGGCAAATATATTTTCGTTTTCACACATCTACATACGCAAGCTGGAGCGGTCACCCCATTCGCGATTCCAAAATGCCACGAATCCTGAAGTATCTCCGTTCATTACGTGTCCCATCTTCTATACTCGACGCGCGTGTAAATGTTACCACAATCCTTCGCTTTTCCCGCCCATCTACCACGGCACTTCCACACTCGACCTTCCCAGGTCACCCCCTCCAGCACTAGACAATCCGTACGTACAACATGGAATGTCAAGTGAGGTCTTCGTGCATAAAACTGATACAACTTTTCGCCCATACGCGAGCAAATAAAGTGTAACGTCAATAAGTGACTGGGGGGTGGCTCAACACCCTTTCTGCCTTATGAAAAATAAAAGTGGACAATGTAGACAATAAAAGTGGACAATGTAAAGGACCCAAATTGCTACCTATGTGCAGAAACATCACATTTCTTGCCACCAAGTAGCCGTTTTTCCAATATTTGCATAGACAGTTCGCGTGGGGCTGTTAAGAGAGAATGTAACAGGTGCACTGACGTTCACAGATATTGAATACCATTGATTGCGATCATGCAGGGGTGTCAACCACGAAAAAAGGGCAGGGTATTCCAGCCAATAAGAAAAAAAAGCAACGACGGTGCACTGACGTTTGTTTTGGGCACATTTGATTCCATCGGGATGGATCCAATTACGAATGGGGAGGCAACACACTGAGAAACTTGAACAGCAGAATGTCCGGAAGTCCAATATGATCTCTTTAGTTGAACGCAGATTCAGTTGAATGCGGTTCTTTCAGATGATCAGCAATCTAGCCCATCTTTGATTTACTCATCACTCAGTGGGCACATGTGATTCCATTGGGATGAATCCAATTGTGAATGGGGAGGCAACACACTGAGAAACTTCAACAGCTGAATGTCCAGAAGTCCAATATGATCTCTTTTGCCGAACGCAGATTCAGTTGAATGCGGTTCTTTCAGATGATCCGCAATCTAGCCCGTCTTTGATTTGCTCATCACTCACCTGCCGTTTTGCCTACTGGAAGGAAGGATCCTCCGGCCGATTTATCACCCCTTCTCTCTCCATCACGGACCAATCTCTGCGGCGATTTCTCGTCCAGTTAGGTAACTCTGGCAGCACACGTCGACACACGGTTTTTCCGAAGAACGTTTGCGAAACGGCAGCGAGCTTCGCGATCGAGAGCCCGAGTACAAATGAAAACAAACGGCTCGTCCCTAGGCGCAGGAACGACATTTCGCGTTTAATAACGGGATAGGCCCTTGGTATAGGCTCGCCCTGGAGGTGTACAGAGGGGAAGCAGTGAGAAAAAAAACACGGGCCGCACGTACCGCCGGGACCAAAGCAGCCGTGCTTTCCAATCGTGCGCTGCGGCGAGAGCTCGTAACCCTTTTTTTTGCGCACCATCCAAGCCACGTCGCTCTGGCAGGTCATAAAGCAGTTTCGCGGCGTGTCGAGTGGCATTTTCGTATCGACGAACTCGTGGAAAGAGCAAGGGAGTGCGTAAGGGAGAAGGACGAGCGAGAGCGAAGAAGTTAACTTCTTCCAGTACAAATACTCCGCTCTTAAAGCCTCAGATACTTGTCTTTTTTTGTTGCTATCCCTCTGGCAAAACGGTATCTCGTCTTGCGCGGTGCCGCGCGTTCCGGCCTGCCGGAAGGGTCAACGACAATAGGCGGAAAGAATGGCCCGTTTTTGCTCCGGTTTCGTCAGTTCCACGCTACGAAATTCCGCTCCTAAAGATCCTACGTTCAGCTGAGGGCAAAAAAAAAATAACGCAAAAAAAATGGTCAGGTAACGGACCAGTGGCTACCACGTGTGATCCTTTGACACCAGGGGCTGCCTCTCTCTTCCTTTCTCTCTCGGCCCCTCCGAGGAGCCAACTGAGTGCCCATCTTGGTCCAATCTGAGAATTACCTGACGGCAAGTCAGCATACTTATCTACGGTATACTATACTATACTACGGTAAAAATATTTTTATCTCTTCTACGTAACGAAGCCACGTGCGTTCGGTGAATTGCGTCGCTCATAGACTTCGATATACACGGCATTAAGGGAGGAGACCACTGTGATGGGCCGAAAAAAAGATCATATTTCCGATTTTTTTGTCTAGTCGATTTTTTATTTGGGTTTTGGAAAAAATTGAGGTAATTCTTCAGATAAGTGACATTTCCGAAAAAATGAGCCTAAACATTGTTTTCTATTTTTTTATTTATTCGGTTATAAATAATGATATTTAGTCTCGGGAAGCTAAAATTCACTCCCCCATAAAAAGTTACGGCAATTTATACCCCCCCCTCCCCCTTAAAAATAGAGCATTTTTGAACATTTGGACACCTACATTGGGTTTGTTTGGGTTACAGTATGGGCAAATGTTATGGGGTTTTGAAGTTCGTGGGATCACGTGATAAAATAGGGTATTTTTGAACATCTCGACGCCTACATTGGGTTTGTTTAGGTTTTTTTGGAAACAACAATTTTTCAGGACAGCCACTTATCTAAAGAATTACCAAAATGTTAAAAAAAATTAAACTAACGACGTTATAGAGGTATAAAAGTGCCTGTTTTAAAAATGTGGTCCAACGGCCAGATCGATAACTTGACAATAGTTGGTCTGAAAGATAAGAATGAAAAAGTTTTATAATCTATATAAATGTAGCTCTCGTCGTACGTAGCCGTTTTTCGGGAAAAAATCACAAAATGGCAGGTTCACAAAAAAGTGTAGTTTTTGCAAAATTTGTACTTATATTCGGGGGGTGGGGGGGGGGGGGCGTAAAAAATACTAAACGTCAACAAAAAAGCAGCTACGTATATCTACTGCAATTACGGAAGTATTGTTTTTTTAAAATAAATTGATAATCGGATAACTATAGCTAAAGTTTCGATTCCGGCGAGGTCGAGAAAAGTCTTTTGGGGCCGTCCATAAATTACGTCATTTTAAAATAGGGGGGGGGGGTCTGGTCGTTAGATGACGGTGACGTTAATTTGATCACAACGATATGACGGATAGGATGATTTCAGGGGGGGGGGGTCAAAAATCAGCAAAAGTCGATGACGTAATTTATGGACGGCCCCTTTCGAGAAAAACGCGATTGAAATTGTCAGTATCTGTAAATCGTTGCGCTACCTATTCTCACTAAATCGTCTATAACTTGGTCAATTTTCGATATTTTAACTTGAACATTTTTTCACATCTTCTTGAATGTGTATACTTTAAGAAAATGCAAAAAAAATCGATTTTTTACCCGTCGCAGTGGTGTCCCGCCTTAATGCGTATTAAAATATTCCGGAGGCTCAATGAGTGACCATATGCAGAAGGCGAATGATTTACGATCATGTTCGCCAAATAATGAAAATACGTATTTGCAGCGGCGGCGACGTCTAATTTAGCACGGATCGATCAAACGACGAAAGCATATATCACGAACAGGAATAATTAAACTTTGGTACATGGTGAAAAGAAAGGTATTGTAATGGTTCATTCTTGCCGCGGGGCAAAGTATCGATATGTAATATGCATGGATACATTTGTCGAGAGGTTTGACCGTCCCGACATGTCAGGTCGTCTCCCTCTCTCTTTGGCAACGAAAGTGAATAACGAGACAGTCCATGGCGAACATAATACATTTATGCTAATGCTTGCCGATGTTGACGAGTCAAGTGTCGTCATCGTTGTCGTTACGCTCTCTCTCTCTCTCTCTCTCTCTCTCTCTCTCTCTCTCTCTCTCTCTCTCTCTCTCTCTCTCTCTCTCTCTCTCTCTCTCTCTCTCTCTCTCTCTCTCTCTCTTCTCTTCTCTTGTTGTTGAACTCTACCATTCCAAATTTTAACCTGACTGCATCCAATGCACTCGAATCCGCGACCAACACGCAATTCCCATCTCACATTCGAGTCGTTAAATTGAACTACTAATGCGAGAAATTGAGTGGTGCTTTTTTTCACCACGACCGTGCAACTTCTCTTCCTTGAACAATCGACAATACTCGCGCAATCTGAGGGAGGTTAGAGCGGTTTAGTTGAGTCAAATGACGGTTTATGAATTTTTTTGTTCAATAAACCTCAAAAAATGCATACGAGGTATAGGTAGATTTATTCCGTATGCTAATTTTTCATAAAATATGTAATTGAAAGACAAAATTATACATTTTTACAAGCTTTTATCTAGCTTGACTTTGTGTGAGGGCGCGTCCATTAATTACGTGAGGCGTTTAGGGGGGGGGGGGGGGTCGAGCGAAATCTCACCCAATCTCACGTGGGAGAGAGGGGGGCGTCGGCAAATATCACGTAATTTTAGTAATTTTAGTAATCACGTAATTTTTATCACGCAGGGAGTCTCCCTACTACTTTACTCGGTGGAGTAAATGGTACTACAACCGCAGTTACTTCCACTACAATTTATTTTCCGTGAACGTATGTATTTTGAAAAATCTCACGTGAGATTGGGGGAGGGGGGAGGGGGTCGAGCAAAATCTCACGACATCTCACCAAGGGGAGAGGGGGGATCGAAAAATCGCCAAAATCACCTCACGTAATTAATGGATGCCCCCTGAGATGTAAAACGAAAAATCGACATTCCACCCACTTCCCGACTACTTATGGAGGTCTGAAATTTTGCAAACATGCCTCGAAAAGGTGAACATGCATGATTCAACGTAAAACAAAAAATATCCATGAAATTTTTAACTTTTCATGTAAAATTAGCGATATCTAATTATCCATATAAAATCTCACTAACACGTACAAATTCGTAGTCGACGGTGTTTGTTTGTGAAAAGTTTATATGCAGCAATTAGTCGTAAGTTCAATCCTAATTACAGTTTTCGATATTTTTTACAAGCATTCCATGTTCCTAACGTACAAATTCATAAACTAGTAAACTGCTAGTAAAGTCAATAAAAAACAAAAAGTAGACAATAATTTGTATGTAAAATAAAGATTTAAAAAACAAGCTTATATTTGATGAACAAAAAAGTAGAAAATATTTGTTTTACCAAGTCACCTTATCTGACTACAAATGAAAGGTTGGGGCGCTCAAAATTTACACATAGAATCTTTAGTTGATATAAATTCGTTAATATATCAACTGTATTTAATTTACTGTGAAACAACCTTATATTTCTTAAATAAAAATCCTGAACCTGAGTATAAACGTGGTATAATAATTTCTCTAATTACTTTTGTGCCAAATTAAATACGGTTAGTGAAACTGAATTGATCAAATTTATCAGACATTTAAAAATTTGAGCGCCCCTAGATTTATAGTCACATATAGGTGACTTGGTAAAGTAAATTATTGTCTACTTTTAAGTACACTAAATAAAATATTGTTTTCGTAAAATATTTTTCTTACATATCAATTTTATATTTTTTTTCGTAAATTATAAAAACTTTTGTGTTACTACCAATTTGAAAAATTACAACATTATCGATGATTATTATGCAAAAACTGCGTCAGAGAATGTTTAATATAATTCTGAATGAAATTTTGACTCATTTATAATTACGCCTATTTATATTTATGTCACGAGATTATTTATTATTACCATTAATTGATATTAAGTGTTGCCCAAATACGGCAACTTCGCGGACATTGAGGTAGGCAGCAATGCTCTTCATTCGCCAGTCAAGATTCGTCATCTTTCATCAAACCTTGATTGTTTAATGTTGAATACTAATGGTTTACAATAAGCAAGATGGGTTTTTCTAAACGTTTACAATGGTTTAGTGTGCGTTAACCCGTTGTTAGAAATGGATTATCTTGGTGCTAAATAGTCAAAAAAATTACCTCACCCATAGCGTGAACGTCTCGCCCATCTAACCGCCTGTGAAGTTACATACATTAAATTATTTTTCATCTCTGGTGTTTGGAGGTGAAAAAGTTTCAAACGGATTCATAAACACTCAGTATAGTCTAGAAAAAAACATATATTTAAAAAAAAATTAATCTTGGATTGTGCCTAACCCTCTAACCTCCTTACCTCCCGACAATTGTTTGTTATGACGGTCTTGAACTTTGCATCCTTGAAATGCAACCAAAATTCTTATTCATATTTTTATTCATTTTCGAAATCAGTTCTCATTCATTTAAATTCTTGACCTCCAAATAAATTACCAAAAAAATTATTGGTAGATTTTCGTAACGAACTTTCGCCGAAAGAAATTCGAGCGATTGAAAAATAATAACTTCCATTGCACTCCAACCATGCAATCGACAATCTCATTTCACTCTGTCGTAAAAACATCTCATCATCCTAAACTTAACGTAATTTTGATATGGGTCTTAAAATTCCTTCTCAAATTAACGTAAGATACCTTGTCAATTAGTGTGAGATAGGCAGTCCGAATTCAATTTTCTTCGGATCGTCGATGCCCACCAGCGACATCCCCTCGCCCAATGGACTCCAGTCCCAAACCCGAACACTATACATTCATTCGGCTCAATTAACAGTCGATATTCCCTCACACGGAGAAAAGTCTTACTCAGTTAAACGTTTGCAAGAAAATGTGTCTCGAATAAAAGTTTTGATGGAGTAAATTATTGATAGATCCATACAACGATAAATATGCCATCTTAGTTTTATCGATATTCACGCTAAACCATGTATCGATGCATCGTTGAATGCATCACGTGTATAGTTCAGAGATGCGTGTCGATAACATATATAACCAGTGGTGTAAATTCTCGTGGGTCGACGAGACAAGGACTTGGTTACGTTTTACATTATATATATGTAATGAGAGATAGAGAGAGATAATATATATATATATATATATATATATATATATATATATATATATATATATATATATATATATATATATATATATTATCTCTCGAGAATATATATATTCTCTCCTTCATATATATATATATATATAATGAAGGAGAGAAGGAGCGAGAGATACACCTGGAACTATATATATAGCTATATGGTGTACATAAAGCTTTGTAGCGGACCGCAAGTTTAGGGCATAATCGCCGCCCCATAAAAGTGTACGATGCGTTTTTAAAGAGTGCTTCTGTTGAGTAATAAACAGAAGCAAACGACTGTTGCTTGCAAGCCACTGGCTGCCCCTGGTCTCTCTCTCTCTGTCTGTCTCTCTCTCTCTCTCTCTCTCTCTCTCTCTCTCTCTCTCTCTCCTTCTCCTCCTCCTCTTTACCCTCTTCGCTCTCTTTTGCTAGGTCCCCACAATCACGGACTATCCCGCCAAAACGTTTCTTCTCTTTTCATTTTTTTGCACTGAATCTCCCCGCGCATTAGAGAGCACAGGGTGCTATTTTTCCCTCTACAAATCGTTTTCTTTGTCTGTTATTTAAATCACTCTTGACGCCTGGGGGTTTCCGTTCCTCCCTAGTGCTTTTTCCCTCGCGTATCACGAAATTTGCAAGTCTTGGAGAAATAAAAACGAGCTTTTGTGGCCTCATTCGCGCTGGATGAAATGGCGAAGGAATTGAATTGGGCTTGAGGGGAAAAATCTTTTTAGGCAGGCGAAAAAAGCGAATTCACGAAATTTGCTTGTGTAGAAGCATATTTTCATATTATTATTTTCATATTATTATTAAAACATATTATTATTCATACATCATTAAAATTTGATGTACATATTATTGCATTTTTCAAGCTACTATTTTTTTTTTATATTTGAAAATGGCGGTAGAACGACACGCTTTAGAGACGGTTGCCGCTTGAGTTGTTCCACGGCGTACAACCTAGCGTCTGGTGCATTAATGTTGAGCATCTGAGCGAGAAAGTTTTACATTTCTGAGACCCACACGCTCTATGTGAATCTTGACAATATAAAAAAAGTGAAAATTCGAAAAATAGCACGTGTTTGAAAAAAAATGTATTTTTCATAACAATTTTTCCATACTATTTGTTAATGAAAAAGTAGTTAAAAAAATAATTTCCAAAGAAATCTTGGTTCACATAGTCGGTAATTATGTTATCTTAAAATGTGCCAAATTAAAAAATTATCGATTAAATAGTTTTACAGTTATCGTGTACGAGGGTTGAAAAAGAGTGGTTCACAGCAAAACGCTTTTAAAGTTTCAAGACTCAAAAATGGTGTGGCTAAATGACTCACCGATTAATCTGCGATTCTAGGGCCATAAAGTCCTTCTAGTCCCTCTAGTCCCTAGTCCCTCTGCTCCCTCGTCGAGTTCATTTTCGGCCATAAGTTCTCCTTTACGTTATAAAATATTAATTTATATTAATTTATAAAAGTTATGCTACGATTTGCTAAAATAAAAAATTAAGCCATGATTCATCAAAATAATAAATTAAGCTATATTAAGCTATAAAATCTCCCCCCACGAGAGGGGTTATTGAAATTCTCGAATTGACAAAACGTCTCAAATTCGGCCCTTCATATCTGTTGCAATTAAAATGTAATTGCGACGCTCGTGTTTATAGAGCATGGGAAGTAAATTTTTTCCAAATGTGTATAAAAGTGGCACGATTTTGCTGGTATCTAACAGTGATTTTTCTATGGTAAAAAAATAATAACTGATTACGTTATATCGCCTTTGCCATTTTGCCTGAAGATGGAAATTGCATTGATGGACGAGGGGAATAGAAAAAATGTTACTTTTTGATCGGGTGAATTAAACAAAAACGATGCTGCTTTGAGAAATTCCGTGTGCATTTTGAATCTCGGAGATCTAGAGTGGCCGAGCGGCCATGATCCAGGAGATCCCATGGGCGTTGCAACGAGGACACAATGGGGAAAGGCCGTATTGCAGGGGGCACAAAAAATGGTGTCGTTTCCACTTCGTTGGGGAAAAAGTATGTCCGCAAGGAATGTTCGTAAAGGAAATTTCCAAAAATTGGTCGAATACAATGATTTTCTTGAAATATTCCAGTTGAATTGCAGTGCATAGTATGACGAAATACTTTATAATTTCACGAAATACTTTATCAGATAATTCATAATTTCACGAAATACTTCATAACATCATTCATAATTTTACGAAATACTTTATAAGACAATTACTAATCAAACGGAATAATTCATAAGATAATTCATAATTTTACGAAATATTTTATAAGATAATTACTAATTAAACGAAATACTTCATAAGATAATTCATGATTTTACGCAAATACACTATGAAGAATTGAGGGCGTAATTTTTTTTTCTCATTCGGCGAAAAAGCTCAAGCAGGCAGAGCCTGGGCTCAAATAAACGAGCGGGATACGCTTATACACATTTGACCCCGAGAGTGACGAGAAAAGTTCTGGGTATCATCGTCGGCACAGAAGCGCTCAGACGAGGCTGTAAAAAAAATATACGAGTTCAGCCAGGATCAAAGTTTCAGAAGGGTCTGCGTGAAAAGTATTTTTTACTATTCCCGTCCTATCGTGGACACGTTTCATTTTCATATCGATCCAATACGAAAATTGTCATAGCAATTTCTTATTTTTTCCCGAAAAAGGATCAGTAAGGTATAAGACTAAAGATAACGCTGATTGGTATGGTTGTAGGCTTTTTTTTCTTTTCGATTAAGAGAAAATCCTATCTCGGAGTCTGCTCCACCCTTGGCTTCGAGAAGGCCGTCCCTTGTCCCTTTTTTGCTGGACTCGCCGTTTTCCGATGTATTTTTCTCCAATGACTTTTATTCCATGACCAACCTCCGGGGACGACTACCCCAAGTCGTAGACAAAATTCATTTCTCTCTCTCTCTCTCTCTCTCTCTCTTCGTTTTCCTCTCGATCTTCAGATCTCCGAAATTGACTCTCCTCTCGTATAACACGTGTTGCCCATGCTCACGTACTTTGTTACACTTTTGACACGTCATGAGGCAAATTCGATTATTTATGCGAGCCACCGCCGTGGAGTTGAGAAATTTCTTCTCAGTCCTTGAATTTGTAACTATTTACTCGTGGGAGAAATTTACGAGACGAGGAGAGAGAAAGAGGGGAGATACGATGCCGGCGTTTTTCCCCCGTGCAAACGACATGCCGACGTCTCGTAAATAACTCGAGAGTGTCCAGTTAGCGTAAAGTAACGAGCCAAATGAGACCGAAGCGGTTTTGCCACCTTCATCGAGACCCCACCAGTCATTTTTCCTCGACACGAGAAGAAATCACGCACTGTACTGGAGTGCCTGAAAAAAAAGGAAGTATCCATAAATAATTTACGTACTTTTAAATCGCTCTGTTCGAACTTCGATTCAATTAGGACGAGAAACTACAAAATTCTGTACCTTTTGTGATAACGATAAGCGATTTATGATCATAGACCTAGGGAAGAAGTTGAGCCTTGCGATATGGGAGTGAAGTTTGCATCGTTGGAGGGCAATGAAAATTAATTTTCTTGACTTTCTCGAATTTCTTTCACCACTTTTTAGTTACCAAAGCCCCCTTAAGGCGTTAGGCCACAGTAACGGGTATGAAATCATGTGCGAATTTAACAATTTTTTTAAATGAAAAAGTGATTCACTCATAAAATTAATTACACATCTATTTAGTATGAATATCAAGCTGTTGGATAATATATTTTTTTTTTCGATGTCCAAAATGGCCGACTACTCGATACTTCTCGAAGCAGCTTTTTCCAATTGGTGTGACAAATAACTTCACCAATTTCCACTCGATTTACTTCAAATTTGAAAGTTATGTTCCTAATTGCATTTCGCAGAGAAGAACGTAAGGAATTTCTGATTAATCGAAAAAATTTCATTTTATGAGCAATTCATGAGCAGTTATATCGAAATTTTTCACTGAAAATTCATTTCTTAAGTTCAAATACCTACAACTTTTGAACAAAACAATATTTTTCAAATTCCGTACGTACTTTTCCAGGTATTCAAATGTAGATTATCGAGAATTTTTGTTTTTTTAAGTAAAAAATTGTGGATGCTAAATGTGACACCGCGGAGCGCCTAAAAAGATAACAAAAGAAAATATTAGTATTCGGCCATTTTGTACATAAAAAAAAATATATATTTTCTAACAGCTTGATATTCATACTTAAGGGAAGGGTAGGTGTTTCAGCGCGAAAAAAAAACACTTTGTTGCGAATTTTTTTCGTTTATGTGGATAGAGTAAATTTATTGAAACCTTTTGTACATTGTTAAGTGTCATTTCAAGAACATTCCGTGAAATTTTTACGCGAAAATATCCACAAACAAGCCGGTGACAAAGCTTTTCCAAGAACGCCTTTGGAAAAACACGATTTGCGGTGTTCACTGTATTTCAGCTAGAAATTATCTGAAATTAAGTGCCATTAAAATTAAGTCAAAGTATCATCAAATCCTCCCCCCAACGGTATTTGATATTTTTTTTGTCATTTCTAAATTTTTGGTGGTCATGTAAAGTGAAAAGTGTTATTTTTCACGAAAAATTCCGCCATTTTGGGGGTGGACAACCCCCTCAATGTAAACAAAAAAATCTCAAACTAACCGTTGGGGGGAGGTACTTTATATGCAGAAAGTGTGTACCAAGTTTGAAATAAATCGGTTATGTAGTTTTTAAATGGCAGTGAACACAGACTTTGAAAAAGTGGTTTTGACAAAAACGCGTTTGAAGTTTAGAAAAGTTGGAGCTACAGTGTTAGAGGAGCGGGACTAAATAGTCAATAACTTCGAGAGTTTTGCTCTGATTGACTTGAAATTTTGGGATTATATTCTTGAAATGTTTAACTACAGGAAAAGACAAAAAAAAATCAATTTTTTAATAGTGCAAACCCCTACCCTCCCTTCAATAGATGTGTAATTAATTTTATAAGTGAATCACTTTTTCATACGAAAAAAATTGTTAAATTCGCACATAATTTTATACCGGTTACTGTGGCCTAACGCCTTAATCATTTTCAATTGTGCTCATTAGGAGATCTGCAATTAAAATTTGCAAAGGAGATTTCGTACCATCATAAAAATAAGGAAATAAAAATACGAATGTGAATTTTGTGTGCATTCCAACGATGCAAACTTCAATGCCATCACAATTGGCTAAATTCAGCACATTTTTTCATCGTAGAAAATTCATTTATTTAAATAATGTTTTTTTTTATATTTTTATTTTGCACTTTACGATTGGCAAATTTATACCACGCGGTAGTTGCCGTCTCTTTTTTTTTGGGCTGACCGGTCTCACGGAGTTTACATCGCCGATTGCCTCTCACTGCTGGCCGGTCGATTAGGGCCTGGTGCTTCATTGGAGGAAACGGTTCCGTCCCCTCGCGGCTCCACGAGCCCGGAGAGCCAAGCACGTAAGATTGTATATAATTTGCATGAATTACGTTATGCGATCGAGACGCGAGCCGGGGATCGAATGGGCGGACGCGCACAAGCCGATGCCCGATCGTTGCACGCGATCCCGAGGCATCGTTTCCCGGTGGATGCGCGCTCCGAAAACAACTTGAAATTCCACTTTTCAGGATACGATATTTCGTTTTTCTACTCCACGAAGGGTACCTGTCCCCGCGATCGCTCCCTCCATTATACTAGAGAAAATATTTTTCCCGTCGATTGCTAAGTTCTTTATAAAATTCCCGTCTACCTACACTCTGATCCTCGAAACTTATGATAATTTTCTTGGCAATCAGGCACGGGAAAGAACACGCATGATGTGTCACAGATTCCCATAAAACATTCGCTATAACTTATTACTTCAATTTATTTCGCCTCTATAATAACCGTCGTTATTGTTTTTCAAAGATGTTATGTAATTTATAAATAAATTTGATAAAGATGCGATTTTTTTTTTAATTATAAGAACCATTTTTACTAAATTATTAGAGTCAATGATTTTTTTAAATAATCGTTCTGATAATAAAAAAATATCGCATCTTTATAAAATTAATTTATAAGTTAATTAATATCTTTGAAAAATACTTGTACTTCATTTTTTAAAGATGCCATTTTTTAAAATTATGAAAAGTATTATTGCAGAATTATTATAGTTAATAATTCTGGAATAATCGTTCTGGGAATTAAAAAAAAACTTTGCATCTTTATAAAATTAATTTATAATTGAATTAATATCTTCGAAAAATCCTAATAAGTAATTTTATAAAGATGCGATTTTTTTTTATTGTAAGAATTATTATTGCAGAATTAGTGTTCTTGAAGAATTCTTATAATAAAAAAGAAATTGCACCTTTAGAAAATTACTTATTAGGATTTTTCAAAGAGGTTAATTCATTTATAAATATGCAAAGTATTTTTATTATCGAAACGATTGCTCGAACTATTATCGAAAAAAATTGCATCTTTATAAAATTAACTACTACTATTTTCTAAAGATGTTAATTATTTATAAATTAATTTGATAAAGAGCGATTTTTAAAATTATTCTGTTAAAACCGTTCCTATCGTTTAAAATTCGAATTTTTATGAAATTCACGGAATTATCGACCTTCATAAAAAACGTTTCACTTGTAACCTATGAGTGATGTGAATCTATTATTTGTTTTCAGTGCAAATCTATCATTGCCATCCACCTAAACAAAAACGAATCTACGATTAAAAAATACTTTATTGCGATTCGAGAAAAAATTACTTGTGTTCTTGCATATATTTTTATTAAGAAAAAAATGTAATTATCAACAACTGGAATATGTCTGATATGAAAAGGGGTTGATTGTACGATACATCCTTGATCATATTTGATCTCATAAAATATTTATTTTTCCTATAAAATATTTATTTACTTAATTGTAGTTTGAGAAAAAAATAGTTTTCCTGGGCTTTGTATAATATCTGTCCTTATACTTCAATAATTCTCTAACAATCGTTCTTCCAATTACAAAAATCGCATCATTATAAAATACACTAAATTTTCGACCTTGAAAAACAACCTTTTACTTGTAACCTATCAGTGACGTAAAATTATTATTTCTTCCCAGTGAAAATCTATCAGTATTAGCCACCTGAACAAAAACTAATCTCCGATGAAAAAATACTTAATTGCGATTCGAGAAAAAAATACTTGTGTTCTTACATATCTTTTTATTAAGAAAAAATGTAATTATCGACAACCGGAATAAGTCTGATATTAAAAGAGGTTGATTGTACGATACATCCTTGATCATATATGATCTCATGAAGTATTTATTTACTTAATTGTAATTTGAGAAAAAATAGTTTCTCTGGGCTTTGTATAATATTTGTACTTATACTACAATAATTCTCTAACAATCGTTCTTCCAATGAAAAAAATCGCATCATTATAAAAGTCACTCAATTTTCGACCTTCATGCTTTTACCTTAACAATATTTTACTTGTAACCTATCAGTGATGTAAAATTTTTATTTGTTCCCCGTGCAAATCTATCAGTGTTATCCACCTGAACAAAAATTAATCTCTCATGGAAAAATACTTAATTACAATTCGAGAAAAAAATTACCTGGGTTCCTGCTTATATTTTTATTAAGACAAAATGTAATTATCAACAACCAGAATAAATCTGATGTTAAAGGGGTTGAATGTACGATAAAACCTTGATCATCTTTAGTCTCAGATGAACAATTTATTTATTGATGATGCTAAGGATAAATTTGTAATTAATAAGAAAGACAAATGCTTCATAAAGCAGTTTTAAAACAAGTTATATATATATATATATATATATATATATATATATATATATATATATCCCTCCCTCTCCTTCTCTCTCTGTAAATTCCTACAGGAGTCCGGTTATCCTTTCTGCTTTCGTCGAGGACAGCAAACTAATCGATGGCAGTGTCGGTAACGAAGGGAATTCCGGGCTGGGTTTGACTTCCCACAGTTTTCGTTCGGCGCGTAGCAAACGAGAAATGGTATTTACCGGCAGCGACTAGATGGTTTTTCGATACCCATCACGACCTGCTACGAGCCGCTTGATGGGTCCATCAGAGGTACCTGCAGTAGCGTTGACCCACGGACTGGTCCGCCGTTGGCAAATTCGAGTATTCCCATTCGCAAACCTTTGAGCAATCGACCGCGCCATTAACATTAACATATCAACAAATTTGTAGCTTTTGGTATAACCTTAAAATTCATCTAAACATTCGACTCGTATTTTCAAAAATGTTGAATTTTTAATCGTTGGACCGCAACGAAAATTCTTTATATTTCTATATCCTCATTTTCATCATACTACAAAATCTTTTTTACAGATTTAGACCATCCATCCCTAAATGTGCACAAAAAAAAGTTGTTGAGGAATTTTCGTCGCTAAGATATGCGAAATGAAATAATTTGGCCAATTAAAAAAGAATCATTTCCGGTGCATTACAACGATGCAAACTTCGATCTCAATATTTTCAACGACTGAGCAGTCCACTTAAATTGTTCCACATGTCAAGCCTGTTCAATTGAAGATCTGTCTTTCATAAAATTCATAAATCCGCCATGTTTTGTCATTCAACGAATGGACGTCACTCCAAATTTAATTCGCAACTCAACGACTTCACTATACCAATATTCCAACCACATCATATCAACCCTGGATAAAATCAGCGGACTTGCTCTTGGCGCTCGTTCAACCCCTCGGGCTTCGGTCACCCCTCTCGTTGTTTCCACGCAGGTTTTTAATTGTCAAGCGCATGCGTCGCCAGTGGCCAGTTGGGGAGCTTGTGTTGGTGCGACAGACACGGTGAAAAGTTCGCGCGCAGGTGTACGAGAAGGTAAGAGACCTTAAGAGGGTTGGGCGCGTCTCCCTTCTCTCTTGAGGGAAGGAAGGAAGGGATCAGGACCACGCCTGGGTCGTCGTCGAAGCTTTAGCCGCGACACGAACCCGTCCGAGGGTCGTTACCGTTAGTGGAATGGACCGGCAGTTCTCGTTCGACCGGCCACACCAAGTACGTCCTATTTCGATGATCGCCACGCAGATGACGCTGCTATATAACGATCGAATCTTATTGGTCCGAGTGACACACACACGCATCTGGAAACGAAAAATTCTTCCCGGGCTCTCCAACGAGCCGAGGGCGGACAACATTCGCAATATCCATACACGTCAATTTATTAGGCGCTTGAGGATAGTCTGGAGACTTGTCTTTTCGATTGCGAAGAGGGAAAAAAAAATTAAAAAATGTTTTTGTACCGCCGGGAATTGATCTCCAGGTGCTAGGTCTTCGTGATCACTCAGGATAATGTGTTTTTTTGCCGATTTTTTTTCGTCGCTTAAGGGGTTAGCCCACAGTAAGGGGTGTAAAATCATGTGCGAATTTAACAATTTTTGTTTCGTATGAAAAAGTGATTCACTCATAAAACTAATTACACATGTATTTAGTATGAATATCAGGCTGTTAAAAATTTTGTTTTTTTATTTTTCGATGCACAAAATGGCCGACTACTAATATTTTTTTATCTTTTTTTTAGGTGCTCCGCGGCGTGACGTTTGGCATCCGCAATTTTTTATCTAGAACGAAAAACAAAATTCTCGTCCATCTACATTAGAATATCTAGAGAAGTACGTACGGAATTTAAAAAATATTGTTTTATTCAAAAGTTGTAGATATTTTAATTTGAGAAATGAACTTTTAGTGAAAAATTTCGTTATAACTGCTCATAAAATGGAAAGTTTTCGATTAATCAAAAATCGATTTTTTTCATCAAATTTCTATTAAAAATTCCGTACATACTTCTCTGCGAAATGCAATTAGGAACGTAACTTTTAAGGGGCTATACCAGTGTGACACTTTAAAAAATTCGATTTTTCTTGCCTTTTTCGACAGTTTATACTTTCGAGAATATCCTGTAAACATTTCAAGGCCGTATCTTTAATCATTTTATCTTGCAAAAATCGATAGTTAAATCTTTAAACGAGTTTTTCTCGAACTGAGATTTTTCAAATTTGCTGACACTGTAACTCAAAGAGCAATTATCCGATTGACCTGAAATTTGAACTGAGTACTCTTGAATATATTTACTCTACAATGACGTAGGATATTTGTGATTGGATAAAAAATTACGATTTAGCACTGCAAAAAACGAGCATTTTATAGGCAAGAAAACAGACTTTTTTCATAACTACGCCATTTTGTTAGATTTTGATATTTTTCGAAAATCCTACGTCATTGTACAGGAAATACCTTCCAGTTTAACGACATTTTTTCCTTTCTCGGTTTCCGCTATTCAATCAGCCGGTATCATGTCAGCAGTGGAGGAACTTTTTTTTTGGCGCCTCCGAAGGTAGCGCATAAGTCGTTTGGGTCTCATTATTTTTCTATGAAAAAATTATGTAATATAGATCAAATATAGCCAAATATATTCTAAATTTTCCAAAACATTTAATTGAGTACTTTTCTTCCAAAAAAATTCCCGAAAATTACCAAAATTATCAGCGTTCACACTGGTATAGCCCCTTAAATTTGAAGTAAATGGAGTGAAAATTGTTGAAGTTATTTGTCACGCCAATTGGAAAAAGTTGTTTCAAGAAGTTTCTAGTAGTCGGCCATTATGTACAACGAAAAGAAATATAATATTTTCTAACAGCTTGATAATCATCCTAAATAGATGTGTAATTAATTTTATGAGTGATTCATTTTTTCATACGAAAAAAAATTGTTAAATTCGCACATGATTTTATTCCCGTTATTGTGGCCTAACCCCTTAAACAACAATCTTACTTCACCCTGGACGATTGTTAGGGTACAAAAATGGCGAGGTTGAGCAGGAAAAAGAGTTATGATCATTCGGACGATTCGTGCTCGCGTAACGAGCGAATTTATATAAATTGCCGTGATAAAAGAACATTTGACGTGACACGCGTGCGTGCCGTGAGGAGATCAAAGGCTGACGAACGTCTGCGACTCGTGTACACGGCGTAAAGATTTATACGGAGGGTACATACTGTGCAGGCTGTAAAACTTTTGGCTTCTGTTGCTGGCAGGCCAATGAAATGTACGCGGGCCATCGATCGAGGAGAGTCGTCTACTAAGATTGCATTGCGAGACAAGCTTCATCGTTATTCAAAAATGAAGCGAATTATTACTGTCACTCGGTCTATAAGTAAAACTCGTGCAGCAGTAACATTTATTGCAGTTCTATGGATAGTCGTGGATTCTGGTTAATTTACTGCGCTCAGGCATAGCAGGCATAGCGCTCAGGCAATGCATAGCAGGAAATATTTGGCGAAATAAATTACCGATGAATTATCGTCTATTGGCAAGATTTTTTTGGCAGACGTTATTTAGTGGATGGAAAATCGACCGAATTATTTTATATACAAAAATTATATATTTTTTAACAAAAATGAAGTGCTCCCGGTGGAAGGCGTTAAAAAAATTGTTTTATTTCCTCTTTGACATTATTACGCTTATAATTAATTTTAGCTGATTGTTACGCTTATAGCCTACGCTTATAATTAATTTCAACTAAATAACAGGCTTATAAGTTACGCCGATAATGAATTCCAGTTAATTACTACGCTTATAATTAATTATAGCCAATTATTACGTTCGTAAGTTATACTTATAATTAATTTCAGCTAATTATGAGGCTTATGTGTTAGGCTGAAATTTAATTTCATTTAATTATTACGCTTATAAGTATGCTTATACTTAATTTCAGCTAATTATTACGCGTATAAGTTACGCTTATAATTAATGTCAGTTAATTATTCCGCTGATAAGTTACGCTTATAATTAATTTCAGTTAATTATGAGGCTTATACGTTACGCTGATATTTAATTTCATTTAATTATTACGCTTACAAGTTGCGCTTATACTTAATTTAAGCTAATTATTACACTTATAAATTACGCCTATAATTAATGGCAGTTCATTATTACGCTTATCATCAATTTGAGCTAACTTTTACGCTTATAAGTTACGCCTATAATTAATGCCAGTTAATCATTCCGCTCATAAGTTACGCTTTTAATTCATTCCAGCTGTTTATTACGCTTGTAAGTGATTATTCGGCTTATAGAATACGCTGATATTTAATTTCACTTGATTATTACGGTTATAAGTACGCTTATACTTAATTTCAGCTAATTATTACGCGTATAAGTACGCCTATAATTAATGTCAGTTAATTATTATTCATGTTACGCTGATAGATAATTTCAGTTAATTATTGCGCTGATAAGTTACGCCTATAATTAATGGCCGTTCATTATTACGCTTATAATTCATTTGAGCTACCTATTACGCTCATAAGGTGCGCTTATAATTGATTTCAGCTGTTTATTACGCTTACACGTTACGCTGACAACTAATTTCAGTTAATTATTAGGTTTA
This sequence comes from Ophion obscuratus, assembly GCA_964007375.1. NCBI lineage: Eukaryota > Metazoa > Arthropoda > Insecta > Hymenoptera > Ichneumonidae > Ophion > Ophion obscuratus. Next base: position 24,941,309 of record OZ023317.1, read on the forward strand.
TAAGATACGCTGATATTTAATTTCATTTAATTATGACGCTTATAAATTACGCTCATACTTAATTTCCGTCCATTATTACGCTTATAAGTAACGCATATAATTAGCTTCAGTTACGATACCGTTATAAAATAACTAATTAAGTGACATCCAATTAATTTAAAAAACAATCATTTCTATTTTTATTCGTGGCTGAGACTTTACCCGTGACAGGTGTTCACACTCATAGAAATTTTGGATACCACGCGAAATCCGAAACAAAATTAAAGGTTCAATATGTAAAAACTCGAACAGTAGAATGGGCCCAAATTGAGGAAGCTCATCAACGATAAGATATTCTGATTTCGGGGCGCATATTTTTCCATCTATGGGAACAACTCGGCTAATCTCGGCTATATATATATATATATATATATATATATATATATATATATATATATATATATATATATATATATCCAAATGTATATATAGCATGGGCTGGGAACTCGCACCAGATCGGCAAACGCTATTTCAGGCCTGGCCGTAAAGCCGACCGCGAGGTTGAGCGCGGTCCAATGGCGCGGCCACCTGTTGCCATGAAACACATTAACCCATTTGACGTCAGCAACATCGACGGTGTGGCCCACCCTGCGAGTGTGCACCACTTTCCAGCGTCATAAAGGTAGTCATCGTCACCCGGTGTTCGGCCACATTACCCTTCAATACCCCCATCAATTTATTCTTACGTCTTTTATAATGCATTGAGGTCGTTGAACGTCGTACCATCCTGCCATTGGCTGTTTAGCTCATTCGCAACGAAAATTTGCTCACATTGCTCCGTTGGGTGTGGAGAGAAAAAATTTAAACAAAAATTTCGGCAAGTTTTAATTGGGTGGGAGAACGGTTTATTCTTTTTTTCTCGCTTGCTGGTTTCCCGGTTTCGACTTCACTTTCATCTTGACGCCAGTTAAAACAAATAATGCGCTTTTCGTGGTGATCCATTCTGGAGGTACTCAATGTGATAGGAGTATTTCGATGAAGGTAAGGCATATTTAACCTTCAACCTTCATCGAAACATACTTTTTCGTGTGAAAAAGTGATTTACTCATAAAATTAATTACACGTATATATAGTATGAATATCAAACTGTTAGAAAATATATATATATATTTTTTTCGATGTACGAAATGGCCAACTACTAATATTTTATTTTGTTATCTTTGTTTAGGCGCTCCGCAGCGTGACATTTGACATCCACAATTTTTTACCTAGAACAAAAAACAAAAATTCTCGTCAATCTACATTAGAGTACCTAGAGAACTTCGTAGGGAATTTGAAAAATATTGTTTTATTCAAAAGTTGTAGGTATTTGAACTTAAGAAATGAATTTTCAGTGAAAAATTTCGTTATAACTGCTCATAAACTGCTCATAAAATGAAAAGTTTTCGATTAATCGGAAATTCCGTATCTACTTCTCTGCGAAATGCAATTATTAACATAACTTTTAAAAATGAAGCAAATCGAGTGAAAATTGTTGAAGTTATTTGTCACGCCAATTGGGAAAAACCTGTTTCGAGAAGTTTCGAGTAGTCGGCCATTTTGTACAGCTTGATATTCATACTAAATAAATGTGTAATTCATTTTATGAGTGCATCACTTTATCATACGAAAAAAATGGTTAAATTCGCACATGATTTTATACCTGTTGCTGTGGCCTAAGGCCTTAAGGTGGCTAAGGTACATGAGGATTGCTTTTCAGTGACTAGGTCGTGGCAACTTGAATTGCTTGGTATTATTTTTTAAGATCATCTAAATTGTGCACAAACTATTGTTAACGCTAATTAATTCGGCAGCGCAATTGATATTGCGGTAATCATAAAGGGCCTACATCTACCTAGAGGCCAAATTTCGATTTTTTTTCTGGGAAACGGTTTGTGAAAAAGAAACGCATTTTTTTCAACAAAAACATCAGAATTACAGAAAAACAACACAAACCCGGCCGCCAGCAGATGATGAAATTTTTTTCGCGACATTTGGCGGTGGACACTCCCCAGCTTAAACGGTCCATCTAAAATTTAAAAACCAAACGGGTTATTCAAGTTAACAATAAATATGAATCGTTGACGATCGACGATTGTTAATATAATTTTTTTAACAAAGTGGCGGTGAATGGAATCTCGAGCATACAAAAGCTATGAAAAAAGTCGTCATTTTTACGTAACTATTGAAAAATGAGGATAGATTTTTTTAAAGTGAGATTGTCAACGACCTTTAACTGTTTCTCATCGTATCTCCTGTCAATTTGGAAACAACCCGTCGAGTGGTTCTCGAGATATCATGTCCACCGACTTTGAAAACAGTGTCATTTGTCGGCGGCCATGTTTTTGTTGTTTTGTGATTTTTTTCAAAGGCTCTCAATGTGACCACGATATCTCAAAAATCACCGATCAACTTAAAAATTTACAAGCTTCTTTTACATATAGACAAGCAGTCTTCGAGCGAAGGAATTATTCTTTCGATGCATAGTTTTTTTTATCAACGAAAATCGAGCGTTTTTTTCACCGATCGATACTTTAACTTTGAACTGCGGCCATTTCTTCAAAGATTAATATTTTATTAAATCCTACATTCAAGAACTAGATAATTTCATGCAACAATCAAATGCGTTTATTCTTTTTATTTCGGATGATTTGTTTCCGAGCAGCAGTAGTCACCGCGAAAAAAGTTTTTCGAACAGCGGTCTGCACAAACCATCGTATCTAACACATTTACAAATATTTTTCAATACAAAAATTGCAAAAAATACCTAAAACCATACGCTTCAATGTGAAAAATAAAATAATGAAAAAAACGGCACCCGTTTTCGCAGGAAAATTTTGAGAAAAACTCCTCTCTCTTCCGGCCACGAGCAGGTGTCACCGGTTAATTAATTTTATCACGATCATACCACTAGGACAGAAGTCAAGTTTAGGAAGCCCAGACTAGTCCGTTATTCACCGAGAAATACATCTCAGCGTATAAGACATCTAACGACGTGCTTTCCGGCAGTCATATAATATTATCTTACTACAAACTCGATCGTAAAACCATGTGTGTAACAGCTCAGCGAGCTAATGAATGGATAAATTAGTCCTCCGCCCCCCAACTTTGTTACTTCTACGGCAAGAAAAATCCACATACTCAGACATACCGTAACAGTCATGAATTCAATCCTTACCCGATCTGCCTCATTCATTTCCGTCTTTACTTTTCATCGAAATAATCCGTCGAACGCCATTCCGCGACTTCGTCGAAACTTCTTCGTCAGATTTTCTCCGTGGAAGTTCGATTTTATTTTCAAAAAGCTCTCGGATTTTATTAGTTCTCGCTGGATCAACCTCCTTTCCCGTTGGGCATTACTGGCTCCGGTACCCTGGATGCCATGTAGGAGGGAAGTTTAGCACACAGAGCGCTATAGAAATGTCGTCGAAAATGTCGAACAACCGGTGCTGTTGCTTTCCTGCTGCTGATGCTATGTGAAATATTCGAGAGAGGTAGACAGAGAAAGAGAGAGAGAGAGAGAGAAAGAGAGAGAGAGAGAGAGAGAGAGAGAGAGAGAGAGAGAGAGAGAGAGAGAGAGAGAGAGAGAAAGAGAGAGAGAGAGAGAGAGAGAGAGAGAGAGAGAGAGAGAGAGAGAGATGGTTTATTAGTGCACTAGGATACACATTATCCTCTGGCGCGCAATCCACAAATACATGACAATATTATTGCACATGCAATAGTATTACAAATACAATATTATTCAATTCAACAATTTTAGCCGCCTGTATAATATTAAGAAGAAAACATTATAATAAGCAATTAGATGACGCCACTTTTGAGTAGGTTATATATTAGTACAGAAAAACCACTTCTACCTAAATTCATGGCCGCGGGCGGTAACGAATTCCACAGATAAGCAGCAGCGATACAGAAGGCATGTCTTCAGTACTCCGTGCGGTAATGAGGAATAACTACCCGGCTGGAAATTTAGTTATGGCGCTAATCACGCTCGGATCAGGTTGCCAGACTGCCATTATATGGCGCTAGTATGGCAACCTGATCACGGCGTGAATAAAAATGTAACGCTGTCCCCGATAACGGCGGGATCTGGCAGCCTGGTTACGCCCAAATCTGGCAGCCTCATTGGGCCATCAGTATGGCAATCTGATCACGGCATGAACAAAAATGTAACGCTGTTCCCAATAACGGCGGGATCTGCCTCATTGGGCCACTATCCTAGCGCCTCATGATAGCGTGTATACGACTGCCTGATCGGATGCAGTCCGATCGAAGCCTCTCCGCTGACATAGAGATCTTCTTCCCTGGGGTTGAGATTCTCTCCGCTGACAGGGCGTTCTTCTTCGCTGCCATTAAAACCCTCTCCGCTGGCATGGAGATCTTCTTCGCTGCCATTCGAACCCTCTCCGCTGACATGGAGATCTTCTTCAGTGGGGTTGAGATTCTCTCCGCTGACACGGGGACCTTCTTCGCTGCCATTAAATCCCTCTCCGCTGGCATGGAGATCTTCTTCGCTGGTGTTCCAATTCTCTCCGCTGGCATTAGGATATTGTTTGCTGGTAGCTTTATCAAGACTTTCCTGATCTTGAATTTTATCATTCGGGCCTCTTTCTGTAAATATTCAAATTTTTCGTAAACAAAACAACGTATATCATTCTCATTTTTCAAATTATATTTTATATTAATATTATACTATTTTTTATTTTTTAAATATTTTAATATTTTTTGAATTATATTTTATATTGATATTATTCTATACATAAGTATATAAAAATTCATAATTTTTGTGAGGGTTGAAAAAAGTAAGGTTATACATATCTGGTACTTGACCATTCTCGCAGTTCTTCAACTTCATCCCTGTTCCAACGTTGCACATTTTTTTGACCAGGCTCTTCATCTTTGCTGCCATTTAAATCCTCTCCGCTGACATGGGGATCTTCTTCGCTGCCATTAAAACCCTCTCCGCTGGCATGGAGATCTTCGCTGCCGTTCGAACCCTCTCCGCTAACATGGAGATCTTCTTCGCTGGAGTTGAGATTCTCTCCGCTGACATGGGGATCTTCTTCGCTGCCATTACAACCAACCCTCTTCGCTGGCATGGAGATCTTCTTTGCTGGTGTTCGAATCCTCTCCACTGGCATTAGGATATTGTTCGCTGGTAGCTTTATCAAGACTTTCATGATCTTGAATTTTATCATTCACGCCTCTTTCTCTAAATATTTAAATTTTTCGTAAACAAAACGTATATCGTTCTCATTTGTCAAATTATATTTAATATTGATATTATACTATTTTTTATTTTTTTAATATTTCTATATTTTTTTAATTACATTTTATATTGATATTATTCTATACACAAGTGTATAAAAATTCATAAATTTTGAAAAAGTTGAAAAAAGTAAGGTTATACATACCTGGTACTTGTACCGATGATCGGGACTCGGCAACTTTTTTCTTCGAACGACATTTCCTAACACGCAGCCGTGTCAGATATCGGTTCTTCTCTTTGCGATTCATAAATCCTTTTTATATATCGAGAAAACTTTCAAATTTTAGCCCAAATACGTACGATGTATAAATTTCTAGCCGGGTATACAGTGACACAGACGTGCAAGTATATGTATATAGTTTTTAAATGCAACGACTATAGCACCACCACTTTAGCGCTAGCCTCAGCACTGCCATGCATGGGCCTCCTAATAGAGCCATATTAGGGCACTGATAAGGCAAACCACATTATGGCCATTTTCAGGTTTGCCATAAGTTTGCCTGACCTATGGCTGCCTGTTCACGGCAGGCTCACGGCCAAATCCTAATTCCCATAATATGGCTAGCCACACAGCTCCCTCATTACGGCCCGATCATAAGTTTGGCTAGCCTGAACAAATTTCCAGCCGGGTATGTGATCAGGTGTGGCCCTCAGAGTCATTCCCGTATTTGGACCCTTGCATTTGAGCAGCGATCGCAGGTATGTTGGTCTACCGTGGCGGGGGAACCGCATACATCAAGCCCAACATGAAGTACTTCCTTCTGGCTTCGAGCCTTAACCACGGAAGTCGCTTCCAGTATGGAGTAATGTGCTCCAACCATTTAACATTACAAATAAAGCGGATACATGAGTTGAGGGCTACCTTAAGAACTGTGTTGTATTCATCTGCGATGCCAAATACAACGCAGCAGCAATAGTCGAAGATTGGTAATATCAATGCGGATACAAGTTTGATACCGGCACGCAGTGGAGGAAAATCACAACATGTTTTCAATATATAGAGCCTGGAGCCAGCTAGAGAGAAAGAGAGAGAGAGAGAGAGAGATTTTGCTGACTGTCTCATTCCCACTGGGAGAAAAGCTCAAAAGTTCGCAAGGAGTTTCGAGATCTAGGTGGAGGGAATTGGACAGAAAAATACAGAGTGGAAGAGAAGGAGAGAGAGGGAAGGAGCGATATTGACAAAAATTCTGGATCGATATAAAAATAAAAAACAAAGTGGCGATGAAGTAGAGGGGAAGGAGTTGTCTTCGACTCTATATCAGAAGACCTCGAACCCAATCTGCGTTGATCCAACCAACCAGCGACATTCTTGCTCCGAAAGAATTTTCTATCGATACCTCGATGTCATTTTACTCCCTCTCTCTCCCTCTCTCTCTCTCTCTCTTTCTCTCTCTCTCTCTCTCTCTCTCTCCCTCTCTCTTTCTCTCTCTGCGCGTCGGATTTGTGGCTCGATGGTCTCCGGAGGTATCGAATTTTATACATACATACATATATATATATATATTGAAATATAACGACGAGGGTAAATAAAGAATCGTTTTTTATCCTCTCGGAATGCATTTTGTATCGAAAATAATATACAGGGTGTCCTGTTAAGAATGGATAATCCTGCAGCTGTCGATAGGTCAGATCATGTCCTACTATATACAGGAATTTCAGTTCAGTAAAAGTCCCACAGTCTTCGAGATTTTGGACTTTATGTTATTATTTGGAAAAAATCATCTCCTGGTTTGTTTAAGAAATCATATGCATTTGTTTAAAGTAGAAACAAATTATATGGATCGATAATAACTAAACAACGTTTTAAAGTAATTGACACGATATGCGTAGTACATTTTTTTTTACACCGCAGGCTATCAAAGTCAGATGTCCCAATTGGTTTGTATGAAAATTCTTCATAAGATCCTTTTTCATAAAGTTTCATTAACATTTAAGGTTAAAAAGAAGACTTTTCTAGATAAAACAAATAACCAAAAGTATTTTTTTTAAACGGGACAAAAAAAGTTATGATTTGTAGAAATGGCATGCGAAAAATCAAAAGTAGATGATTTTTATCTCGAAAATCGTGGGACTATTACTAAACTGAATTTCCAGGATATAGTAGCACATGATCTGACCCATCGACAGTTGCAGGATTATCCCTCATAACAGGACACCCTGTATATATATAAGGCATTCCACGCCATTTCGCTCGGCCGTGACCTTGACCATTTTTATGGATTTGACCATTTTAATGGAAAAATAATTCTTCAACATATTAGATCGGGCTACTAATTGTAAAATTATCGCTACAATTACTAATTGAAAAATAAGTACAATCATTATTACTTACGAGTATTATTAGTAATAAAAATTATTAGTAATTCATGCGAAACACTCGAAATTTTCGTGAAAAAAAATTGAATTTATTTTTAAAAAAAATAGACAAGGAAAAATGGGTCCATAATGGGACTAGCGTAAAAATTCATATAATTCATCATATTATTTTAGATAATTAGAAAAATGGCAGTCATCTTTAAAAAAATACTTTTCACTTTACACGCTGAAAAAAATGTTAAAAAGATGATTTAATTTTTTTTCCTTTTTTTATGAAAGTGTGAACTAATATGAAAAACATCGATCTATAGACATTTTTCGATATATCGATTAATTTAAGAGATATCGACGTTAGAACGTTTCCGAACTTTTGGAAATCCAGATTTAAAAAAAAATTGTAACTTCTGTAATACATGCGATAAAAAATTAAAAATTTGTGGAAATACTCCTTGCATAGCATACTATTTTATAATTTTTTTTTTTTTTTTTTTTTTTTTAATTAAAAATGGTCAGGGTCACGGCCGAGCGAAATGGCGGGGAATGCCTTATATACATATGGACCAGTCAACCCACGATCTTTGGGCCCTACCACCGATTCCCATATATTTCCTCTCTCGATATCACCTCCGGTTCGCGATATCTGGAGGTCCGAGAACATTCGCGAGAGATCCGCAGCAGGTACATAAAACGTAGTATTAAAAATCGGACGTCCACTCACGGGGAGATTACATTTCGTTGCAACTTTGTAGATTACCGAAAGCTTTCGTGATCGCGCGACGCATGCGAATTGGCCTAATCTGCAGGGATGGAAAACTTCTCGTGTATACGCTTCTATCGGTAAAATAAATTCGTGCGATCGTGATTGGCGGAATTCGCGCGTAATCCGAATCTGTATCAGTCGAGTCATCGCTCGACCTTGCCATTTCGGCATAAAAATCCCTGTCGTCCAACCTTCGCCATCAGCAATCGTCCGTTATTGCGGCGACTTTGTCCACTTCTTCGTCTTCGTCCATCCCGCCCTTTCACGTCGATACTTCTTATACTTCAATTTCGCGGGGCACTCGAGGGATGAAAAAGTTGGCCGGGAGTGGCGAGCTGGGAAAAGCCCTCCAGCTTATGGCTCTCTATCTGATTGGAATTGCCGAGTACCTACGACGCTCGCACGCTGTGCTCCTTGGCTTCTCTCCTGGAAAGCACGATACCGCGAGAGAACGAGGAGACGAAGAGAACAGTGCAGTGTATAAAGTTGATTAAAAACGCCTTCGAATTAGCTTCTCTCCAAATTTAGCGGGAGTCTTACAATCTTTGACTTTATGGAGTCAATAGGATCTGGAAGTTGCCTACAGGTCCGAAGGGATTAGGTGATCCTCGGTGGATCCTTGCGACCAACGGCTCTCCATAATAAATCCAACGTATACCGTCTCTTCTTGATACCATCTTCAGTCAGAAACAAAACGTCCAGTCGGAAAAAAACGAAGAAAAATATTCATCAGTCGCGTACTCAATCTCGACAGGATCCACTTTGGAATCCTCGCCACCAAACGTCACTTTTTCCATAGTGTTTTTTTCTCAAACGCGTGAAGGGTGTTTGGGCTAAGATAGTCATTTTGTAACGAGATCATGCATATGCGTAGTTTTTAAGGGGTCTTCTCACTTTAGATGCTAAAAAGTCTATTTTAATGAATTTTTTTGATAGGTTTATATTATAGATATTGATATAAAAGTTGTTACATTCAAGGGGTTAGGCCACTCTAGAGGCCGAAAAAATAGGCTCTTTGGGAATTTTTTTTCTTCAGAAAAACTACAAAAACAACTACAATTATCTGACGATTTTTTAGGAAAATTTTACACTATCCAAAAATTTGCCTAAAAAATCGTCAGATAATTGTTAATAACAAATGAACTATGCAATATAAAAAAAAATCCTACGTACTTCTATAGCCAATGTATTTTTCAAGATATATTTAACATTTCAAGTGAATCGGTTGAAAATTGTCTGAGTTATGTTTCCGGCCAACTTAAAAAAATGCAGCTTTGAGATAAACGCTGCATAATCGCTTCGAAAAGATTATTGTATACAGTCACTGATATGTATGATGAACACCCTTTTCTGTAATATCGATTCATTTTTTAGTTTTTCTGAAAAAGAAATTCCCAAAAAGCCTATTTTTTCGGCCTCTAGAGTTGCCCAAGGCCTTAATAAATACACTTTCGAAATTTAAAAAAAAAAAAAAAATTATTCATTCAATTCACTATTTATAGACGAAAATGGTAGTTAAAAAAATGTCCGAAAATATTGTAGGTCTGCGCTGTTGATCAAATCTCGAAGGGAGATCATCCGAAACAAAAAAATCAAACGGTTTTAGACTTAGTATGTTAATGGCTATAGCGCATATCATACGATTTTTGATATATGCAAAAATAACAAAATGGCGGACATTTTTCGGAGAAACAAAAAATCGTATTTTTTGCACCGTTTTTGGAGAAAAAAATAGTAAATATCAAAATTTAAAAAAATCCTTGATATGCGCTATAGCTATAGTTGTAAAGAATATGTGGTAAACATTTCATGAGAATCGGTTCAGTAGTTTCGAAGATTTAGCTACATGAAACATTTTTTTAATGTTTTTTGAAGATGTATTTATTAAGTGCAACAACTTTTATATCAATATCTATAATATAAACCTATCAAAGAAATTAATAAAAATAGCCTTTTTTAGTATCTAAAGTGAGAAGATCCTTTAATTCCTGCTGTTGACGAATTGGAAGGGAGATTGGAGGAGAGGAACCAAAATTGATATGATCAGTTTCATCGCAATGCCACAAATGGAAAATCAACAATCAGCGTGTCAGCTCAATCGACTGAAACATTTCGCTCTCGACTTTTTATGTTCTATTAACGGGTGATACCTAGTTGTAACAGCCGAAAAAGCCCATTTTTGGATTTTTTTATCGCAGCGATAAATGTCTACAAAAATTAGGTATTGGAGAAAGTATCATCAGTATCATACTCTATAATTTTGTTGGGCAAAAATATTCAATGATAATCGATTTACAGCTGACGTCCTGGAAGCACCTCTCGAAAACGTCTTTTGCGGTGCACAATGCCGAACCACGTCATCTGATGAAAAAAAAAATGAAACAGATTTCGTTAGCGCAATTATATTTTATATTTCGTTTTATATTTCGTTTCGAAATAGCAAATTAAAAAAAATAGCGTGTTCAAAGTGGGTCTTGATGTTTGCGAAAAAATGGGCTTTTTTCGTTCATCAAATCAAAAGTTTACATCGAAAAAACAAATCTTTCGATTAAGTACTATATTTTCACATCTTGAAAATGCCCGTAAAATTTCAGAAAGATCGATGCAGTGGTTTCTGAAATATTTTGCTCAACGCCTTTGAAAATGTACTTTCGAGAAAAAAGCGTTTGAAGTTTCGAACGACGCTCCGAGCGTTCCGACGGGCGTCGACATAACAGCCTATAAATCTGTCAATTTTGATGCGACCACCTTGAAATTTTTGGGCAACATTTAGAAAATGATATACTGTCAAAATACATTGGTTTTGAATAAAAATGATTTTTCGACTTTTACAACTAGGCATAACCCCTTAATACACCGCTGAAACTGCTCCGTTTAGCGAAATAATTATGTTTTTTTTTGTGAACTACCTCGCGTAGACGCGGCAGCGATTCCCACTTGTTCCATACAGTACAAGTGTATGCCTCGACGAGCCGCGGTATACTGCCTCATAAACCACGATCATTGCTTTATTACGTGCTTCTTGTCACGTTCTTACTAATCGTTGGGTGCGAACACATTTACCGCCGCGTTAGTCGGACGTTCTGCGCGATATTCCGCTTCGCTGTTTCCTCGCGTGATGGAAAATCTCTTCTGCATATATGTGTCTACGCGTGTTGTGCATATTTTTAATCGCGACAATTACATCGTCCTGGCCAAGAATGTAGAACAAAGCGCCGAGCCTGAACGAGTGCAAATTAACAAGCCGTTTAAAATACTCGAGGGATGAAAAAAAAACTCCTCGCTGTTGGTGGTCAAATCCTTTCGCGGTTTTCGTTTTTTTTACAACTTAGTTTTTCAATCAGAGGGAAAAGAACGAACGAGAAAGCCAAAAACAATAAAAGCAAAGTAAAAACAGAAAAACAGAGAGAAAAAATGGAAAATAACAGAAAACAAAGAATAGACGAAAGAAATAAAAACAAAGAAAGGGTAAACAGAAAGCAGTAAAGAGGCCGTTTAAAATTCTGGAGAGATGAAAAAAAAAGTCGTTACTGTTGGTAATCGAACCCTTTTGCAGTTCTCGTTGTTTTTTATAATTTTTTTCGAATCAGACGGAATAGGACGAATGAAAAAAGCCAAAAACGACAAAAAGCAAAGGATGAATGGAATAATAGAAAGAAAAAAAAGAAAAATAACAGGAAGCTAAGAATAGACGAAAGAAATAAAAAGGAAAAAAAAGAAAGCAAAGAATAGATTCAAGAAATAAAAAGAAAGAGAAAGAAAAAAAGAAAGCAATTAAGAGGCCATTTAAAATTCTCGAGGGATTAAGGAAAATCTCGTTGCTGTCGGCAATCGAACCCTTTTTCGGTTCTCGTTATTTTTAAAGATTTTTTTTTCGAATCAGACGGAATAGGACGAATGAGGAAAGTCAACAACGACAAAAAGAAAGAAAAAAAAAACAGAAAAAAAAGAAAGCAAAGAGCGACAAAAATAAGAAAGCAACGAACGACAAAAAAGAGTTGACTAAGTAGTTTTTGACATTGCGGTCGAAGTGTCCCCGTCTTTTTTTCTTTTCTCCCCCACATATCTACAGCACGAAGTACAGTATATTTCCCGGGCAAACGGTAAAATTATTTCAACCTCGACCCCACGCCTCTTTCTCGGCAACCCCATATTTTTCCTCTCCCCTTGCTGTCGTCCACGTTATACCGGTTCACCTTTCCCTTCCTCGGCGTCCTTTCTCCCCCAACCACGTCGTATGCCGAGGGAAAAAAAAACCGTCGAAGTAGCCTTCTTGATGACGATTGGTCACTTTGCTCCGGTGAATTGCTCGGGAGACACGTTGAACGAGGAGACACAGAGAAATGCTAGGAAATGGAGCAGCGCTTCTCGTTGCAATGTCAGATGCTGCAGCATTAGATGCACCTCTTTGTGGACACTACGACACCCTCCATGCCGAGGTGATCCAATTATCACATTCGCGTTTTTTATTCTTCGCGAACTTCATGGACCTTTTAACCTCCCGATTAAAAAAAAAAACATAAACACTCTGCAAAAATGGACGTGGTTTTTTAGGCTACCGGTGAAATTCTATTGTATGGCACTATTTCTGAAAATTCATATAGTTTGATTAATTCAATTTTGAGCAGCCTTTTTTCCCATCCACAAACGACGTGCGTTTATCGCGAATTTCCCTGAAAATATTTTACAAAGAGAGAGAAATAATAATATTAACTATTCACGAAGTTGAATTTTGGGATGCAACCATTTTTTCTCTTTATTTTCCGTTTTTTCATTTTTATGATTATCGAAAGGCTTTTTTTTAAATCGAGGTTGCAAATCTCTAATAAGAATACGTAAAAATGTTCGAGTGATTTTCATACAACTTAACCCTAAATAGGCAATAAAGTTGGAGCAATTAATAAAATATAATTTTCGTTGTGTTCCAACGATGCATATTTCAACGTCACAAAGATTCAGGGCTGAATTAATTTGTAGATATCCCTATATGCAGATGTGAAAAAAAATGAACTTCATTTCCTTTTTTGTTTATCTTATTTCGATATCCACTTTGAAACTATACGCGTAAGTATTTTTCGTTCAATGGTCACCGCCTCCACGCGTACTCACAACTTTCCCCTACAAGCTGCATCGTAAAGATGCATAAAACTCGACCACAAAGTGCTCAACTTTATAATTTGCTACTCGAAGCTCGAAGGCTTGCCGACGAGACAGGGGAGAGAAAGAGAAAGCGCGAGGGTGGGAGAGAAAGAGGAACAGTGAGTTAGCCGCGAAATGTCGTGGGGCACGCCATCGGGCATCGTCATATTGCACCGCAAAGCCCTCTTCTCTTTCGGCATCACCCTCATTACGATATAACGTAAAAAAAGCAAATATGCACAATATTATTCTTACGTTTTATACGATACGAAAATGTATTAATTTATTCATGTGCATTTTTGCAAAAATGGAACTCATTTCTCGCCTCCTGAAGTCTTTTGGAATGCAACGAAGATTTTTATTTGCTCTACCTTCACTTTTACCAAAAAACTTTCCTAGATCAGGTCGTAGATTTTTAACAAGGATCCTAAGAAACGTTTGAGTGGTTTTTAGTCTGAATTTGGCCAACAAAATTTCGGGCGATTAGAAAGAAATCAATATTTATTGTGATCGACCGATAATGGACGAATTGCGATGTTTGCTCTTAAAAAGAAACAATATTCCGCAGAATACTCCAAAAATAATTCCAATCGACAAAAAAACGCGCAAAAGCACCTAGTCTTTTCCACTGAACACTTCGAGATCGAATTCTTTATAGAAAACATTTTCTGAACAGAATGTTAGATGCACAAATAAGTTCTTGGCTTTTTTCACAAGCTTTTATTTAACTTGACTTTCTGTGAGATGTAAAACGGAAAATCGATGTTTCATCCATTTTCCGACTAGTCAGAGCTCTGAAATTTTGCAAACGTGCACCTCAAAAGGTGACAATGCATCATTCTACTTAAAAAAAATGTATATATATATATATATATATATATATAAATCAAATTTTCAACTTTTCGTGAAAAATTAGCGATATCTAACATCCATATGAAATATCACTAACACATACAAATAAATTCGTAGCCGACTGTGTTTGTATGTAAAAAGCTTATATGCAGCAATTAGTCGTAAGTTCAATCCAAATTACAAATGCGTAAACTAGTAAACTACCAATAACAACTAACTAGTGAAATTAATTAAAAACTAAAAAGTAGACAATAATTTATATTCAAAAACAATATTTGTAAAAAAACAAGTATTTATTTAATGTACTAAAAAAATAGAAAATAGTTTTTTTACCAAGTCACCTATACTTATGTGACCATAAATAAAATCTTGGGGTTCTCAAAATTTATTTACTACTTTCGTTACTCATTTTCATTACTATTTTCATTTACTACTATATTCATTACATTCTTATTACTATTACTATTTGGCTCATTACTACTGTGCCAAATTAAATACGGTTAATGAAACTAGATTGATCAAATGTATTGAACATTGAAAAAGTTGAGCGCCCCAAGCTCTTATTTATAGTCACATATAGGTGACCTGAACGCGCTTCAAAGTTTTCAATAGGAGGAAATATCAATATCAAACATCAATCGCTTCTCTGCTTTTGGCCTTGTATCTTCGGAAAAATATTTACAATTGGCCTCTGTAACTTTGTAAATATATCCTTGGATAGGTTGTCTATCGATTTAAGCAATAAAAAACAAAACGATATTTCGAACCTTCTAATTACGGCTCCTAATCCTAATTGAGGCAGCCTTAAGCTGTTGGTCCGCCAAAATCGTCTGCTACGACACCAGACCCGTAGGGAACATTTTTTCCGTCAAACATTCGCTATAGCCGTTTTTATTCTCAGGCCGAGACCTTATTTGTACACCTAACAATTTATTCATGACAAACTCGAAGAAAGTTCACCGTCAGAGATATACCCAAAGTACGCGACGTTCCGTGATCATTTGACGCTTCACGTCGACGATCTTTCGCACGTTGTCGATACGAGGAGCGAAGAAAACTTTCACGTCACCTCCCGGAGCGGTAACGATGGAAGTTCAGCAATGACAGCTAAATACCCAAAGGAAGGATTACTATATTTCCTACTTGCAGGTTTCGCCTGGACACGACAAATTCCCCCCCCCCCCCCGCCCCCCGTAAAAATAACTTTTTCGCTCGAGGATATCGCCGCAAATTTCCGGCTGCTTCAGTAACTCGACCACGTACGAATTTTCGTATTTGACCGAGGGATCACGTTTTCATAAAATAGCACCAGGCTTCTGGGCGCGATATCCCACGGGAGATGGAATCCGAGCTATTTGGCCAATGTGTGGATCGACTGCTGGCGAATGAACAGGCGTGACACGGGGAGAATTTCGTACGTGAAATTCCCAGGACTACGCCTCTTTGCCGGCGAGAATATTCGATGGATAGATACAGGATATATACTTGTGTACCAATGTTTGAGGAGTTTCATGTTGGGTTGCGGCTGATGAGGATGTATGCATACAATGTCGAAATGCGTTTGGGCTATTCTCCGGTTTTGCTCTTTACTCCGGTAAGCCACCAGTCTTCCCCTCGTCCCGTTTCATTGAGTTCAATATTTTCGGAGTCCATTACCTCGCGGTCACGTCTAAGCTGGAGCCGCCGAGCTGACTGCGCTCGTTGTCTCATGAACATTGAACCGAGAGGTTGTACTAATCGAGGGACACGAGTGAGTGTCTCCGTTCATCCTTGCCCCGACGATGAGATTCGCTTTGGCAGGGCTCCCCCGCATCCCTGAGGGACTCCAGTCAGGGGGCCAACGCGCACTTCGGACATCGACATCATCAGCGACGGCCCGATGATCGAGAGCGTCAGTTTTTGTCGCTGGAAAGACTGATCGAGCAACTTTCCAGCGGGGTGTGTGGACATTCTTGCAAAAGCGAATGGATGGCAAAGAGTCGGAGAAAAGATTGGATAATCCGTGCAGACATTGTCGCAGGGATCCAATTGGATTCTCATACTTGTTCATACTCCCTGATAGGAATGGAGCATCGAGATCCCTACGTCACGGTCGTATATTGGATTCCAACCGGGATTCCCCATTAGAATCCAATGAGAATCCTGAAGGATTCGCATTATCGAACATAATACGATACGATTCTTGATGGATCCTATCGCATTCCGTGCGTTGGATTTTCTAAACAAAATATATGAATTTTTGAGACAAAAATATGTAGTTATGTATACGAAATGAGTGGATCCTTAAAAAAGTATAAATCTTATCTTAAAAAGTATCATCGCTAAAAAAAGATGGGCCTGAAGTTCGTATCATTGAAATGCAACGATTCACTTTCTCGTTTTTATCAATCCAAAAGATTAAGATTTTTATTAATCAAAAAACAATCCTAAAGGGTTCGCATTATCGAACAGAATGCGATAAGATTCTTCATGGATCCCATCGCATTCCGTGCGTTGGATTTCCTAAACAAAATATAGATATTGTTGAGCAAATAATATATATATATATATATATATATATATATATATATATATATATATATATATATATATGTATACGAAATGAGTGGATCTTAAAAAAGTATACATCTTATTTCGAAAAGTATCAATCGCTAAAAAAATATGGGCGTGAAGTTCGTATCATTGAAATGCAACGATTTTTTTACTTTCTCATTTTTATTTATCCAAAAGAATAAGATTGTTAGTAATCGAAAAAGAATCCTGAAGGATTCGAATCATCGAACAGAATACGATACGATTCTTGATGGGTCCCATCGCATTCTGAGCATTGGATTTTCTCGAAACAAAATATAGATATTTTTGAGAAAAATATATATATATTTATATGTATACGAAATGAGTGGATCTTTAAAAAGTATAAATGTTATCTCAAAAAGTATAAATCGCTGAAAAGCGATAGGCCTGAAGTTTGTATCATTGGAATGTAACGATTGGTTTTAATTCCTTGTTTGTATTATTATAAAAAATCATATTTTCCAGCCTTGGGTTGTAAATCGCTAAATGGGAAGTCTAAGAAATAATTACGCGATTTTTTTTGCTTAAATCTGTCATTTTTTATTGCTTTTGGAAATTTCACGAAAAAAATGTATCGTTGAATTCCAACGATGCAAATTGAACATTATATCTAAAAAATCGATTCGTATCACATGAATGAAAAGCCACTGTAATTGTCGATTGTTGTTTATTTTACTGCACTTTGACATAACATCACCACACACGTACACGCTCACGAAGCGTGCAGGTTATGTTTCAACATGCCGAGTTTTTTCTCGTGATTTTTTACATATTTTCGATTAGAACGTGGTAAAAATTCTCAAACTCCGTTCATGGGGGAACAGTGCAGAATCCAATTGGATCCCAATAAGGACGCTCTATGTGCAGTGTCCCTAACAAATCCCTATAGAGATGTGGGTGCGTCTTGGGATTTCCTAACAAATTTGATCACTGGATCACGGAAAGGTAATTTTTGTGTTGGGAGATCCAACAAAATCCGGTCGGGAATTTTGAATAAAAAAATTT
>OZ023317.1:24964241-25111564 GCA_964007375.1 Ophion obscuratus
CGTGTACAAATACTTTTTTTACCCACTGTATGTATCGATCTACACTGAAAAAAATTCGTTCATCAATCCAAAATTTAGTTGGTTTAACAAAATGTATCTATAGATACATTTTTTGGATTAGATTTGGATTGGATTAGATTTTTGGTTGACATAAAACACGTTTTGTCAATCTAACTGATAGTTTTAGTGGTGGGATCTGTACCTTATTTAGCATGTCCGAGCAACTGTTAAAACAACAAAATGTCGAGACAACAAAATGCATTTTGCACATTCAACGATTTTCTTTTCTCAGTGTACGGTATAAATTTACAAAACATCTCCGATAAAAATAAAAATAACGAGAATAAAATGTAGAAACAAAGCTTTCGTTGCGTTCCAACGATGCAAATTCCAAGACCATATATGAGGCCAGCCTCGTTTTGCTCTACGCTGCATCGATTGTTCATTTCGAATGAAAGATCTCAGCTCGCAACGGCGACTTCCCATCGTGTTCTAATTATACTAAGGTTCGGTATACGTACGATAAATACGGCGATAGCCAGCCATGGAGCGATATACTTTGGCGCGACATTTGTCGGCTGCCTAGGCTGCTCATGTATCGCCTATTATGTTGGCGGACGTTGACGATGGCCCCTCATCGCCATATCGAAATGCCCACGGCTCTTTGCACGGGAGGGGGGGGGGGTCACTTTTCATTGGCGACGACGGCGAAAAAGAGAATTGCAAAAAAAAATATAGGACGAAAAGAAGAAAAAAAATGGCGAAACTCTCATGCTATAGTTGACCGCACCGATAAGCGGACGTAAAGCTCCTGGTAACTGGCGTATCTAGTGCGTACAATAAAGCTGACACGTCGAATAGGCCACTCGTGTACACGTACCTGAAACGTATAAGAGACCGCGAGCTAGAACGAGCCGATGCAGTGGTCGATTCGTACAGCATCAGGGAGCACTTGGTTCGCTATCACGCCCAACACCGAAGCCGCGTTTTTTTCCTCGCGAGGGTTGCCGCTCGATTTCGCGCAGGTTACTGCTGAGGAAGATCCAACGAGGATTCGGGGGTGAGCGACTCTCTGCAGGGGTAAGGACGAAAGATTATAATATTCTTACAAGGAACGTCACTTAAACGTCCGCCTTCGATTTAGTTGAAACTCATATATGTGATGGAGCATTGAAAACTATTAGACACATTTTTTATCTGCGGAAAAACATTTTTAAGGGGGGAAACGACCCTTCAAAGACGCGCGTGTCACCCCTTAATTTATATTTTTTTCAATTATTCTATAGTGGATTATTTATCGCTTTTCATTAGAAGAATTTTGGTTTTTGTTTCATTAAGATCGGTGGACTGCTTGTGGGTAAAACTGCAAAACCACCCCTTGACGCACCTTCCTTTAAGGGGTGGTTTCTCCCCTTGAAATCGTTTTCCGCAGATAAAAAAATACGTATTAAATAGCTTTCAATGCTGTATCACATATAAGTGTATTTATGAATTAGATAAAGCGTTTTTTGGAATTTTTTTAGAAGGGAATAAGACATGTGAGGTCGGAAAACATTGAGGTATCTTTTCATGTATATTTGAAATGTGTAAGAAAAAATCTTCAACATGAAACAATAAATGTCTGCAAATTTATTAGCCTATTCCATGTGCGTCTTGCCACTGCAGTCCCCAATCGGTGGGAAAGATGCAGCTCGTAATTCCCGACTGAACCAAATAAATCAATAAAATGTTCAATTGTCATATATTTTTCTTCTGGGTGAATTAAGAAAAAGCTGAAAAAATCGTGAAGTTATAACTTTTCTCAGGTTTGAAAAAAAATGTGTTACAAAAAACACTTTAACGTGCTATAAAAATTATTTAACAAGACTTTTTCAACAACTTTTTTTAACTCACTTAGAAAAGATTTTCATACTGAAAAAAATAAACTTTGGTTTGATTCAATAGGTCGTTTAGTTTTTTTGCTATCACTCCCGCCAATTTGGAAAAATCGTAAAGATTTAAACTGGAGAAAACGCGCTTCATAGTTTTTCAATAGGAGAAAATATCAATATCAAATATCTATCGCTTCTCTGTTTTTGGCCTCGTATCTTCGAAAACATTTACAATTGGCCTCTGTAACTTTGTAAATATATTCTTGGATGGTTTGTCTATCGATGTAAGCAATAAAAAAAAGATGTTTCGCACCTTCTAACTCAGGCTCCTGCCTGGCCTTAGGCCATTCTAGAGGCCGAAAAATAGGCTGTTTGGGGATTTTTTTTTTCAGAAACCTACACAATAAATCGAGATTACAAAAAAGAGTGTTTATCGTACATATCAGTGACTGTATACAATAATTTTTTTGAAGAGATTGCTTTCAAAATGGCGGCTGGGCAGCGTTTATCTCAAAACTGCAATTTTTAAGTTGGCCGGAAACATAACTCAGACAATTTTCAACCAATTTACTTGAAATGTTGAATATATCTTGAAAAATACATTATCTATGGAAGTACGTAGGATTTTTAAAAATATCGTTATTAACAATTATCTGACGATTTTTAGGCAAACTTTGGAAAGTGAAAAATTTCGTCAGATAATTGTTAATTACAAATGAACTATGCAATATAAAAAAAATCATACGTACTTCCAAAGACAATGTATTTTTCAAGATATATTCAACATTTCAAGTGAATCGGTTGAAAATTGTCTGAGTTATGTTTCCGGTCAACTTAAAAATTGCAGTTTTGAGATAAACGCTGTACAGCAGCCATTTTGAAATTAATCACTTCAAAAAAATTATTGTATACAGTCACTGATATGTATGATAAACACCCTTTTTTGTAATCTCGATTTATTTTGTAGTTTTTCTGAAAAACAATCACCAAAAAGCCTATTTTTCGGCCTCTGGAGTAGCCTAACCCCTTAAATAATATTCCTTCTTAGTCCAGGCGCGTAAAAATGGCCTTTAAAAAAAACGTTTTTCGACCGTTCGGGTTTGAAAAAACGGGCGACCAAAAAAAAAAAACGTTGTCTCGATGAAGGTGATCGTTGGAAAGAAATAAAAGTTATCTATTCTTTTAATATTATGTTAAATATTTTTTTCGCTAATTTTGATTGGCGATCTTTAACGAAAATTCAAAAAAGTCGTTCGGGTGATTTTCACAGCATAAAACTGGCGAAACGAAATGAGGGAAGTTGAAAAAAAAAATATTTTTTTCATTACATTCCAACGATGCAAGCTTCAATATTGGCATATTGGAATCTTTACAATACTCCGGAGTTTGCCTTGGTTTGTTCTTCCGAATTTTCACGAGGTAATTCATTCGCGAAAATGAGCCATTTTTCAGCTCCCCATTGAGTCTCGCTGGGAATGAAAAAAATTTAGCGCCCTCCATAAATCCGGTCGGATTCGTTTTTCAGCCTTGCTCTACCTGGCGAGATGTTTTTTTTGCCCCTTCGCTTTATTCATTTTCCCGAAAGGGTGGACATGGCGGTGAAAGGCTGTAGGCTTTCTCCAACGGGGAAGATTCGTATCGGGAAGGGTTAAGAGGAGCGAGAGATAGAAGGGAGAAAAGAATCCGGAATGAAATCGTCGAAGGGAAAAAGCGCGACGACCTAACGGGATCCGCGACTAGTTTGTGTCCTTTTTTTGCGGGTACACGGAGCCACAATCTTTCCTTTCTTGTTGTTGTGGGAGTTTATGGCATAGGGCAGGTAAGACCGAAAGGTCGTGGAGTTCCGTGCTCGAAAGCGCTAGTGAGCAATACACAGCACCGCGGCAACTGTTTTTGCTCCCATTTTCTCTGGTTTTCCGGGAGCCACCGCATCTCCAATGGGTTGTATAATGGTCGAGGTTCGCTTCGCTCGATGGGGGTTGCTCCTTCGTCCCGGTGGTTCGCACTTTTCGTTCGCTCTCCTCGCTTATTTTCCTCTTCCGGACTATTTCTCGGACTCCCGATGGTGCTGTCAAAAAATCGACTCGTTATTGTACGGAGAGAGAGAGAGAGAGAGAGAGAGAGAGAGACCGTCTGTATCACTGTACAGTTTCTCTATTTTCCAAGCATTGGTGTTTGCCCAACGATTTTCAAAACTTAAGGTTCTACACCAGTGTAAACGCTGAAAATTTGGGTGCTTTTCGGGAATTTTTTGGAAGAAAAGTACTCAATCAAATGTTCCGGAAAATTAACAAAATATTTGGCCATATTTGACCTATATTACATAATTTTTTCATAGAAAAATATTGAGATCCAAACGACTTATGCGCTGCCTTCGAAGGCCCAAAAAAAAGTTCCTCCACTGCTGACATAATTCCGGCTGATTGAGTAGCTGAGACCGAAAAAGGAAAAAAAAATTCGTTAAACTTGAAGGTATTTCCTGTACAATGACGTAGGATTTTAGAAAAATATCAAAATCTAACAAAATTGCGTAGTTATGAAAAAAGTCGGTTTTCTTTCCTATAAAATGGTCGTTTTTTTCAATGCCAAATCGACAATTTTCATCCAGTCAGAAATATCCTACGTCATTGTAGAGAAAATATATTCAAGAGTACTCAGTTCAAATTTCAAGTCGACCGGATAATTGCCCTTTGAGTTCCAATGTCAGCAAATTTGAAAAATCTCATTTCGAGAAAAACGCGTTTAAAGATATAACTATCGATTTTTGCAAGATAAAATGATATTGATATAGATTGTATAAACGATCATGGTATTTTTGAAAGTATAAACTATCAAAAAAGGCAAAAAAATCGATTTTTTGAAAGTGTCACAATGGTATAGCCCCTTAATACCAATGTACGACAGCCCGTCAAAATATAAACCGTCTTTGGCCAGAAACTGACCTAGGGTGAAAAAGCCCAATCACGTATAACTGCAAAAGAGAACACACCTGATGAAAGGATCATGAACATCAAGAATCCTCAAAATACACATGTCTGGAAAAAAGATCATCAAAAAAGGATAATAAAAAAACCGTCCAAGTGCCAGTGGGGCCTCGCTTTATTCTATAAATATGACCAATTAACTTTTTTATCTAGATAATAAATTAGGTAATCCTTTTTTGTCTTACTTCATAAGTAGTACTAAACTGAAACCACATGGGGGGATGATAGCTAAAGGAAGCTTTGTATACTCCTGCTGTAAGTTAATAATGAAACTGTATAATATTAGTGTCATTTAAATATTTACACTACAAAACGACTTATTTTTTGGAGTTGCCACCCAATTGCCAATAGTCACATTGTTTGCAGAAAAAGATGAGGCACAGAAAAATAAAGGAACTATACGATTTCTTTTTTGAATTTGCAATCTCGTTCCTTCCGTGACGTCTATCTCTCGTTCTTGGCTGGCACCGATTCCAAGAATAAGTAATTTGCTATTGTAAATATTCAAATAACAATCGTTTTATATATTTTCATTATAAATTGATTGTATTATGTATGCAATAAATTATTATATAAACTACATTATGAACCGGCGTTATTTGTTGTTTAAATACAGTATATGGTACCTAATATACAGAAATTCCAAATCCCTTACTAGTTTAGTTTTTGAGATAGACTCCGTAACAAAAATGGTCTAAAACACAACTTTGACGGCCCCTCATTTCTTCATTTTTGAAGATATAAAAGAAAAAAATATTTGTACTGTACTCAATGAGCTTTAGACAATGACACTCCACATGCCAGGGTAAGACATTTTCTTTCTGCTCCTTTTTCATGTAGGGCCGCCCGTGAAAAATAATTTCATTGAATTTCCAATTCAACATTCAGTTTTGAGTCAACATTCTACTCAAAATATCCAAATTTGAGGTCTGTTATTCATTCCGCTTACGAGTTAGAGCCTATGGACAGCAGAGTAACTAGGGCTCTGTTTTGCCCTTTGGGTACCTAACCCTAAAAAGGACCTCAAGGCATTTCGCCACAAGTATACGGTTGTCTCGCGCTGCAAGATTGGACAATCTTGTTCTCCAGCTCGTACTCGACTCCCTCGATTATACCAATTTACTGCAATTACGACTCGCGCCCCCTGTCGGACGAGCTATTTAATTTACGGCATTCTAACATTTCGAGATTCGCATCTTTCCACGTACTCGTTGGATCGTCTCGTCCCTCCCCCCCAATCCCTATCAGAACTTGCTGATATTTCGTTAATGTCCGATATCTCAGTCCTGACTCTGCAACATTTGTTCGAGAAGACTCGATAGTACGAACAAGCGTACAGAATGTGTTTCATCACGTGGCTTCATTGGAGCTTGTTTCGCATGAGATGCAATTTTATCATGCTTGTTTGTTCACATGTGAGATTGAAATTTGCCACGGTGGAACGAGTACGTGCAATAATCATTCGGTCTTGCAAGTCTCCTTGCTGCGGCTTCGCCCGCGAAGATGCCTCTCAAGATGCAGATAAGGCTAGAGCAGGGGAGAGAGAATGTATTCTGTGTGTGCAGCATCCACGTGTGCGGTCCTCGAAAGGACGCATTCCTACCTGTCACTCGTACGAGGCTATTGCACTCTTCATCATTTACTCGTAGTCCAACCATCGTATTTTCCAATTAGCGCACTCTCGGTATTCCAACCACTCTGCTTTTTTGCCAACCGGGTGGAAATTATTGCAGGGATCCCATTGGAACCTCATATTTGTCTCTACTTCTTGATAGGGGTCGAATGGGTTATCTCAATGGATTCCTATACTGAAACGTCCCCCTTGGACAAGTGATTCCAATCGGGACTTTCCATTGGAAGCCAATGAGAACCGTAAATGATTCTCACGTCATCGAACAGAATCTGATACGACTCTTGATGGATACCATCGAATTCTGCACGTTGAATTCCCCAACACGATATATATCGATATACAAAATGAGAGGATCATAAAAAGGTATAAATCTTATCTCAAAAAGTATAAAAATCTTACTAAAGTAAATCTTCAAAAGGGATTTTAATTACATCACGGGAGATCTACTGTAATTATCGTTTGTTCCAATTTTACTGCACTTTGACGTAATGTGACCACACACGTACACGAAGCGTGCCGGTCATGGTTCAACACGTCGAATTTTTTTTCCGTGACTTTCCACATATCCTTCATCCTCTGAAAAATGTTCGTAACACGGAAAAATCCTTCATTGCAATTGGCTACATAATATTTTTAACCCTCAAAAAGGTTAATAAATTTTACAATAAATAAAATCAGTATAGGGTAATTTAGTCAAATATTGACGTCACAGTGGCCTCACAAATGTGGAAAAAAACTAAAATGCGTTTTTCTCAAAACAGCAGTTTTGTGTCATGACAGTTTTCTAGTGGATGAGCGATACTGTTCATTCGAAAGTACAGTCGAACCTTTATATAACGAATGTCAAGGGAAGTTCGTTATATCAAGTTCTCGTTATATTGAGGTTTTGTTATTCTTGAGAAGGTTCTTTAAACAAATATATTAGTACAATAAATATGGGGACATTTTTTAAAGAAAGAAAGGTTCTATTGAAGCCTTTCTTAGAAGCAATTAGCAATCAGAGCATAATGTATATGATTATGTCGTTGTATCAACGTTTCGGGTGACTATCAGAAGGGAATGGACAAATCTTCGTTATATCGAGGTTCGACTGTAGTAAGATTTCTCAAACGGCGTTAATCGAGGAACAGTGCAGAATCCAATTGGATCCCAACAAGGATTCCCTATGTGCGATGTCCCCAACAAATTCTCATAGAGATGTAGGTGCATCTCGGACTCCCCAACAGTGTGCACAGTATCACGAAAGAATATTTTTCGTTGGGAGACCCAACAAATCCCGATCGAGAATTACAAACAAAACATTCTCAACCGACGTCAATCGGGAAACAGCGTGGAATCCACTTGAATTCCAATGTGCACTCCCTGCGCCCACTATCAGATGCCTATAGGGATGTGACAGGATCTCGAGACTCCTCGGAAATATTTCTGCACGGGCAGTTCTGCGAGAATTAAACTCCGGACGAAGTTCACTGGCTGGAAAGAGTCAACGGATGATGGCAAAGGAATTTTCCACCAATGAAGAAACGCACTGCGATCCGTCGAACTCTTCCAAGCGATTGAACGTTCCGTCAAATCATTTCCGCTAAGAAACACGTGACGAAGTCCGCCTGACGGTAGAATAGGTTTTTATCGTACTTTTATCGATCCCGCCCGAACGATCAGACACTCGATTATCATCGTGCGGGTCCAGGTACACGTCGATAACGTCTGGATCGGAGCTCTTCTCCTCGCGATAATCAAAGAAATGGAAAGGTGTCGAGAAGGAGAAGTCCGGAGGAACATGGCTGCTAGTTCAGGAAGCATAACGGATCGGGCAAAGGGGAAGGTTATTGGGTCTGCCGAGGGGTTGAAGAATAGACCCGGCTGTGGGGCGTCTACGGCACGTTCCAGACCTCCCTAGTTCCAGGGATTACCCATTTTCATCCTACACCTATACAGGCACACCTCGAACTCGCCACAGTCCTCACCCATCCCCTTTTTCCTCCAGGCGGACTGCAGGTGAGCGCTACGTCATGTACACACCCCCGCTCGTCGAGATAGAGATTGGGTGTAGGGTGCAAATGGAGAAACAGCGTGACCCAAAAGTGAGAAAGAGAGTCTTGAACGCGGTCGAGGGTGAGCGAGACAAAGAGGGTATCGGAGTCAGCCGCGTATGGCGTTTCTCGTCACGAACTCAGCTTCATCTCTGTCGTTGAAGGGGAGGGCGCCAGGTTGGCCAACCTCGTTACTGTGCTACTCCTGGCTCGAGGGCAGCTCGCAGGGTCAGGATGAATAGCACCCCCCCCCCCTTGGCAGGGATCTTGGCCCGACCCCCTAAACATTGGAAAACCCATCCGCCTGTATCTATTCATATCGCATTGGCTTTAACCGGAGCTAGCCTTGCTCGGCTCTACGAGAGAACGAAGCCGTTCTCGTAAATGCGCCACAAACTTCCCAACGTTCCGGCTCCGTCAATGTCTGGATATATTATTATATGGCACATGCACGTATGTGTAGGAGGGTGTTGTACGCCGAGAGAAAGAGGTACGTGTACGTAATGGCTGATATGGCCACCGTTCCTACGTGAGGTGGCTAGTCCCAGGCATCAGCAACGTATCCGCCATAATACACGTGGAAGAAAATAACTTCGCCACGAACAGGCAAAGAGACACGAGACAACGTCAGACAGCTCATGGAGCACCGAGACTTTGGCCCTTCTTGCGCTCAGCAGGAAACTCCTATATTTTTTTACATACACATATCCGCGTTAGGAAAACAGCGTCTTCGAACATCCGCGCTGATGCGGTTCGTGAATATTTTTCCACTTCTGGAATGTACCTGAAGAATTCTCGTTTTTCGAAAAATGGGTCTCGCGTCCATGCCTGTAGCGATGCTGGCTGACGTGAGTCGAGCGTTCGAGAGCCCGTGAAAAAAATGGACGAGGAGCTTCCGGCCGTGTAAAATACAGTTTATGGTAGGAGTAGAATGGAAATGTGGGGTCGCTTGATAGGGACGAGTGCTTCTGTATTTGCTGCTTTCTTTGCTCGGTGGCAATTCAGCCCAGTTGCTTTTGCCACGCTCATCCGGCGAGCTTACTTTGAGAGATCATGCGTGATACACACGTGAAATGCCTTTGGTGGACCAGAGTTCTTCAGCAATGGGAAATGCGGCAATCGCCGCGATTATCTCAACTCAGCCGCGGTGTAAATTAACGCCTCGGAATATCTCGGTCTTGGCGAGGCTCTCGGCAATGAAAGCACCAATTCTTTTGGACGAGGCCCATTGGCCGTAGTGTTACTGGCTTTTTTCTTGCTCTTTTTTACACTACGTGTATTTCATTTATGACGGCCACCAATGGCTGTCGTTGGTGCAGCCTCATTGAAGCTCGAGCCTCATTTGACGCTGAGGCTTTCGAGATGTTTGTCTCTTTTTCAGGCTTTGAGAGTGATAATGGAGTCTCTATTGATTTGGCGACTGGGCGATTTCATCAGATTGTTTACGATTCAATTTTGTGGCCGGTTTCCTCCAGCTTGAATTGCGATTAGATAGCGCGGGGAGGTATTTGTGGAGCAAGCAACTTGACCAATGACTTTTTTTTCTTATCGTTCACGCGCGTGACATTCCCATGGAGAATGTGAGATTCAGTTCTGGATGTGGAAGTAATCGCGTCGTTGTGACGGTGCGTGAACAATGTTGCCGAAATTCTCATTGCGCCCTTCTAATTAATAAACCGCTGTGGGTATCTTGAAAATTTATGAGTACTTAGTTCGAGCGCGTTTCACGGGGTTAGAAGCGGGTTTCTCGGGTTACAAGAGTAATTAATTCGGGGAGGTCCGTATCCTAAAGTCATAGCCAGGAATGGCATTTTATTTCAATATTATTGAAATACGGTTTCTCCGGTTTTTTCATTTTATCACGAAATGCCTTATTGTTGGAATGTGTTGAGGGCTTACAGCAGGTTGCATGGTTTGGAAATTTTGACTTTTGGTTTTTGACGGATTCTCAGAATGTAACGTTTCAAAAATATTCTCTGAAAATTTCAAGTCCATCTGATCAAAATTGGGGGAGCGCTGGGCGTTTATAGGTGGGTTCCGCAAACCGGCGAATTTTCAACGCATTTTTCTCAAAATAACCTTTTCAAAATCGGTGACCACGATATCTCAAAAATCACTGCTCCGATCAAAAAGCTGTACTTGAATGGAGGAATTTTTTTTCGATTCATAATTTTTTTTATCAACGAAAATGGAGTTTTTTTCACAAAAAATCGATACTCTCACTTCAGACTGCAGTCATTTTAGCAAAAATCAACATTTTATTAAATTCTGCGTCCGAGCACTAGATAATTTCGTGGAAAAACGAAAAACAGTTGATTTTTTCAATTTTTGATGATTTGTATCTGCTTTCCAAAGAGTAGGATGCACAAACCATGATTTCACCATTTATTCAATACAAAAATCGTAAAAGATACTCAAAACCATACTCTTTAATATTTTAAAAAAAGCTTGAAAACCGGCACACATTTGACCCAGAAAAAAATCACGAAAATTGCTCTTTTTCCGGCCACAAGCTAGGTGTAACCCGTTAAATTAATTATGGCCCCTGTTCTTTGGATAATTCATGAGATGGCAGAGTTACTTTAACTACGTGACCAAGTATGATCGTTCATAGAATGAAATTTACAGTCCGATGTTAAATCGCGTATCTTTCGGATCAAATTTTCAAAATTGACGCGGATTTTGGCGACTGCGATTACTCGAGCCCCGCGAGAATTCCGAAACACCATTTCTCTGACGTGCGGAGAAACGCTTTCGATTCCCTTTTGAGATTCGATCGAGCACGTAAATTCTCCAACTCCCGTATCGCGTCTCACACGCTAAGCTGAGAGGTGTTGAGTGCTCGCGCCATTTCAGGCAACGATTTTCGTTTCTCGCTCTTGCTCTTTATCTCACTCCTCTTTTTCTGAAACGCAAAGAGGAATTCGTGGTTGCACGGGCACCCGGTTCGCAGGACTGAGCATTTCTCCTCCCCATCCACCGGCCATTGGGCTTATCGATTTCTCTTTAAGGGAGAACTAGAGCGATCCTTTTTCCGAAGAGCCGGAAAAAAAGCCTTTATTCGACGCGTTCCCAAAGGATGACGAGGCACGAAAGAAAATAAATAAGGTCCTTGTCCCTGATGGCACAATACCAAGTGAAAGACGCGCTTCCGTCATCAAACACTCCGAGGCATTTTCGTCCTTGCTGAGTGTGTGAATTAATGTTAATTTTTCGTCGATTTCTTGCCGAGGTTTGAAAATTTATTTTCGACGATGCTTTGATTTTTGCAGATGCGCCGGAAACTGGAACGATGGCGGCTCGACGGCCAATGGGTAAGTGGTAGAAGTCAATTTATCTTTTGGATGTAACACTCGGCTTTCCATTCAATTTCCACAACTCCTGGATCAATTGTCCTAGCCCTCTCTCTCTCTCTCTCTCTCTCTCTCTCTCTCTCTCTTCCTCTCTCTCCCGTTCGTTGACAGAGAGCAATTTTCATAGTTCCGTCACACGGCGCGGGTTCAGCATCAGCATGAAAATGAGCTCTGGCGAAAGGGAGAGAAAGCGAGTCTTGTTCTCCTCTCACAAATTAGATCTGCCGAGTGCCACAAGCGATTCTGGGCTCCCGTTCGTTCTTACGCTCTTGGCATAAAGTCAGGCGAATTATCGGCAAGTGGCTTTGGCTCGCCGAGCGAGGCTTCTCTTTTCTCTCCGGCCTCTTCGTCGCGAGCTGTCATGAAAAGAAAGTTCCAGACGAAGGGTGGCTCGATGAAATTTCAGCTTCGATCGTGTACGAGGACGATATGCTCTGTGCAGGGAGAGCGAGACGGGGACTACTCTTTTTCGAACTCTTTCACGGTAATTGGCGTCCCGATACACTTCCTCCGGATAACTATACACTACAGTATCATTAATAAATTTCCTCGTGACACTTCGACCCGTCTACAATGTGCATCCTTCGAGTTCGTGATAAACTACGGATCAAAGTCCTTGCACACTCTCGACCGCCGGGCTGGCTCACAGCCTCGATGCGTTCCTGGTAACGATTATCGTAACGAGTAATTAACTCAAGTTAAGTGAGCGGTAATGAAAATGCTCGCGCTGATCCACTCCCGGAATTACGCGTCATTGCGCAAAAATAGAAATTGCGTGTGTGCTGCGTGGAACACGAGTGCAACGATTCGACGGGACATATTTCTCACAAACGTTAAATAAAAAATCATTTCTTTCAATGCAGACATTTTTTTCATAACGGTGAAATGTACATCTTGGAGGCAACAATTTTTTTGGTTCTTTTTGAATGTTTGCATTTTATTATTATACGAAGCCTTTTTTTGCCAATGAAAATCGTAAAGATATAATAAGAATACGTGAAAGAGCTTGAGTGATTGTCACAGCCAAAAAAAAATTGAACAATTAAAAAGAATTCATTTTTCTGTCATTTCAACGATACAAACTTCAATATAAAGTTTTTTTTTTGCAAATTTAGGCTTCGAAAAACACTTGAACGGTTTTATAATTATTATCAAAAATCTGCAACCATAGTCTGCGAAAAAAGCGACAATTTTTTAAAAATAAACACGAGCAAAATCAGCACGAAAATGGAAAACAAGTTTTCGTTCCGTCGAAACGAGGTAAGCTTGCGGTAATTGTCACAACAACAAAAAAGAATTCTTTTTTTTTTGCATTTCAATGATACAAACTTCAGTATAATTTATTTTTTCGCAAATTTCGGCTTCGACAAACACTCGAACGGTTTCAGAATTCTTACCAGAATTCTGCAATCGAAGTCTGCGAACAAAGCGAGAAAAAAATAAAAATAAATACGAGCAAAATCATTACAAAAATGGAAAACAATTTTTCGTTCCGTCGAAACGAGGTAAACTTGCGATAATCGTCACAACAACAAAAAATTGATCCATCAAAAAGAATTCATTTTTCTTGCATTTCAACGATACAAACTTCAGCATAATTTCTTTTTTCGCAAACGTTTTTAGAATTATTATCAGAAATCTGCAAACGAAGTCTGCGAAAAAAGCAACGAAAAAATTAAAATAAACACGAGCAAAATAATCACAAAAATGGAAAACAATTATTCGTTCCGTCGCAACGAGGTAAACTTGCGGTGATTGCATAATTTCTTTTTAGAATTATTATCAGAAATCTACAACCGGAGTCTGCGAAATAAACCGACAAAAAAATAAAAACAAAACAAAAATGGAAAACAATTTTCCGTTCCGTCGCAACGAGGTAAACTTGCGGTGATTGTCACAACAACAAAAATTTGATCTATCAAAAAGAATTCATTTTTCTTGCATTTCAACGATACAAACATCAGCATAATTTCTTTTTTCACGAACGTTTTTAGAATTATTATCAGAAATCTGCAAACGAAGTCTGCGAAAAAAGCGACAAACAAATTAAAATAAACACGAGCAAAATAATCACAAAAATGGAAAACAATTTTTCGTTCCGTCGCAACAAGGTAAACTTGCGGTGATTGTCACAACAAAAAATTGAACTATTAAAAATAATTCAATTTTCTTGCATTTCAACGAAAAACAAAATGACCAAAAAAACAAACACGTGGAATATGAAAGCAAAAATAAAAAACAATTTTCCGTTGCGTCGCATCGCGGTAAACTTCGACAGTCATCGTGGGTCCTCGCGTGCGCGACAAAGTATCAAAAGCTAAGGCGTGGAGTGGTCCACTTGGTTGATGAAGAGCCATCAGCGATATCAACGTCGCCACGAGTGAAAGTCTACAATGCACTTTACCGCCCCCGCGTCCCTCGCTGCCGTACACAATCCATAAAAATCACCGAGCGCTGCTCCCGAAATGATTTCATTGTCAGAATAAAATCGAAATTCCGCTTTCCCGCGTGAGGCACTCATCCCTCAGGGCATCGCGTGCCATTCTCCTCGAGTTATTAAAGTTCATTCGACTTTGAGCAAAAAAATATAAAAACAAATCCAAAATCAAGCACCGAAGGATTTCGATGTCCGCGATAAAAGTTTCCGTCGCTCGAGACGGAAGAAGCTCCATTTGGGATTCGACCTCTCGATTTGACAAAGAGCAGAGACGAAAAAACAACGCGAAATATACTCTTTGAGTACAATGTCTCGGATTGATGGTAAGAGCGAGTCGGGGAAAATGTCGCGGGGGCACCGTAATACCAAAGCTCTCGCTAGGTGTCATCAACGTTATCCCAAGTTTAATAATATATACGTGAGGGCATACCGCAGGATTATGCTTCATCCGTGTTCGCTCGTGTCTTAGCTTGCATGAAATTTCCAAGATTTGTGAGTGTCCCGGCGCCGAGAACTTGGTAGTAATTTTCCCGCTGGATCAGCCGAACTGGGAGCGAAGGAGTGTTGGAGACGTGGCTAAAATTGGGAAGACGAGTCGTCGCGCGTGTCAGCGCTGCGCCGAGTGAAGTTTCGTGACTCGCCGAACTAATAAACAATGGCGAATGGGATTGGGAAACTCTTGACTTTCTGCAGTCGTTGCGAGAATCTTACATGGCGATGTCAACTGATGCGGGTGCGGACATTGATGACTAGCACCAAAGAGTCTCAACCCAATCGATTGAACACCTCAATTCGGCTAGTTTACTTCCTTGCCGTCCAATCCAGCTTGGAAATGAGAATGACATTGAGAGCATGTTGTCGAAAGCCAAGGCAAGTCGAGCCGAATAAATTTGGAATGTTGGCTGGGCTAGTTGGCTATGCAAACTTGTAACTCTGCGTATGGCGCTTTTCCCGGTTGTTGGAGACGTGTGGCGAGTACACAGTCGGTACGTGAAGGGCTCTAGCATTGATCGGCCACGGGCTCATGAGAAAAGCTCAGCTCTGATTGGCTAGCAAGTCTCTCTGTCTTTCTCCCCCTCTCCCCCTCTCTCTCTCTCTCACTCTCTCTTGGCCAGGCATGTCGAATTCGAGCCTTGCCTTTCTCACTCCCTCGACGCTTCATCGCCGAACGAAAATGACGCTTGGAGCCTGGTGGATTCGTCCTACCAGTTTTCCGGGCGATGGGCGGGGGGATTCGATGATGGGAAACCGAGCGAGAGAAAATGACAGAGGTTTACCTCGAATTGAGAAAGCGTTTTTTGAACCCTACCGGGCCGAAAGGTCGACCGAAAATGAGGAGAGACGAAGATAATTGGCAGCAAAATGGAGCAAATCTCACCAACTGAGGTCTATCTAAGAGCAAACTCCAATAATCGTATCCTCTTGTGTTCTCATCGAGACCATCTCCATTTTTTTTCTCTCTGATCGCGACAGAAGAGGCTCAATGACACTAGAACACTCATCAGCTATAAGAAAAATGATCAAAGATCATTTGTTGTCTACCTTGCACATTTTCCAAAACCAAAGGCTCGCTACAGGAAGTCTGAAAATAAAATGCCTGGCCATGAGTCTGCTCCTTCAATGGTACTTTATTACATTTCCCTTGGGGTGTTTATTGGCCTGGTATTAATAAGATCCAGGCACAATGTGGCCCTGTTCCGGCAAAACTTCGAACGGCTTACGGTAGTTCGGAAGAAAAACTGAAAGTCAAACTGACAATTTTAACGATTTTTTAATATTTCTTTCGAATGTTTAAAGTACATAAAATTTAATCTGATAAAAAAGTATTTTTATTTTGGTACCCATAAGAGTGAACATTTATGATGATTTCCATAGCACTCGGTTGATCATTATCGACTTTACTAGTTAGTTCATGTTTTAAGCAGTTGGCAACGCTACATAACCTCACTTTATAAGACTTCCAATATCACTTCTCAACTACTCGACAAATGTCAAAACATGGCACAATTACGTGTAAGTGGTCGCTTCTATTTTTACAGATAATTGATCTGCTTTTGTTCGCGCAGATAAATAATAAGATTGGGCAGTTTTAAAGATTCATCTTCAGGTAAATATACAGAACGAAAATAGAAAGAAATTTTAAAGTTTTCGAAATAAAGATGTTGACAGCCGTTCTTCATATGCTTATTTGTATACGTAATAATCAATTTAAAAAATTAAGATCTACAATTAACATATTTTAATTCATTTTTTATCCTTCGTTTCATTATTACTTTTATTCTATTCTTATTGTATTTAGCATGATCTGCAGTGGAGGCATTCTGAGACATTCATATCCCATTCTGCGTTAATTGCCATCTAGGAATTTCCCCTAGCAATCAGAGCTGACGTTCCGATCACTGTTTAGAGAGAAAGACCGATGCCGCATAGGAAAATTTAATAAATTATTGTGAAAAATTACACGGTGGATCAGCTACAATGTAGCAGGTGAATTCCGTATTAATCGAAGATTCGAATAAGAAGTTTTGGTGTTGGGTCAAACGACTAAATTTTACGCAAAGTTATCATTTCCGGTAAATTTTTCGTAGATTATTTGTGAGTGCATGTATTTTAGGCCAACTTTCAACGTTCATATTTCGGAAATGGTACGGTGGAGTGGCTTAATGTGTTTTATTTCAACGTGGTTATTGGCATACTATCTCTTTCTAAAAAAAAATGAGGTCGAACGTTAGTCGATTTTTGAATTGTTTCTTCCGAACCACCTTAAAGCTGAAGATGAGTCTGCAGGCAAAAAGGGTTGGCTCAGCTTTGGATGGTGCTGCGATTCTTCCCAAATTTCTCGACTCTCGTTCCTACCTTCTCACAATATGGCGTTTCTCTTTACATTGTAGCTATTTGCTTTTGATGCGAGCAATCAAACTTCACCGAGAACACGTGTAGCTGCGAATTGGAGGAAGAGGATAGATAAAGCTATGGATAGGGAGGCCAGAAGGAAAAGGAACAGGGAGAGAAAGGCTGATCTTTACTTTGAAAAAGAAAAACGCCTTTGTACAAATTACCACAGGATGAACTGGTTTTGTTGCTCGTGCCACTTGGTCTTTACTTTCAGTTGTTCATTTTCTGTCGGTCTCCCTCTCTGACAGCCTCTCCCTCCCTCACCCCTACTCTCTCACTCTTTCTCTGTCTGTCTTGATCTGTCTCGCTCTACCTTTTTTACCGTCGGCAAGATTCGCTTTCGCGCCGGGGCAAGCAACATTATAATGCACTACATGATCCACTCCCTTTATCATTTTCATCGCTGCACACTTTTCTCTCTTGCTGTTGTTTCTTTTTTGTTTGTTAACGCGTCGTTTCTTCACGCCCGTTTGCAACGAAGTGTTCACAGAGTCACAGCGGACATTATATTCCACGTGATAAACTGTATGGTAATCAGGCTGGTGCACAAAGACGCGAGAGGATCGAGAGGTAGGCAGCGGAAGGATCTCGCGATCGCGGTGCCTTTGTGTTTGTGCGCTAATCACCCAACGCCATCTTCCATGCAGGAAACGTAAATGAAGCTTACACGAGCGCCTTGACTAGCCTCGGGGCGACATCCTCTCAGCCTATGGCTCGTGAAAGCTCAGGCATTCTTGCATCGAACTTTTCTTTCTGAGCATGAAAAATCGATCAGAGTTCGTGAGGAATATTTATCAAAGGATTCAGCGACCAGCTCGAGACATTTGAACTTGAACATTGGTTCTTTACTTCGATTGTATGCTAACTTTTTTAATGCACTTTTCTCAGATGTACTTGACATTTGACAGCGTGGTTCGTTTTGGTTTTATCACGGTAGTTTTTTATGGAAAATATGTTGGGGAATATTCGATGGTGTTGATGTTTGCATCGTCAAGATGCAACGAATTTTCTCCTTTTTTAATTTCATTATTTTCTATTAATATCTGAAATATTTTTTTGCAGATTTAGATTACACATCCCTAATATAAGGATCTTCAAAAACGTTTTACTGATTTTCGTGGCCCAAAACCCAAACCCAAAAATGGACGTTACAAAAAAAAAAACTCGTCTCATTCTAACGATGCGAACGTTGAGGGGTCTTCTTACTCTAGATGCTAAAAAGGCTATTTTCATGCATTTTTTTGATGGGTTTATATTATAGATATTGATATAAAAGTTATTACACTTTATAAATACACTTTTGAAATACTTAAGAAAAATTAGTTTTGTGTATTTATATAACTCAAACAAATTTTTAAAGCGTTTTTCTCGAAACGACGTTTTTCGACGGCTTGTTGATAAAATCTTCGAAACTACTGAACTGATCCTTATGAAATTTTAACCACATTTTTTACTATAGCTAATAGCGGATATCAAAGATTTTTTAAATTTTGATATTTACTTTATTTTGCGAAAAACGGTGAAAAAACGTTTTTTTTTTTTTTTTTTTTTTTTTTCAAAAAATGTCTGCCATTGTGTTATTTTTGCATATATAAAAAATCGTATGATATACGCTAAAGCCATTAACATACTGAATCTAAAACTGTTTGATTTTGTGTTTCCGATGTTCCATCTCCGATATTCCATCAACAGCGCAGACCTACAATTTTTTTAGGACATTTTTTAAGTACCCTTTTCGTCTATAAATAGTGACGTAAATAATTAATTTTTTAAAAATGTATTTGGAAAGTGTATTTATTAAGTATATCAACTTTTACATCAATATCTATAATATGAACGTCTCAAAAAAAAATAATGAAAATAGCCTTTTCTTAGCGTCTAAAGTGAGAAGACCCCTTAATAGGTACCATGATTTTCCCAATGTTACCATCTTGCTAGCTCAGCCACGGGAAAAGTTAATGTTTGATCATTGGATGATTCGACTGCGATGAAAATTAACTTTTTTTAATTACCAAATTTCTTTCGCTGATTCAGTCGACGAAAATCATTTAACGTGTTTTCAGGGACTTGATTGAAGTTGCGCAATCTAGCGCTGCCGAATACTATTTTTGATAACAATAAAAATTAAAAATTGTACGATAATATAAATGTTTATTTCCAACGATGCAAACTTCAACATGACATAATTAATATCTCACATAAAAATGTATTGAATCAATGAAGACTGGGCATAGAAAAATAGTGACGAATCACTTTGGAAAATGTTTAAACTTTGAAATTTATCTATTTAGATATTTCTAAGATCTAGATATTTATAAGATTAAAAATCTTCACGTTGGCGTTATCATCGTTGGGATGCAACGAAATGTTTTTAATTACTTGTAATTGCTTAAATTTTAATTATTTTAATTTGAATTATTTTAAATTGCTTAAATTTTTGTTGGTCAATTTTGGCTGTAAAAATCGCTGAAACGTTCCTACGTGTACTTATTAGAAATTTACAACCTCAATTTGCAAAGAAAGGACTGGATAATAAAGAAATAAAATGAAGAAAACATATATATATATGTCGTTGTATTTCAACTTCATATTCATATTCTTAATAAGTTAATTCATATTCATATTCTTAATCATTTAATTTAAAAAAATCATATGCTTAATAAAAACGTAATTATGAATTCATTTTCTTAATTATAAACTTCGTTCCAAACTTCATTGTCATCAAAAAAACATTATTTGTGAATACAGGAATAATATTTCTTTTAAATTTGTAAATTTACCTTTTCAATTTCTTTTTACTCGAGTTCAGTAAATCTCTTCTGAAAGGAAAGATACCTAATGAATCGTTATTGCAAATCCAAACTATTACGTGATGACGGTCCACTTGTGATGCATTCCCGAATGCATTCCGACATTTCCCTTCCCCGACCTCTTCGATAAAATAATTTTCATAAAACATTGTTTTTCGTCCTCGTCTTTCGCGCTCATTGCGCATTTAAATTGTCTCGGTTCGTTGGACTCGAGTGCAGCTTGCATATTAGCCGCAGGAGGATCAGGATACGAGGCGCGCCTGAGCCGCGCCTCCTCAAATCGATAAAGATATCGTCAGGCGAATAGACTGGATTCGCGAGATCATTTGCACGCGTACAATCACGCGGTCGCGTACGTACGTCCCTACACACACACACACACACACACACACACACACACACACACACACACACACACACACACACACACACGCACGCGCACACACACGCACGCACGCACGCACGCACGCACGCACGCGCACACACACACACACACACACACACACACACACACACACACACACACACACACACACACACACACACACACACACACACACGGGCACGAATAAAGTCTGGCTGGCTTTCTGGTTCGATCGGCTCTACACTTCGATTCTGCGAGGACGAGGCTTCGAGGCAGAACCGGTTTTACAAGGCGAATTAATATGTGGCCTCTGCGCTGGTTGGTCGAGGATATTGGATCGAATTTTTTCGCATATGCAGTAAAAAATTTCAATGCCCGACGTAAGGACATTGCAAGTTCACGGTACAGCGTGACGTCCGAGCTCGTTGCGCGCAAAAAATTGTTTTGCCCATTTTTTCAAAGAAAATTTGGATAACAACGAATCGCTCGGGCACAATAATTTTCGGCGGTAAAAAATTTTGAAAAATAATATTGAGAAATTTGAATAAATTGTCGAGGGGCATTATATTGTGATAACATTATGATAGTATTTAATTTGATTTTTTTAAACTTCATATTTAATATAATATTTTTCTTAACCTTCATTTTTTTACTTCATATTCAATTGAATGTTAATTTTTTAAATTTAATATAAAATTTAATATTAGTTCAATGTTATATAAGTATATAACATGAAATCATCGTAACTAGTATTAAACTGTGATAACGATCTTCGTTCTCGCTTATCCATAATCACGACCCTTATTGCAATACGAAGATAAAGTTCCCGTGACTCCGGTAACGAAACGTCGCGATAGGAGCACTTTTTGCTCCGAGAATACTCGCATTGCGAGGATATTTTTTTTCCCCGGACAACTCAGTTACCCTCGTAAATTGTACTGTTCTCGGCCTGTGGAACGTCGAACGATTTCGTTCTTGATCAAATGGATAAGGTAAATACACATTGGAGAGTGAATTCTTGCATTAATTTTCATAATAAAAAAAAAACGCATTATGAAGATACGTCTCAACTGATCTGAAGTAATGGATGAATGTAATCTCTTCGAATAATAATAAAATTCAATCATTAAAATAAATCCGATAACTGAACTCATAAATCATTGGATTGCACTTAATTATTTCATCCAGCGACTGAATTAATTAAGAATAGTAAAATTCACGGCAACTTTATTTAAAAAAAATGTAATCATAACTGCAGTCAATAAACAGTACACAAAAAAACCATTTTTCACCCAACAGACGAGAAAACCGTAAATAAATCATGACTGTCATTCTCGTAAGACACGACGTTGAAGTTTGCATCGTTGGAATACAACGAAAATGATTTTTTTTAAATTTCACGAATTTTCTTTCGCAGTTTTGAGCTACGACGATCGTGAAAATATTTTTGATGATTGTCATTTAGCGATCTACAACAAATTTGCAAAACATAATATTGGATAATGATGAAAATAATAAATTGAAAAGAATTTTCGTTGCATTCCAACGATGTAAACTTCAACCCCATCATAAGACATGTATGAGTCCTCGGCGCCAATTTTTCCATCGAAGTAGGTTTTTCGGAGGGGTCTAGAGGACCAAGAGGCTTATTGATCAGAATCTTTGCCAACGATTCTCTCGCTCAGAGTAGGGCCTAGTAGCGCCATCTCCCACAAATCTCTAGAGCTAAAATGTTTCGGTGTGTCGAGGGCAAAGGGGATGGATGAAGGGGTACCCCTCTCTCGCCTCGGTGATCGCCGACAGGGGGGAGGGAAATAGGGCCTCGGCGTAGGGTCGAGTTCACTTTGGTCGAGACTCTTGTTGGATCACCCCCTCGCTACCCCGACATTCCCCTTGCCACTTGGTCGTCATCCCTTTAGAAATAGAGATTCATCCATGTGTGTGTGTGTGTGTGTGTGTGTGTGTGTGTGTGTGTGTGTGTGTGTGCGCGCGCGCGTGCGCGTGTGCGTGTGTGTGTGTGTGCGTGTGCGTGTGCGTGTGTGTGTGTGTGTGTGTGTGTGTGTGTGTGTGTGTGCGCGCGCGCGCGCGCGCGCGCGTGCGCGTATGTGCGTGCGTGCGTGAGTGTGTGTGTGTGTGTGTGTGTGTGTGTGTGTTAGTGTGTGTGTGTGTGTGTGCGCGCGCGCGCGTGTGTGTCTGTGTGTGTATTTTATACATATATCTATATGTGCATGAATATTTACACATACATAGAAATATATGTGTCTGTTGGTTCTTCGCTGGCGGTATCGATCCCTAGTGAGTACAGGTCACACGAGTCTGTTACGAGGATTGCCAAAAAATTCTTACCCAGGGCTTTCCTTTAAAGGCGGGAAACCAGTTTAAATGACTCAAAGAATCTAGTTTTCTTTGTTTTTATTCAATAAATTGTTAATAAAACTATTCAAGAATATGTGCCCAAAGTAGTTTGAGTAGTTCATTACTGCCTTGAATTTTTTGTTTTCGGTATTTTTTTTCAAACGCTTTTTTCTCGAAACCACTTTTTCCAATTTGTGTACACTCTAGCTCAAAAAGTTTCTGATCTATAATTGTTAAAAGTGATAGTTAGGTTCTTCATATAATTCCGCTTTATATGAACCTGAATTTGGGGTGATATCATTGTTTAAAATATATTTTTTCTAGAAAAAAGGTTATAAAATAATGGCAAAAATTACACCCTTTTATTTAAACACCTCTAAAACTGCAATTTTCCATTTTCTTGGTCAGAGTTAGGTTCACGTAGAAGGAAAACATGTTTTTAAAGTAATCTTTAATTGTATTGATTTCTTATGAAAACTGTAGCCTCCAGAGTGTACACAAACAGTAAAATCTGATAGCGACCTTCGAAGGGCGGCAGGTTATATGTTTCATATTTTCAGAGAAAATGCTTCTAAAAGATTCCAATATTTGTTTACAAATGTGTAGAAAATATTCCCAAAGATTGAATAAATTCAATACATTCATTCCTTATAAAAAAATTATGAAAATCACTGAAAAACGTACTCCTAAACTGTTTTCCCGCCTTAACCTCCACATCAAAAAACTTTCCGCCTCCAACATTTTCGTATCCTTCGAGTAGTCAAAAAAATGCATTCCTCCCATCCAGCCACGTAAAAAGCGTTTTCTCAATAAATCACTTTCTGAAAGAAAACAATTTTTCTTTTTGAGCATCATCCAATAGCAAACGACTTTCGACAACGAAAAAAAATTCAAAAACTCCCTTTGAGGGGGTGATGAAAATGAGCCCTTCTCGACACAAGCAAGCAAGTCAGTGAGATTGCTAAAAGTATCGAGTTGTTAAATGCCTGCGTTACTTCGAATGGGATGAGCGAGGGGGGAAGGGGGGCGGGAGAGAGAGAGAGAGAGAGAGAGAGAGAGAGAGAGAGAGAGAGAGAGAGAGAGAGAGAGAGAGAGAGAGAGAGAGAGAGAGAGAGAGAGAGAGAGACGGGGGGGGGGGGACAAAAATGGCTGACAGATATTTTCAAAATACGTTCGAAGGGTGTCCACCTCGATGAACATTTGGAACGAGTATCTTGGGCTGATTGCGATTTTTTCTCGCTGCACGCGGCTAATTGGCAAGTTTCGCGTTACGAGCCGAATAAGTTTTTCCCATAAAGAGCTTAATTTATTTCAACGTACGTCTCGCGGGTCGAGTGGTCTACCTGTATGCACTCATTGCTCCCCCCTTACTCCCCCAGTCACTCCTTACGACGATGTTATTTAAAATTGAAGAATTTACTTCTTGGCGACTGTCAGATGAATAAATCGCAAGTTTCACGACCGTTTTCCTATCCCGGACATTAACACACAAGTCGAATGGAAAAGTGCCCAGTTTCCACGATGTACCTACGATACATCTCGAAATAAAAATTCCCACGATCGACTACCGACAGCGAGGCTAAAAATGGAAAATCACTAATTGAGTGCCTCAAGAATTTTTACCCCTTGGCTTAGACCCAAACAAACAAAAATGCAACTTTGTTGCCAAATTGATTCGTCCGGAGAATGAAGAAGGAGAAAAAAGTGCGTTTTACGGTGAAACTGGAAACGCAGGTTGGCGCGAGCGCGTGGACGGAAAAAAAGGGGCGATAAGTAGTTTCGGCTGTGTGGTTCAGACGGACCGTCCGCATCGTGTAACACCGACCGAGAGCGAGGAGCTTGAGCATCTCGTGGACAGATGGCGACACGAATCAGTCGCTCGCTCTCGAGAGCTCGGAGTGGTCCAACCCGGGGCGTCCTGAGAGACCCAACCCGAGACCTTCGAGACACGTTCGCATCCGACACTCGCCGAGCCTTGGTCGGAGAAGCCACGCGCGCATCCCGCCACTCCGGCCCATTTACACGAACGATTCTTTTTTTTTTTCTTTTTTTTTTCGTGGCCGAAAAAAAACCATCACAGTCGCTTCTTTCGCGGCTCGAACCACGTGACACTCGAATCTACATATCGTCGAATTTCTCGCGATCGACACGTTTCTCGTATTCGGTAATGGGGGTCCAATGAGCGGAGGGCAAATTTGAGAATTCGTTTGTAGAAAATCAATCATGTCGGGGATCCCAAATATTTTTGAAAAATTATCAATCTCGGCTCGGATGCTACATTCAAAATATTTTAAGAGGCTCATTTTGCACAACCTTAAGGCGTCTTCTCACTTTAGACGCTAAAAAAAGGCTATTTTTTATTGGTTTATATTATAGATATTGATGTAAAAGTTGTCACACTTAATAAAGACACTTTCGAAATACAGAAAATAAAATTATGTTTATTTATTTAAGTCACTGTTTATAGACGAAAATGGTAGTTAAAAAAATGTCCTAAGAAGATTCAGTATGTTAATGGCTATAGCGCATATCATACGATTTTTTATATATGCAGAAATAACAAAATGGCGGACATTTTTCGAAAAAACGTGTTTTTTCCATCGTTTTTGGCCAAAAAAGTAAATATCAAAATTTAAAAAATAATTGTAAAGAATATGTGGTTAATATTTCATAAGGATCGGTTTGGTAGTTTCGAAGATTTTATCAACAAGCCGTCGAAAAACGTTGTTTCGAGAAAAAAGCGTTTGAAGTTTGTTTGGGTTACATAAATACATTAACATTTAAAAAAAATGTATTTCGAAAGATTATTTATTAAGTGTAACAATTTTTATATCAATATTTATAATATAATCCTATCAAAAAGTTCATAAAAATAGCCTTTTTAGTGTCTAAAGTGAGAAGACCCCTTAAAGGAATCGCGAAAATTGCCGAGGGCGAATTCGTACAATTAAGGTACACAAAAATAATTTAAGAGTGGAGAAGGGATACGTAAAGCCGTAAAAAATATCTTCGTAAAATGATAAATGAAATGAATTATATTATTCTAACATTATTTGGTTCCAGTGATCGAATTTTTTGCAATTCACGTTGAGGTCCATGTTAATTTTTGCAAAATCGAAGAACTGCGAATTTGTTAAAAATAGTAACGATGTATAATTCTACTTCTGGTATATTTTGAAAATTTGACCATTCTAAAAAAATATTTTTCAAGACTCATTTTCCCCACTTTTTCGTATACCGTTGTTTATTCGTCGCAATAATTTTACGTGCCAGCGGTTTTCTCAATTTAAAAAAATCGAAAAACTATGCCTATTCGCCAAAAATAGTAATTAATTGTGTCATTTTACGTCTGGTATGTTTTAAATAGTTTGACCACATACTTAAAAATATTTGCACCATCTTTTTGCGTATCCTCAAATGCATGTTGTCGCCGAACGATTTTTCATTTTCAGAATAGTAGAAAAAATATGCGGACTTGGTAAATATAGTAACCAAATGGATAATTCTACGTCCGGTATATTTGCAATATTTCGGTTCCCGATATAAATAACAAAAGAGGTAAAAAAGAGCATAAAATCTACCTGACTTCGATCGCCACTCAAGTAACCAATAATGCTCAATAAGCCTTTTCTCTCGGGCTGCGCTCTTACTTGTACCCCAATTAAACCCGTTAAGATTTTCGGCATTTTACGATCTTGTTTTACTCTAGGTCCTCTCTACCTTCCGTTTCATTGCCGTTCGTAGGGTCCTCATTTTGGGGGGGGGGGGGCGTGCTTTCCGCATGCCCTCATATATATATATATATATATATATATATATATATATATATATATATATATATATATATATATATATATATACACACACAAGGGGCTTTAGCATCCGACCTGGTGAATTGTTCGCCATCACAGCATTTTCAGCCCTTCAATGAAACTATAAAATTGGCAAAATACATTGACCCGAAAAAATGAGCAATTTTTTTCCTCGTTACACTGAAATATGCCGTAAAACGTGCAATTAAAATAAGAGACAGTTCCGATCCATCGAGAAATAATTGCAGCTTTTTTTTTAAACCAATGCAAGCTTCAAATATATATATATATTTTCGAGAAATTTTTTTTTCTCGTATTTAGCGTAGTACGAAATTTCTGTGAGCTTGGCTCGAGGGATTTATGTCACCG
Source organism: Ophion obscuratus (assembly GCA_964007375.1). Taxonomy (NCBI): domain Eukaryota; kingdom Metazoa; phylum Arthropoda; class Insecta; order Hymenoptera; family Ichneumonidae; genus Ophion; species Ophion obscuratus. The sequence goes on from OZ023317.1 coordinate 24,991,158, forward strand.
ACAAACACGTGAATTTTCATAAGAAGGAATCGCGAGGGCGTAAGCACTCGGGGCCGATGAGAATCGATGGCGATACGCGCCAAGGCACATGTCGATCGATTATTATTTTTATCCGTAACTGATATTATTCCGGTCTCACGTTGTTATTATAAAAGAATGTACATAAGGGGATGAGAATTTTTTATTCGTCGCAATAATCCTCGGAAGTTCTACGGGCAGCTGCTGCTCGCATCAGTTATGCGAAACGTGCAAGGGACTACGAGAGAGTGGGAGAGAGCGAGCGAGCGAGAGAGAGAGAGAGAGAGAGAGAGAGAGAGAGAGAGGCAAGAGACGATTTTAGAATATCCTCCGTTGGAAATATAAAGTTCCGTGCGTCCTCGTTGTCGACAAAACGGAAGAGGGAGGAGTAAGGTAGGGGGTGGAGGGGGTGGCGAGAAATGTGAGAGGAAGCTCGGGATGCCAGGAATGCCAGACGCGTTCGATGTCGAGAGCTTACAAGCTGAGAGCTTCGCTCTTCCTCGCGCCATTTGCATTCGCGAGATCCCCGCATTTTGGAATTCAGCTGAGACCCGACGAACAGTGGATTCAGACGGGGCACTCTCTCCAGGGCTATAGACCTGCTCATATTCTCTCCCGAGTGCAAAAACCATAGGAGGGACAGAGAGAGAGGGAGCGAGAGAGAGAGAGAGAGAGAGAGAGAGAGAGAGAGAGAGAGAGAGAGAGAGAGAGAGAGAGAGAGACAGAGAGACAGAGTTGAAAAAGGTTTTCGAACTACCACCTACCACCTTGAATACCAACGAAAGCGGAAACATCATTTTTCCTCGTCTTCTGCGCCCTCCCGCCCCTCCTCAAGCACCTCCGAGCATTCGCCCCTATTTAAAAAGTGCCTCCCTCTTCTGTATGGCGAGTTATTGTTATAGGCACACGAGCAACCTGCCCGAATTATAAATAGCCGAATCTTCAGACTCTACCGTACAATATTGCACTTTGCTTAATGGACAAGCCGCGCGGAAAAAAATGCTCAATTAATCGGCGTCTGGAGGCGAAATATATTTGTATACATAGAGTGACAATTATAGCGTGGCCATGTGTCTTTTAAGGGCCTGGCGCGGAGATTTTGAGACCGAGAAAAAATATGATATGCAATATGACGTTTTGAAGTCGTGGGCGAAAACAAAATACAGCGTGTTTTTATGAAGTTGAAGTTTGCATGAATTTTTTTCAAATTTCTTTATTATCCAGGATATTTTGCAGATTTGTTGTAGATCGTTAAATAAGAAGCTTAGAAAATTTTTGCGCGATTTTCGTGGCTCGAAACTGCTAGAGGAAATTTGGGAAACAGATATTATTTCCGTTGCATTAAGACGATGCAAATTTCAACGCCGTGTATTTTTGTGATTAGTAATTATTCATAGATAAAATTGAGCATAAAAGAAAAATTAAAATTCTATCTTGAGTTCAGCAGAATGAAGATAATAAAACATTGAATACGAAATACTCCGGAAAAACAACGTTTTTAAAAATTGAATTAATTCCATCCATTTTAAAATGCACCTTTGTTATTTTTTTTCTCTACGACGGGATGCTCGTAAAAGTTTTTAAGGCGTATTTTGTATTCAGAATTTAATTGTCTTCGTTCCGATGTACTCAAAATGGAATTTTTATTTTTCTACGGAATGCTCATTTTTTTCTGGCAAATACTACTCATCACAAAAATGCGCGGTATTTTTTTTCTAAGAAGACTTAAAAACTGATTTACAATTATTTTTTTAATAATTGTTACCCTGTATAATAATACCGACGTTGCTCAGTCGGTATTATTCTTTGATTGTCTATAATTATAATACGTAACCACGCGGCCAATTACACGCGTACATACGGAGTGTATGAGCTTGAGCATCGTTGAAATACAATGAAAAAGATGATTTTTCAAATGGCTCATTTTTTTTAGATTGAATTTCCGTTGATAAATCTTTGTTACGAAAATCCCTAAAACATTTTTCAAGCCGCTTATTTAGAGATCCAGAAATTAAATCTGCAAAAAAATACTTTGCAAAAAAATTGTTTAAATCAAAATGAATTTTCGTTGCATTCTAACGATACAAACTTCAAGACGATCGGAGTGTTCCAAAGTGCCTTCTTTTCGCGTTGTAAAATTTCACCATTTGCCATCGAGGTACTCTTCATCTGCACGAAACTGTGACAAAAAATTCCTGACCCCCGTTCCATTCGATATTCATTCAAAACATGCAGAGCCTCTTGGACTCCGATGCCAACGTCCATATTTTACATAGAGATCTAATCGCGAGAACATTTTCTCATTAACGCGGGCAATGCGAATCACGGAGTATCTTACGAAGTGAACACGTCTTTTTTTATTTTTATTTTTTATTCTTAACGAACAAAGTTTCATCGCAGTGCGATTCGCAATTCGAAAGTGAAATTTCCATGGGAATAGTGCTCTTTGTACGGCGCGAGTTCCGGCGAATTGTCGTCTTTCCAGTCTGAGGAAAACGATCCTCCTATCCGCGCGAGCAACATTGATACTCCTCCGCCTCATTTGCACGACCGTACCGAGGAGGAGCCCCAAGCACGGAGATCACGCCGTACATAAATACACATCGAAGTTCGCCTCTTTTATTCTTCTTTGGGGAGCATAGTAATCGAGTCTGGCGTTTGTACGTAGACGATAAATGGTAATTTTATAGCCCGCGAGCATCAGACTTCTCTTCGAACGTAATTTGGACGAGGAGTCGAGTCCGGCGTGTGCATGTCGGTCCGACCGCGGCCCGACGGTTCTCGTTCATTCTATACCACCTAAGTCATCATCATGTTGAAGTTCCCATCGTTGGAGTGCAACGAAAATTAATTTTTTCAATCGCTCCAATTTTCTGCTGCCGATTCAGGCTGTGAATGTCACCGAAATATTTTCACGAATTCTTATTGGAGATTTACGAATTTTATTTGCAAAAAAGCTTTGGATCGTGGTAAAAATAAAGGAATGAAAAATGAACGAAAAATTCGTTGCGCTCGAGAGATGCAAACATCAACGTCATCGTAAGCGCTGAAGTTTGCATCGTTTGAAGGCAACACAAATTCTTTTTTATCTTCGTATTCTCCATTTTTTTTATCAATATCCAAAATTTTCGTAGATTCACCGATCTCGAGAGAAAATCCCAAAAACTTTTGAAAACCACCAAAAAAATGAACAATTTAAGAAAACATCATTTTCATAGCATCCTAACGATGCAAGCTTGAACATTGTGTTTCTTTGTGGTCAACTAATATCTTGATGTTTCACTTCGTTTTGAGCCCTTCGTCACGATGAATTTTCAGTTTAAGTTTGGATCGATGGAACGCAACAGCATTCAAACATTTTTAATTCTTTTTCTGAGTTCGAACGTATGCACTTGCGAGTTTTTATGTATTGTCGTTTCCATTCCAACCCTGCCCTATTGCTCCCTACCCGCACTGCGCTAACCTAACCTAACTCCCGGGTCTACAACCATCTTAAGGGGTCTTCTCACTTTAGACGCTAAAAAAGGCTATTATCATGAATTTTTATGATAGGTTTACGTTGTAGATATTGATATAAAATTGGTTACACTTAATAAATACACTTTCGAAGCACATTAAAAACACTTTTTTTTATTGATTTAAGTCACTATTTGTAGCCGAAAATGGCATGAAAAAATGTCCTAAAAAATGGCAGGTCTGCGTCGTTGATGAAATCTGGTCGATGGATCATACGAAACAAAAAAATCAAACGTTTTTAGATTCAGTATGTTGATGGCTATAGCGCAAATCATACGATTTTTGATATATGCAAAAAATGATGGATATTTTTCGAAAAAAACAAGAAACGTGTTTTTTTACCGTTTTTGGCCAAAAAATTGTGAATTTCAAAATTTGAAAAAATCTTCGATATGCGCTATAGCTATAGTTATAAAGAATATGTGGTAGAAATTTCGAAGATTGAAGATTGTATCAACAAGCCGTCGAAAACTGTTGTTTCGAGAAAAACGCGTTTAACGTTTGTTTAGGTTATGAATACATTAAAAAAAATTTTGTGTACTTTTTAAGTGCAACAACTTTTGTATGAATATCTATAATATAAGTCTATCGAAACAATTCAAGAAAATAGCCTTTTTAGCGTCTAAGGTGAGAAGACCCCTTAAGCTACACCTTATCAGCCGAGGGTACCCCCGAAAGCATATTCTTTCGATGTTCTGGTGCACAAACTTTTTTTACTCAAGTATCTACACGAAGGTCTCAGAAGTAAGTTGGTTGATGCGCCAGCCGATGCACGGCTGAGTGGTCACCGCTCCGAGTATTGGCCATGCACATTCCCTTTTATCGCAACCCCAAATATTTTTGTCCATTCCTATTGCAGGTCTCCCAATGAGAATCTCAAAATAGCTGCCCGATCTTCGTGGCTGAAATCGGCTAGAATAAATTTGAGCAACCGAAAAACGTCATTTTCACAACACACTCGAACGATGCAAACTTGAAACTCTTGGATTTTTGACAAAATGTTTACAACATTTATTCGGATCCCTGGGAGATTCCTGACCCAATAAATCGTAACGTTCGACCCAGCCATGTGGGTCTCGGAGCAGGAATTGTTAATTCGCATAGTCACAGCAGTGATGAAAACAGAGAGCAGTATGCGTATAAAAAGGCTTTCGACGAAAAGAACCGAACCGGTTCTCCTGGCAAATTTACAATAATCGCCAAATTCCCTATAAGCCCAAGAATATCCATAGATCTGGAATATAAATTTCTCATTACTCAAATTCATCTAGACGAAGAATACTTTAATTTCACAAAGATCCTTTTTTTTTTCGTGGTTCAATCTTCTTAAAAGTCTTTCCAAGACGTTCCACACGGTACCCAGCAGTACAATGTACCAAAAACTACAACATGCAATATACCGTAAAACCATTTTTGCCCTCCACATCCATACAAGCCACACCCACACGCGCGCGAGTTGATGCATCAGGCTTGATAAGCCATTTTCCGCTGGATGCTGCTGAAGGCCCTTACGGAATTCGTAGCTCTCCACCAGGCGCTATTTCCTTCTTATATACGCTGCAGAAAAATTGTCTCGCAAGCGATCCCATCCACGTATATGTACATACATCTCGAGAGCGCAACGTGACTCGATAAGTCTTTTTTTTGCCGCTCAGCTCATGGCACAGCATCGGACGTTTCTCCCGCTCGTGCTATCCTGGCTTTTGCTCCACTAGGGCCTTATTTTCTCGCCTTCGCTTTACGGCAAAATGCGAAAAACTTCATCCGCATCGGAATGTCGGTTCTACCCGCGGATGTACGATTTTTGCGAGGGGGGGAAGCGCATGGATAATAAATTATTCAATTCGGCGCAATACAGGTATCGGACGGAGCAGAAGAGCTTCGAGGGGCAGGGGGAGGGGGTGATTTTTCGCAAAACGAGAGTTCAGAGTAAATGGAATCCACACGAAGGAGCAGCTCCGCAATCTTTCGCTTCTCTGGACTTTTTTCGCCCCCGCCTCGTCTTCTTCTTCAACTTCCGGGGGTGGTTTTTCTTTCCTTGCTATTTATCCCGTAAGACGTCGAATTTGCGTTTAATCCGTGCTTCCACGGTGGAAACGAGAGTAGGTACAGAAGAAAGCGAGCTGATCCCGAGAGGGTCGTACACTGGTAACGGCGAGAGAGAGAGAGAGAGAGAGAGAGTCGAGAGACTATACGTAGGTAAATAGACAGCGTGAGAACAAGAGAGCTTTCGCAGACAACGAGTATGCGAGTGAAGAATGAGATAGAAAGCAGATGAGACGAGGAGAGGTGTGAGATCGCGTACTTTGGGAGACATAGGTATACATTGACGTGCGCAATGAGTTCGCAGCTACTTTCCCAAGGCGTCTCATCCGGCACCTAGCAAAAGACCCCGCTCTATAGCTCTTCCTCGTTCTCTTGACGGCTTATCTGAATATATAGATATATGGATATGTTTCCCTGCCGAATTTGCTTGCCTCGGTGTACAGAAGCTTAGTCAGCAAAAGTCTTGTTTCGCTGGCACCTCGTTCGGCCACCTCCGTGCCCCTGGAAAAATGCCCTGTAACAAGGGTCGCCAAAATATTTTGACATATTTCAAAATTCATTATTTCGGAAAAATGGAAACCTCGGCAAAAGGAAGCCATAGGATTTTGTTTCAATTTAACGTCATTTGAATTTATTCAATTTAATGTGATTTAGATTAATTAAATTTAACGCGATTTCAATTTATTAACATTTAATGTGATTTAGATTAATTGAATTTAACGGGATTTAAATTGATTAAAATTTACATTAGTCCTCTAGAAAGTTAGCGATTCGATTATAAAAGTTATCAAAGTTACTAAGAATGACCCAAGCAAATGATAATGCCTGCAATAAAATATGTCAAATGAATAATAATCGTTTTCAGGAATGGGATAATAATTGCCATATGTTTCAGTATTTTTAATATCCAATTTTTAAGGTCTTTAAATTTGTAGAGTTAAAGTGCAATGATTTTTGTTCCTTTTTTAGTATTATGCAACACCTTTTTTTTAGGTTTAGGGTACAAATTCTTTAAACGGCTCCCAACACAACATTTGAGAGTATTTTATTATCTAAATAATTCTAAAAAATGTGGGCAATTTCATCAAAATTAATTATTGCTCTCAATTATGCACACTTGGACAAAATACAATTTTTGCTAAGTGTCGAGACAAGCAATGACCTCAGTTTTTCTCAATTTATCATCATCATCAGCTTTTCACGGCATAATCTGAAAAATCAACAAACTTTGAATCGATTCAACGACACAATAAGTATAGTTTTACGACACAACTTGAAATCTCTTTTCCTGACACGATAAGTTGGAAATTCGGTACGACAGGAAGCTCGAGAGAATGAGCGATATAGCAAGAGCAGGAGAAGTCATAGTGTCGGTTTGAAGTGGGTCAGTTTTGCGGGCCCTGTGGCGAGAGAATACGGGCGAGACGCCAGCATGGCATGCTGGTGAAATTGATGATCTTCATGGCTGTGAAAGGCCAACATATCTGTATGGCTATGCGGGAGAAGGGGGAGGAGGAAGAGGAAAATCTGCAGTACCGCTATGGGCGATGCGGTAGATCGAGCAAGAATATACCGTATTATATTCTTGCATGTGGACAGGTGAAAATTATCTCGAATGCACCAGCGCGAACTCGAAATTGTCTATATCTTTTCTACTCTATCTACTTTTTCGTACCACTCTCTCTCTCTTTTTTTCTAGCTCTCTTTCTCTCTTGTCATCTTCAAGGAAAGACTTTTTGCGCATCTTTTCGAACAAGATGTGTTAACCCTTAATAGTCACACTGGGCCCACGGGACCCAAACAAATTATTTTGATGCCGGACAACTTTTTTTTCCCAATAAAACATACATTTTTTTTATATGCCTAAGCGTTTCATTGTTTCCTTCTAAATCGCACCTGCGTTGGATTAAATAAATATACTTTTTGGAAAGTCCTCAGAAACCACTATGTCTATTTCAAAGTACATTGTTTCCAGATTATAAAACTATTTTTTTTGTTAATAATTACAAGAGTTACAGCAATTTTTGTAAAAAAAGTCATTTTTCACGTTTTTTTTTGTGTATTTAAAATTTAGTTTTTGATTCGTAACCAATATCCTTGAAGTAAACAAGGTTCAAATTATACGTCACTATTTTTTTCATATCGCTCAATGCATTATTTCATTATTTATAACAATTTAAAAACGCCTGGGTCCCATGAACCCAGTATGACTATAACGTGATTCTAGCTAAGTGTGGCTACTAAGGGTTAAGTTACTAGTCTCCGATGTACTGTTTAAAGTGCATTGCTGCCAAATTTTTCAATTTTAATTTTTTATTTAATGTTACTTACGTTTTTACATCGCGTTATTTCTTGTTAAGTTATTTTTACTTTTGTCGTATTTTTTATTTGAATTATATCGCTTCTCTGCGTACACATTTTTATTTTTATCATATTTCTATGCAAATTATAAGCCATGCCCTTCATGATTTTCATCTTATTGTTTCTTTCCAGATGCTTGTCATTTTTGTATACTTTATTTGTTATTTCTGTTATTTTAACCACTTTAAGTGGTGTTTTTATAGTTTTTATACTTTATTGATTAATTTTTTCTTACGTGTATCTTGTTGCCTAAAGGTTATACTAAGGCATATAATAAACAATTAATCAATCTTTCTAGCTCTCTTTTTTCTCTCTCTTTTTCTAGCTCTGCTCAATATTTTCCATCCACAACAAAATTCATGATCTTCTACACTTCTCGCATTTTTCCTTCGGAGTAATGCGCAGTTTTCGACTTGTCCCTTTCTATCAATATCTCCCTCTTGCTCTTCCCTACTATGAAAGGTCGCAAATGTTTTTCCACAATATCAGCGCCATTTTCAACTCTTCGCCGTCCGGAGGAATATATCTCCTACGCGAACTCTCAGATTCTATTTTCTCCGGGTGTACATAAGGCTGAATATTTTTTCACGATGTTTTTTCAGCCCTTGGTAAATCCGGGCTTTCGGTGATGTGGTGTACGCAGCGAGAACACGAATGGGTGGGCTGATGTTGCGAACGTTTTACTCTCGTAGACGCATGAGAAAAGTTTCTTTTTCTCTCCATGCCTGTATGCAAGGCAACGCAGAGAAACGACAAGAAAAACTATGTAGAACGAATACGGTGAGAGAAAAGCAGAGAGAGAGAAAAAGAGGGTAAAATTTCATCCCCCATGTCGTAAGGCTGCGACTGTCGACCTCCGACTCCACCCCTCGTTCCCCTACGAGCTTTTTCCTTCGCTCTCGTCGCCTTGCAAATTCTTCATTTCTTTGGTTGTGACACTGCGACCCCCTCCTCGCCCCCCTCCCCGTTGTCTCCTCTCTCAAGTTACGAAATACGTATCCAGGACTGGAGGAGAAGGGGGGGGGGGCATGGTGTATAGTAGATGAGTAGACGCTATGGCCCTCGGCGAAAAACGAAATACACGAGAAAGATTTTCCGTTGTCGTTCCTCGAAATTGAACTTTTGTTGTTTCCGCCCTATCGAGTATGCTCCTATACGTACCTACGTGTACATGTATATGCACCCAAGCGAGGTATCGCTGCCTCGCATCACACGGGGATGCAAGGCCCTCTCGTTCTTTTTTTTTTTTTATCTCTCTATTTTTCGCGTCCTTAGGGTCTTACTCCATTTTTCTCCCGTTTTATTTCGAGGCTCCTGCGTACCTCATGCCTCGAAAGGCATTTTCCTTCCACCTCGAATTTATTTGCCCTTGAGGAATAATGATCGATTCCAATGCGGTCCCGGGGAGGAAATCGAGTGTATTGGGAAAATACTCGAATTGGTGCATTATGACTCGCTGATTAAACGTACTTAGTCAAGATTCTGGAGCTTTGATGCAAGCCTGAAAAAGCTCAAAAATTAGGTTACGACTCACGTGAGTTTTGGTATAATGGAAAGTAGGTGAACATTTATTAGTTTCTTTTAGTTTTTAAATCGGTGAGGATGAACTTCTTTTGATTTCGGTTGACTTTAAATCGAGGGGATGAATGTTTCTTGATTTTTCTTGATTTTAAATCAAAGGGGATGAAAATTTGTTTATTGCTCGTAGTTTTAAATTGAAGGGGTTGGAACATTTCTTGGTAACTCTTGATGTTGAATCGAAGGGGATGGCAATTTGTTGATTTCTCGTAGTTTTGAATTGAAGGGGATGAATATTACTTTATTCCTCTTGATTTTAAACGAGAGGATGAATATGCGTGGACTCTTTTCATCTACATCGGAGTGATGACATTTTCTCCATTTTTCTCTTCATGAAATCTTTTCTCTGAAATTCTCTCGATTTTTTTTTCATATTAAGTCTGACGTGTTGAATCTTCCTGGATTTCTCTTCATTTTTAAGTGGAAAGGATAAACACTTGTTTGTTTTTCGTCATTTTAAATTGGAGAGGATGAAAAATTCTTCATTTATCTTAACTTTAAATCGGAAGGGATGAAAATTTATTGGTATCTCTTGATTTTCAATCAAAAGCGATGAACATTCATTTATGTTCCTTAATTTCAACCCAAGGGATGAACATTCCTGGAGTCCTTTTCATTCCAAATCGGAGTAATAAAATTTTCTCGGTTTTTCTTAAACTTTAATTAGAGGGAATGCAGTTTCCTTGATGTTTCTTAATATTAAATCTGAGGTGATGAGGGAATGAAAATTTGTTCATTTTTCGTAATTTCAAATTGGAGGGGGTGAACAACTCTTGATTTATTTTAACTTTAAATCGGAGACGACGAAAGTTTCTTGGTATCTCGTAATTTTCAATTGAAGGAGATAAGCAATTCTTGATTTTTAAAAATTTCCAACGGAGAGATAAACATGTCTGGACTCCTCTTCATGTCGAATCGGAGTCATAGAATTTTGTCCATTTTTCTCAATTTTTAATCGGAGGGAATAATATTACTCCCGATTTCTCTTCATTTTAAATCGGAGGGGATAAAAAATCCTCGATATCCCTCAATTTCAAACCGAAAAAATAAAACATTTTTTAAAAACATTTGTTTCATTTTTAGAAGAAGAAAAAAAAACATTTGTTTTTTCAAAGAAGAAAAATAAAACTTTTTTTTTCAAAGAAGAGAAATAAAAAATGTTTACTTTCAAGAATTTTCAAAGAATTTTTTTTTTTCAACAATTTTCAAAGAAAAATGAATCATTCGTTTTATTTTTCTTCATTTCAAACGAAGGGATGTCAATGCCTTGGCCTTTTTCCATTTTAAACCAGAGTGATGAAATTTTCTCCATTTTTTCTTGATTTTTAAACCTCCGGCATGTCACTTCTCCATTTTTCTCAATTCTAAATTCGAGCGAATCCAGTTTCCTCGTCTTCTCTCACCACTAAATCCGAGTAACCGAATATTTTTCGATTTCACTCAATTTTCGTTCAAACCTCCTTAAATTTCTCAATTTCTCTTAAGGGGGGAGATACCGTTAGGCGAGGAAAAAATTGCTGATTTTCATGATTATTTTTTAATGGAAAGATTTCTTCATTCTTTCTTCATCATTATTACTACTTTTGTCTGTGACATGGATTTTTTAAAAATTAATCTTCCAAAATCGCGGTGATATCGCACAGTCTTCTAAACGGGTTGCGGCGAATGTTGTCAGATGGCGTGACATGTAGCGTCACTGGGATTAGTCCGAAAAAAGACCAACGAAGTTTTTTCTCCCCTCAACACTCATACGCGGAATATGAACCAAGAAAAAGTGAAAAATGTTGAAAATCGATGAAACGGTACGCTTTGAAAACGAAAAGTTTGAATTTTCCGAAAAAAATGGCTGTACTTTGCAGTAAAAAAAATACTGTTTAAATATCGTTCACCTGCCCTTAGCAACCCTGCGGTCGGTTTTTATCGAAAAAAAATCGGGCTACTCTTTAAACATTTATTAATATGTCTGCATAATTAAAATTCGGAAAAGATAAAATCCAATAGTTATAAAAAATTATTGAAAACTTTCAATTTTGGGCAAGTGAGCATTTCATTTTAAATTGGTCCGGGTCAAAGTGACCCAGTGTGTCAACGAAGGGTTAAAAAAATTCACGAAAATTCGCCAACTTTCTCCTCGCCTAAAGGCATCTCCCCCCTTAATTTAAAATAGTCAAAATCTCGAATTCTCAATTTCCTCTCACTCCAAATCCACGTAAACAAAAACATCTAGCTCCCTCGTAATTTCAAATCACCGGGAGGATTAATAAAAAAGTACGAAATTTTGCTTCCTCACTGTGACTTTCTCGTTTCGCGATATTTTCGAATTTCAGCGTGCGTTTGTCAAAGTGCTCCTACATCAAAGAGTATCGAGGCGCGTTTGTGCGCCGCCACCCGCGGTGCGTGTGGCAGTAACGAAAGAGTTGCCGAGCACAGAGCGCGGTCTCCTCGAAATGCAGTGAATCGTCGAACGCGCAGCACGACGCAATCTCGCCGTGGCCTCTTCACAGGCCGCCCATGCACGTGGAAAGGTGCCCCCGAGCCTTTCCGCGTTTGAACGTTATAATAAACTCGAGGGTATATTACGCGAATCTTCGAGTATATATACCGTTCAAACGTACGGCTGGCGTTTTCCATCCTGACACCGTTCTCGGTTTACGCGTGTCCACGTAGAAACGAGCCACGTGCTACTCGCGCGGTTCTCTTCGTAACAAGCGTACACATGTGCAGCCAAATCGTTTCGGGTATTATTATTGTCGTTATTATCGCGCTGAGAGCAATAAGGGCGCAGGACGAGTTAGGCCGGGGTTTGTAATTGCGGGAGATAGGGCCCTCGCGAGTTTGTCACGATCGATTGAACGTTGAGGAGACGTTGCCTTTGCCAAAGCATATGCAGCTTGACTGTAGCTAGACGAGTTTATATTTATACCCCCCTAAAGATTCCGCCAACCCGTCCGAGAAACGATCGTCATTTTGTATACGCAAAAGCCCTCCTCAAAACGCGGAGACTCTTTACGTCTCGAAAGAGTCGATCGATGAAATCGTTTGGTCGCTTCGGTAAACACGGAAAAGCCATATAGTTGTCCGCGAACGTAAAATTTGCTCTCTCTCTCTCTCTCTCTCTCTCTCTCTCTGTCTCTCTCTCTCCTCCCTCTCTTGTATACATCTTTGTACATAAATGCATCAGGCACGAAGGATAGACACTGAGAAAAAATCCCTTTGCCGCATCCATACCGGCTTCCTTGACCAGCGCTGAGTACTTCGTATAATTAGCTTAGACCACGTATCACCGCGGGAATGTGGTAGATCATGTACTCTCCAGTCGCATATACGCGAGCTTCACGCGCGCAACTTTGTACCATAAAAATGTTATCTATGCCTCGATAATACTGTTCGCGAGTCTCAAGGCGTACGTTCACTTTTCCGAGGTACAGGACGATTCAAAAAAAATTATTCGCATTCCCGATCAGGCGAGATTGGAGGTGATTCATGGAAGAATTTTTCCACTTGGCAAAATTCAACGGGAGAGGGGAATATATTTTTTTTTTGGAATTGTAGATTCAGGGGATTGTTCGTTGAAATGGAAGCAAGATGGTACTCGGGTAACTTGATTTCTTTATTTTTATCCTAGCATGAATAGTTTGACGGACGGTGCTGTTTGGAGAAAATAAATTGTAAGCTTTTTTCTGTACAGACACAGATCACATTTTTTGCACTATTTTTATACAATATTTTAAAAAATACGTGGAATGAAGCGTCCGTAAAAAAAGGAACGATGTAAAAATATTCGGGGATATAATTCTATGGTATTGACAACGTTGGAATGCAACGAAAAAATATTTTTTCGCAACCCGCTCGTGTAACTTGAGTTCTCCGTTTCTATCTTAGCATGAAAAGTTTTGACTTTCGGTTCTATCAGGAGAAAATAAAATGTGAGCTTTTTTTACAGAGACGCAAATTACATTTTGTGCACTTTTTTCTCAAAATGAAAGAAAATGCGTGGAATCAACCACTCCTAAAAAAGAAACGATATAAAAATATTCGGGAATATGATTCTATGGTATTGAAGTTCAAAATATATTTTTGTTTTGCATTCTCTTATTTTTATAATAATTTTTATAATATAAATATAACGAAAAAAAAATCAAGAAATTTTTTCATTGCATTCCAACGATGCTACCTTCAATCTCGTGATTTTTCATAACAAAACTTATTTAGATCCTTCGGAGAATTACGCCAGAATTTTATCAAAACGAAATGCATTCCAATTATTTTAATTCTAATTTCTACCTGAAGCAATGCATGCGATTCGTCACAAAAAAAGTCCACCAAATTCTCACATCGACCCGGAAATATTTATATTTTGAATCCCCTTGTACATTTCCCTCCGACCAACACTGTACCAAATCTTCACTAGATGGTAAATAAAAAACCAACGAAGGAAAATAAATTCCTCGACATCTGAATCACTCTGTATCATCGTGCCCGGCGTACTGAATAACCATGAGACTTAATTGTTCGAGCGAATCGAATTCTATCTCCACGATACGCACGACCACAAGTGCATAATGACGTATACCGCGCGACTCAGCATAAGCTTGATCGTAGATGCGGAGAGAAGGGAAATTGAACACAGCAGGGTTCTCCTGCATATTTATTGTGTAAGAGATTGTGTTGAGGCTCTACCGACTCCGTAACTGATAATTGCTAAATTAGCCCGTTAACATTTTTTTCCCTGAGCGGATGCACTTTACCATATGCATCGTTCCTTGCTCCACTTTGCAAACGAGTGTCATTGTTTTTCATCGTGGAATAAAATATGCATACATGCATGTATACACTAGTGGAATTAATTCTGGACACACATTTTTTTTTAATTTCGCATTTATTGATCATTTTTACGTTACAGTCACTTATCTTTTATATTCGTATCAAAGTATGCTTATTAAGGCAAATATTAAGTAAAAACATTTTAGATTAAAATAAAAGGATTACAGTGTCATTTCGGTGTAGCAAAATATACATTTTCTGCGTGAATATATTAAAAAGAAACAATTTCCATTAAAAGTGTCCAGAATTAATTCCACTAGTATATATATATATATATATATATATATATATATATATATATATATATATATATATATATATATATATATATATAGGAACATATTTTGAGTTATGTCTACGCAATATTGGCATCAGTACGTTGAGTCGTTTTGAGGACGGTCCGTGGATATTTTTTTCTAAACGTATCGTCCATTTAAATGATGTTGAAGTTTGCATCGATGAAGTATAACGAAAATTAATTATTATTAATTCCTCAATTTTTTGCCCATTTAGACAGTAAAAATCACTGATTTTACGTATTCTTATTAAAGATTCACGACCTGAATTTGCAAAAAAAAATTCTTTGGGTAATTAAATAAATAAAGAAATGAAATTTATGAAAAGAATCGTCGCTTTGCACTGATGCGAACTCCGTCGTCATTAATGTTGAGGATGGAACGATCCTTGAAACGATATTTCTATCAACATGCTTGCATTTATCTGAAGCTGGCTTTAATGACATTGGGTTTGAGTAATGCCGAGTATGAGGACAATAGGCTACTCTGAAGTTCCCAAAATCTTCAAATCCCAAAGTCTTCAAATTCACCTTTTCCTATATACAGGGTGATTGGTTGTTCGTCACGATTCCATGAAATAATGGTAGGGCATGCTTTCCGTTGTCAAATAACCCAGTGAGGCTTTTCGCAAAAGTTAACAATTTTCGTCATATTATTTTTACTATTTTTTTAAATTCAGGGTTGTGCACCTTTAAAAAATAATTTAAAAAAACTATTGTATGGAATTAAACTATTTTATTATTGGGAGTTCGAGGATACAGTAATAAAGAATAATCAACCCTTAAATAAAAATAATATGCGAACATTTTTGGAGTGAGGATCCAAAAATCAACAAGCCTAAAAATTATTCCTATTTGATTGTTGATAATCATTTGTCACTGTGTCCTCAAATAACAAATAATGAAAAAGTTTGATTCCATACAACAGTTTTTTTCTTATTAGTTTTTAAAGTTGCCTCCCCCTCACTTAAAATAATAATAATATTATTTAAAAAATGGTTCACTTTTGTATGGGTTATTTCACACCGGAAAACATGTCCTACAACCCTTTCACGAAAAAAATAAAATACGCAAATGGCAATGAAAAGTGAACGGCAATGCATGTGCGTGTGTATATCTACATATGTAGTTGACTCACCTGATCTAATCTCCCTTGATGGATCCCGCTGCGAGGCGCAAAGTCACGTGACGCGATTTGAAACAAAAAATATCACAATTTTTTCGTGTTCTTAGCCTTGAGAATATGTCCAAGTTTACCTTGGTATCGCGAACACGCGGAGAAGATTTTCGTTCACGAAGTTTCCCTGAGACCTTGAAGGGACAGACTGCCTTCAGGGCCATTCTCACCTGTCGATCGTTTCGTGGTTTTTCCGGCCTCGACGACGATTTTCTCCATTCAGATAACGGTAAAAAAAGAGTCTTGTGCACCTCCGCACCCCTTTTGGCCTCGTCTGGCAGAAAGGGGTAGACGTTTAACCCCTTCCCCGATGCGCCGCGTGTGGGGGTGTATTTTGTGAGGATCGTACACCAAAATATCCATCTACCGAAGAAAAAAGGACCCTCGGGCTGTATTGTCCCTCGGATGGTCGTAGCTTACCTATGGGGACACGACACTCTTCTTACAATCGATTTATTACACCGTCACGGACAGCCCGACAAACTCTACACCCTTTACGCCGTGTTTTATTGTCAAGGTGAAACGCCGAGTACGGCTGTTCGCGCCCCCGCGCGCTGCTTTTTTTTCCCTATGGTACACTTTAAAACGGCCAATTGCTCGGACTTACGACGTTGGACGAGATGGCAGTGCTTTGCCGGCTATTGCTTCGGGAAAGGGTTATAAAGCCGGGGAAAAGGGCCCACGAAAAAAAATACCTTCGTTATTGAGGTAGTTGTCGAGAAAAAAAAGAACCGAGGAGTAGGTTCCCTTTTTTCTCGAGGATTAAGTAGCATCGTTTTTTTACGGAGAGACAAAAATTTAACAGTTCGATATGGTTGTTTTTTTTCGTGCATTTTTTTAAAGAGGAAATAATGGCAACTTAGTAAAAATATCCAGTTTTGTTCGAACACCTAATTACTATTTAGTGAGCCTGCATATACTTTTTTGAAATTATTTGCGTGTCATTTGTAACTTTTTTTAAATAAAATATAATTAACATTGTATTTATATTAAATTATATAGAATATAATTAACATATATATATTGAATTATATAAAATATAATTAGTATTATATTTTTTAAACGGTTAATCAGAAAAAATCCGAAACGTTATTTATTGTTACTTTGGATACATTCATTTTTTGTTTAACGATAATTTATTTATGTGCACGTAGGTTGGCTGGGCCTCTGTCGAAAATATACGTTTTGATAGTCTGCATGATAACGGGCCTGTGGTTCGATGGACCTGAAAAATAGGAGAATATTCTATTAAAGTTAGTTCATAGTTGTAGTCTGTTGAGTCTAATTCTTAGATAAATAAAAAAAAATTAACTTATCAAATCTTGAAGAAATTTTATTTTCGTGTCGAATTTCGCGTTTTCAATGTTAATAAAAAAACGTTCTATACAAACATAAAAACGTTCGAACAGACTATAGAGGATACAATCTCAAAGATAAAAAATGTTAATATTTAAAATGACAAATGTGGAACCATTTCAAAAATGAAAAATGTGGACATAGGATATGTGGAAAACTGTTCAAGCGATCATGCAGATGATCCTAAAAAATGGTCTTCTAATTGACATTTTGGAATAATTTTTTTGCAAGACCGCAAGAAATCATCAATGAAAAAAAAAATAGATTATTCGAACATGCTAGAGGGATGTAACCCTTTAATGAGATGACGTTCCAATATTTTTGCAATGGATTGTCAATTTTCACAATCACAGATATTTTTATCAAAGAAGTGGCAAACATGTGCAGTTGCGTACAACTCCCACGCAGTTTATCTTCCGATTAACAACACCTCAAAATATAAAAGTTATAGTCTAACATCAATTATCAAGTCTCCCCTTACACATATATATGTATATCGGTCTACGTACAGTCGCTCTCTTCTGAAGAGCAACGAGTGAGAATTGCGCGCGCAGCTGCTCGATAACACGAAAATGCGGATGGCGGGGGGGGGGGGGGGGGTGATAGAGGCAGCCTCCATTCGCGCCACCCCCTTAATCGCAGTTCGTCGGGCATTCCCGAAACCAGCTCCACACCCTCGCAATTCCCTCCAAAAAAAAAAACGCATCTCGCCCGCTCGCTCTCGGAAGCCCCGTAAAAAACTACCTGCACCTGGGCCACCCCATCCGTTCGATGCGAGAGAGCGCCAAGGGGGAGGAGAAACTCCATCATGTCGAGAACCTCCCTTATCCGACGCGTTTGTCATATCTATGCCGAGAGTAATATGAACCAACTTTTTCACGTACGTTTTTTTAACGCAAGCGATATAACTTGTATCGCAAAACTTGACTTTGGCAAAATGTAGTTCTTTAGTCTGCGATTTTGATGAAATGGCAGCTGTATCAAAATTCAATACTACGCTGAATTAAATTGAATTTACTTCGATTCGCAGGCCAGACGAGAATTGAAAATCAAGGCAGTGAGAGAAGGCTTCGTGACTTGGAATCGAGTTTAGTATAATTTAAATTGCGAACAATTGTTGGGGACGTACGTGAAACGTGACGAGTATTCGTTCGACCAATAAATATTTCCTTATTTTTTCGATTTTTATTTATCGCTAGTTTTTCATCGTGATCTTTAGATTTGTTCATGGTGATGTTTAGATTATTCTTGGATGACTTTTAGATAATTTTAGATAATTCTTAGATGACTTGTAGATTATTTTAGATAATTCTTGGACGACTTTTAGATAATTTTAGATAATTCTTAGATGACTTTTAGATGATTTCAAGATGACTTCTGGATTTGATCATGAAAATTAAATGATACGTCAATTAAATTGATTTTATTCTCATTCACACACTAGGCAAATATTCAAAATGACTGTAGCTTGAGGCAAATTGACTTCAGGTCATCTACAGTAATAACACTTTGATAATTTTTAGATGATTATATATGATTTTAGATGATTTCGAGATTGCATAATGAAAATTTAATTATGCGTCCAATTGAATTAATTTTATTTCTACCAATTTGAGGCGAATTGAGTTCAGGTCATCTACAATAATAATACTTAGATACATCTTAGATGATTTTAGATGATTTTCAGATTATTTTAAGATGATTTTAAGATTTGATCATAAAGAGTGAATGCGTCCAATTGAATTGATTTTATTTCGATAGACACATTATGAAAATATTCAAAATAATTGTAATTTGATGCGAATTGACTTCAGGTGACTCTAACACCCTAATATGCCCACATTTTTGCACAATCGTATGTATTTTTATTTTGATTTAAGATTTCCCTCTGGATTTTACTCGTAGCAGATTTATGCAAATCAAGTACCTTCAATTGGATCGATTTTATTTCAACACGCACGTTAAGTAAATGTGCGAGAAAAAAATCGTCTTTCGGCCATTCACAATAATTTGCGTGTAAATTTATCCAGCAATGCGTATTCAAAAGATACATAACTAACTTACGTAATAAAATGACTTTCAAACGATTATTAAATCCGTACGTAAGAGCTGTCAATGAGTCAGCATAAGTATACAAACATTAATCAAATAAATGTCACTCTTTCCTATTGCAATTCTCTTACATCAAAAAATCATATATTCTCCCTGCAATATGTGACGTACAGAATGAAAATGCATAAACATTTGTTTTTATCGCGCACATCCCCTAGCACTATCGGTATGCAGGGCTTCCTCTTCTTTCATAACGGGGGAAATATTCGAGATATCATTGTTCCCTTGTAACAAGAGGAACGATCCTTGGGGATAGTTCTCATGCAGATAGGCCACACACAGTATCACAGATTGTCTTCAGTGTCTGGGAATCTCCCGGAGAAGTTCGGATATCGCATAGCGTATATACGCATGTATATATACACTATACGTACAAAATGGTAGGCAAACTTCCGGGTAAGCTGCCGGAGGGTCCTCAGGGGTGATTTGCGGAAGAGCTCCTTTCGCAGCAAGGAGCTCTGATGTATGCAACGAGAATAATATCCCATGGTGTTCATCCCTCCACGGGGTAATTACCATCTCTCTTCGGGCAACTCTCGAAAATCGAGAGGGAAGATTTCTCCCTTCCGACGTTTTACATTCTCAGCGATGCAGAGCACGCGTACGATATATGTCGCAGCTTATATTTCTATGAGGTAATCCGAGTTACACGGGTCACCGATAATTTAATCATCATAATATGGATCATCTGCACATGAGAATGAAGAATATGCGAGCAAATACGGGCTGGACGCATTTTACGTAAATACCGAAATTTCACGATGTTGAAGTTTGCATAGTTGGAATGCAACGATGTTATTGTTCTTTATTTTTCATTTTGTCATTTTGTCATTTTTATCGATGTCCTAAGCCTTTTTTATGCAAATTGAAGTCGTAAATCTCTTATAAAAATACGTGAAAACGTTTGAGCGATTTCCACAACAAAATTGGACAAATAAAATTTCTGTAAGCGAAGAAAAAATAATTGTTGCATTCCAACGATGCAAACTTCAACGTCATAGACTTTTCAAATCAATTCAGGCTGTACACATTTTACGTGATTTCCAAAATGTTCGCTTATGGAAAATTTCGCGGCGCATTTATCAATTTTTTCGTTCAAATACCATTTCTCACGCTATAAATCGTATTGAATGAGTTTAAAGTAACGTTTTTTAATAACAATTTATTTTATTTTACCGGTTTACTAGTCGATTTTTTTTACCGATCTGCTAGTCAATTTTTTCCACCCCAAGGCTGATGATTTTCAGAATTAAAATGTACCACATTCAAGTTAAAAACATCAAGTCAGTCTGTACATATTTCACATAAATTCCAAAATGGTCGCTTTTGAAAAATTTCGTGGCGATTTTTACAAAACTGTCAATTGAATACCAATTCGCACGCTCTAGTTCGTATTGAAAAAGTTTAAAGTAATTTTTTAATTAAAATTTATATTCTTTTACCGATCTAATAGTCGTTTTTCTACCCCAAGCTGAAAATTTTCGAAAATTGTAATGCACCACATCCAGGCTAAAAAATTAAGTCTGCTTGTTCACATTTTACATAAATTTCAAAATGTCCGCCTATGGTAAATATTGCGGCACTTTTTCAAAAAATTTCAATTCGATGCCAATTCTGCCGCTTTAATTCGTTTTGAAAAAGCTTAAAGTAACGTTTTTCAATCAAATTTTGTATTCTTTTACCGATCTACTGTTCGATTTTTTACCGATCTAATAGTCGTTTTTACTACCCCAAGCTGAAAATTTTCAAAATTGAAATGCACCACAACCAGGCTAAAAAATTAAGTCTGGCTGTACACATTTTACATAAATTCAAAAATGTCCGCTAACGAGAAATTTTGGCCCTTTTTCCAAAAATTTCTACCTTATTAACTACCTTTTAACTTATTTCAGCCACTTTTTTTTACCGATCTGGGAGTCGATTTCTTCCAGCCAAAAATTTCAAAACTTGAAATGCACCCAAACCCACCAAGAAAAAAAACGTGTCCCAGGCGTCAATGACGTTTGAAGCACACACTTCCGCCTGGAATCCTTCGCAGTACCTCCGAGTTACCGTCCAATTAAAAATGGCTGACAATGTCAAATTTCGACCATGCACCGATGCATTTTCCGCAATGAACGCAAATGGCCGCGAAGCCTGGCTCGATGACCGTTTGAGGGTGATGAGAGCACAAGGGGTTGAAAGTACGTTTGCCCTTGCCCGGACGTAACCTCGCGCTGCGGCGTCTTTGGGAAAACGACATCCTTTTTCAAGATTAACGAAAGATGAGAAAAGTTTTAACGCTTGGCTCGGGCCCATTTTCTCGGTGACATTGTAGCGGGCGAGTCACCGAGAGCGTCCGATATCGCAAAGCCCTGCGGGGATATGAACAGCCCTATAGTTCACCTCGGTAATGCCCTCCCCCCTTCGCCGCCTCGTCGCGCTTCCTTGGCTCTTTTCAGAGCGCGCATTCTCGCTTCGAGAGATGAGAAATATAGCTCGGCTTCTCTTGGTTTTTGGTTGGCACTTTACGAAATGCTATTACCGGGATAAGAGAGAATCTGAGGTTGTCTTTCGACAAAAAAGAAAGGGAGGGAGAGAGAGAGAGAGAGAGAGAGAGAGAGAGAGAGAGAGAGAGAGAGAGAGAGAGAGAGAGAGAGAGAGAGAGAGAGAGAGAGAGAGAGAGAGAGAGAGAGAGAGAGAGAGAGAGAGAGAGAGAGAGAGAGAGAGAGAGAGAGAGAGAGAGAGAGAGAGAGAGAGAGAGAGAGAGAGAGAGAGAGAGAGAGACAGAGAGAGAGAGAGACAGAGACAGAGAGAGAGAGAGACAGAGACAGAGAGAGAGAGAGAGAGAGAGAGAGAGACAGACAGAGAGAGAGAGAGAGAGGGAGAGAGAGAGAGAGAGCCACTGGCCATTCGTAACTTATTCGATATCTTAGAGAGCGTAAAGTTGAACGAGGAAAAAAAGTCCTCGACTTACTCCTGGCGCAGCAAAAAATGTCAAGAAACGCGTGTCCTCTCCCTTCATATGTGTATGCATATATACATATACGTGCAATAAACGGGATTCGAGAATCTCGAGCATCATCCAGAGGTTCAAGAGTCAAGATGAAAGAATTTCTATTTGCGCATAAACGTGATAAAGAAAAAAAAAATCTTACAAAGTTTGTCGCATCTCTGATATTCTCGGCGGTAATGAGGAGGCAATAACGCTGGGAGCAGAGTTCGATCTTAAAAGTTGAGTGTCGAATCCCCTGATAGTGGTCACGAATATTCGGGATATTGACGTAGAGAGGACACATAAGGATATATATATATATATTTTTTTCGTCAAATCAAATACGCTGGGTCGCTCCAATACTCATGAACACATCGTTGTTTTTTTTTCTACCGTCGACTTTGGCCTGGAGAATAACTTACGTATATGTGTATTTCAAAGAGATGTGATTTTTTCGATTTTGGGCGAATCGTAAAAATTGATGGTTACATTCGATTTCCGAATAATAGGTTCGCCGTTGATTGCTTACGCAATTTCGTCTAATCTTTTGATTTTTTGGAGTAGAATTTTATGGCGAAAACTGGTCGCGAATTTTAAAAAATGTGGCATTGATTTCGCTGCTTCTGCGTTTGATCGAAACCTGTTTATTAATTATACAAAATATATGGATTTTTTTATTGCATTATTATCAACCGCCAATGAATAATGTACGGTTATAAATATTATCAAATATAAAAAACTATATATATATCGGGTTGAAGAAAGAGAAATTCAGAATAGCTGCAAAATGCGATTTGATTGTTACGAGAAAAAGAAGAAGAAATCGACGACATATCATATATCAAAAATAATAATTTGTTTCCTAACATTTTAAAGAAACATATTTTTCGATGTATTACATCATGGTGATTTAATTTAATTTATGTATACATATAATTATTTCTGATATGTTCGTTGTTGATATATATTCACGTAATTATTTATAAAAAATTTAAGTATTCTAAGTAGAATTAATACTTAGAGCCGATAAATAATTAACAGTGACATTTAATGCTAGATAATAATAATCAAGTATTATTAAAAATACAATACCAAATAAGTAGTGTACATGTGGGTATGTATTTGCGACGATGATATTTTTCCATTTTTCCGATGAAGTACATTTAGTGATTTTGTTTTATCCATCTAGGTATGAATGAAATTATTTAATAGTGTTGAAGTTCATATAGTTGGAATGCAACGAATATTCCTCTTGACTTTTTTTATTAACTTATTTCTATTTTCCTCTTTTGTTTTACTTTTTTACTTTTATTTTCATTTTATTTGCAGCCTTTGATTATAAATATTTATTAACTATTATCAAAAATGTTTCAGTGTCTTTCATAACCCAAATGTGGTAAAAAAAAATACGAAAATTTGAGAAAAAAATACATATTCGTTATATTGCAACGATGCAAACTTCAATACAATATTATTTCTCAGTGTTACTGAAATTCATTTATGTCATTAATTACCCAAAATTCAAGTACATTTTAATAACATGCATATTCATAGCCGACAAATAATTCACAGTTACAATTAGTACTAATTAATAATAGGTCATTATCAAAACTATAATAAAAAATACAAGTAGTATTTCTTTACGTCGACGAAGTTTACACATTTTTGCATACAATTATTCTCTCCACTTAACCAAAATAAACAAGTCCGGTTTCCCTCATGGTAAATCTAGTAAATGATAATTTTAGAGATCTCATAGGCCAGTCCCACACATTTAATCAGATACCTTTGATACTGTTTCCCTCCTTTCTTTGCGCTCAGGATCGTAAATCACGTTTCCCCAGCTCGCGTTTCATATTTTTCGAGCCCACTTCGAGTTTCTGCCTTATGCTAACGAAGGAAGGAAAAAAAAACGGGAACGAAATACAGATCCACGCGAGACAAAAAAATATCAAGCTGCAAGTCCCGCTCAAAAGTCGTAATTCACTTTGACATTTCTCAATATCAAAATCAACATACTACACACGTGTATACGGAGAAACACGCGTATTGTCGAAAACAGCTGATATTTCGAGTCTCGTATACACGAGGTGATATTTTCGAACGATGACTGCGCAGCCACCAACGCTCTATCGAATTTTGCTCTCGCTTCCAAAAAATAAAGTATCGCCGAGAAACTTTTTTTTTCTTCGATTGTCCTATCGTATTTTCGATGACGTACCATTGGACGGCACCATTCACGACTATGATCGGAAATCTATTGGTATACCTGTGCATACGTCGTTTCGTCTTGAGCGTATCGACGAGACGACCCATCGAGAGTTATGAGCTCGAGAATTGATCGTTCGTGTGTCACGAAAACGATAGAGAAAGAATGAAATTTCGTACAGAGCCTCGAGGGGAAAAAAAAAAACCGTAAACACGTTTTGGACAAGATATATGCAGACGTTTAAGTTTGATAGCACACGATACCCGAAGTTTTATCATTTTCTTCGTAACTTTTCTTCTTCCCGATAAACTACGTGTGAGTGCGGTTCAAAAGTTTCAAAAGCCATATATTCGTTCTTCCGATCATTGATAAGACGATTTTACATTTTGTGGAAGAATACTTAAGAATAAATTCATCACTTTGTCAATGGCAGTTAGCTTCCTCGTTTAGACATCATTTGTGTATCTGACGTTGACAATCGAATGACCGTAAAATTTCAAGCATAAATTAAGACCTTATTTACGTTTGGGTGGACGGATAACAAGGCTTTTTAGGATTTTTTTTTTTTTTGGCAATCCTTATGGAGCAATGAAAATGAGGTTGGGAGGGTTTGTTTGACATATATGTGGGTACGCAAATCAATTCTTTATTTAAAAAAAAATAAAAAATGGGGGCTCAGTTGCTGGTAGAAAGAAAACACCTTTTTTAGGCCCTCGTTGGCGATGCACATGGACACATGGACCTAAAAATGTTTTTTTCTTTTCGTATACTACATGAATTTTGCTAGTGAAGTACACACGGCTATGACAAAATAGTAAATGGTTTTTGCAACATCAGCACTATTTTGAAAAAAAGTTGTATTTTTTACTCAAAGACGGCCTTCATCTGTTTATATAAACCGTAATTGTTGATGGATGGTAAAAAATCATGTGTACTTCGCTAGAAAATCTATCAACAAAACTACAGTTAAAATTCGAAGTCAATAGGTTGAAAATTGTGGGAGCTACGAGTTCGCCTGATTTTGAAAACATTGTTTCAAGAAAAACGGCGTTAAAAATTTGTCGAACTATTTTTCTTCGGGCTCCATTATTGAATGGATATTTATATATCCATCCAAGAATGGAGCCCGAAGAAAAATAGTCAAACAAATTTAACTATTTTATGATTACTTTTATGATTTATGTGAACTATTTTATGAATTTTATGAACTATTTTATGATTACTTTTATGATTTATGATGAAATGATTAGTATTATTATGAACTTAAATGATAACGAATGTTATCATTTAAGCCAATAAAAAAACGAACCAGTTTTTCAAGGACAGAGCAGTCAAAAGGTGTTGTGTTCCTTGACGTGAGTCCAAATGGTTCATGTTTTTGGTACTTTTTAAGGAACTATAGCATTCATATTACTCAATAAGTATATAATGTTCACAAAAATAGCAATATGTACAAAAATATTATTGCTCATATTCGGCCATCTGAAATCTTAATATCGGATACTTAATCGAGCCTCATATTAGATATCTGTTTGTGCCAAAATGCTCCTACCTAATCAAATATTAACTCATAAAGACTGTTCGATAATAATTACAAAGTTGAAACAATAAACGTTTTGTCGTGTTTTATATAAAAATAGTCCCCTAACATCAGATATATGAAAAGTGGAGTTTGGGTCGTAATATCGGATATCCGATTATAGGCAACCTTTTTGAAAAACATGATTTCTATTATTTTTTCGAAAAACACAAAGTATTGGAATTGAATTTGTAAAATAATTATTAGCATCTTTATGTATATGACATGTAGATAATAAAATCCCAAAATTTGGGGATCTTAGCAATTGTTTCCTTTTTTTTCATTTTCAAACAAAAGTATCCGATATATGGTGTCTCTCCCCTATATACACATAATGCCTCAACCGAGAATCCCCGGTGGATGATCTTGAACTTTACATCGTTGGAACGCAACGAAAATGAATTCTTTTTCATTGGGCAACATTTATTTTTGGCCATTTTATGCTATGGAAATCATTCGAAAGTTTCAACGTATTTTCATTGCAGTTTTACCACCCCGGGTTGAAAAAAACGTTTTAAATAATAATAAAAATGAACAAAAAAAAAATATCGTTGCATTCCATCGATGCAAACGTCAAAGTCACCCCAGGTGGTCCATTCGTGGATTCAACGATCGAGCCCATCTCTCTTCTTGCTTCACTTTCTTACTTGTGCACAACACATTTGCCGCATTTACCGCAAATCGATTTTTCCGTTATCGAGCACGTATTGGGCCGGAATTTTTTGCGGTCTGCCAGGAAGTTCGAAGCACGGAGTGCAGCTGTTGCTCGCGCGAGATACGACTTGCAACGCGCGATGAGATAAGGATTATTGCGACGAGACGAATATTTCCGCCCCCATCTTCACGAAGTGTCCGACAAAGCGAGAGTTACTCCGGCACGTACGGAGAGTACATGCAAGCGATACTTATCGTGCGGGCGATTCTCGAACCTGAAACATATTGTACGATAAAACATGGCCGTGGTCGATACGTTTCTTGCCGCTTGGCAACATCAACCGACGGATGAGAGAGGAGTCTTTCAGGCCTCCAAGCGGACACGTACACAGGCGTACACGCTCGTACTCCAAGAGGAGGGCACTTCGTTCTGGAAATTATACGAATCAAAGGGTCTTCTCACTTGAGGCGCTAAAAAAGGCTATTTTCGTGATTTTTTTTATAGGTTTATATTATAGATATTGATATAAAAGCTGTTACACTTAAGGTGGGATACACATTTACACAGGAAAAAAATAAGCAATATTGAGGGATTTTTTAAACTAAGAAATAATTATTCTACAATTATCAAACTTTCGGTATACTTTAATAGTATATTCAAGTTATACGAAACAATTTTTTCAAATTAATTCATCATCAAAATGGCGGAACTGTTGCAGAGTGTTACAGCAAGGTCGCCACGGAAGTTGCCAATCGGCGTGCAGTCTAGCTTCCCGTAGACTTTGATTTGCAAGAAAGTTCAAACATTTTTTCAGTTAGAACATGTATAGTTTCTGTGTGACAGTAATTAAAATGAAGAACATGCAAATTTTAGAAGATGGCACTCATTTACACAAAAAATCAACATTTCACGCAACATTTCTGTAAAATGTGGATTAAAAAAGTAGCTTTATTCCGATTTTTCAAAAACAATTTTCGTCAAGTAGAAGGTACCAATATTATCGATATTTCTACCAAATTTCAACTCAATCGGCTTAATAGTTTTTGAGTTTTCCTGCACGCCAATTTCGACAATGCAGTTTTGAGAAAAACGCGTTTGAAGTTCACGCCCGCTCTGAATCCGAGCGGTGAGGCACAGCGTTGACGGGCTGTAGCGTTTAAAGTTTTTCGAATTTCGCTTTGAAACTTTAGGAAAATATTCTACAAATATAGTTCTTTCGTTTAAAGAAAAAAACCAAGAAATCGATTTTTTAATCGTTGTATAAATGTATAACCCGCCTTAATGAATACACTTTCAAAAAATATTTAAAATTTTTTTTTTTTTAATTGAGTCACTATTTATGGACGAAAATGGTAGTTAAAAAATGTCCTAATAATTGTAGGTCTGCGCTGTTGATGAAATGTCGGAAATGGATCATCCGAAACTCCAAAATCAAACGGTTTTAGATTCAGTATGTTAATGGCTATAGCGCATATTATACGATTTTTGATATATGCTAAAATAACAAAATGGCGGACATTTTTCTAAAAAAAACGTGTTTATCCACCGTTTTTGGCAAAAGAAAGTAAGTATGAAATTTAAAAAAAAAATCCTTGATATCCGCTATAGCTATAGTTGTAAAGAATATGTGGTTAAAATTTCATAAGGATCGGTTCAGTAGTTCCGAAGATTTTATCAACAAGCCGTCGAAAAACGTTGTTTGGAGAAAAACGGGTTTAAAGTTTGTTTGGATTACATAAATACATAATTTAAAAAAAATGTATTTCGAAAGAATATTTATTAAGTGTAACAATTTTTATATCAAAATTTATAATATAATCCTATCAAAAAGTTCATAAAAATAGCCTTTTTAGCGTCTAAAGTGAAAAGACCCCTTAAAGGAATCGCGAAAATTGCCGAGGGCGAATTCGTACAATTAAGGTACACAAAAATAATTCAAGAGTGGAGAAGGGATACGTAAAGCCGTAAAAAATATCTTCGTAAAATGATAAATGAAATGAATTATATTATTCTAACATTATTTGGTTCCAGTAATCGAATTTTTTGCAATTATCTCAAGTGTCCGAAAATTTCCGACCGGTAGTATATATTCCGAAAATTCTTTTTTCTTACCTGCAAAATGCGAATATACATTCGAATGTCTGCGGTCTGATAAAATCTGCCGAAGGGCAGAATGAATAGCGCGCAAAGGACAGAAAAGAAGGGTCTGACACACGGACACGAGAATTCTCGTGCGCCAGTCGAGAGAGCAAGCGAAAGAAAACAATTTTGTTGAATAAAAACAGGACGAAAAAGTGGGCAACGGGAACCCGTGGGATAGCGGTAGAAGGGAAAGGGTGTAAGGGAGGACAAGGGAAGGAGGGACCATGGTCTGCTGGCATAATCGACCTCGGAGCTCCACGTGGCCGTCGAGTGAAGGAGCAAGAGGGCGAGTCGGGCTTTTTCGGCGGAGCGAAGGGCGAAGTGCCAATCAGGCCCTAATTAGGCTCCGCGGTGAATTTCGCCAGCTAAATGCGCCCAAGCAACCTCCTCTGTCTGTCTACACGCGCTCGCAGCACTCGTGTAAAGAAATTCTCGACCACGCGGAACATCGGATAATTCCACTCTCGATTAAATTCTCCCGCAACCCTTTCGGATTCAACGTAATTTATCCAGCTCCAGAATTCCTCCAGACGCGCAAATTTTCGGAGAAATCCTCGTTATGCACGCAAATGCCGCTGAAATATTCATCGGGATCGAACAACTCGGTTTTAATTAACACGTTTTATCGCACTCGGACTTCACAAATCTTTTCCTTATCCGAGAACGCATTGCATTGCCGATGAATTAATTCTCAATCGACTGGGGGGGGGGGGGGGGGGGAAGCAGCTTGTGCGCGATCCGGTGCATTCGGAGTGGAACTTGAAAATGTGACTTGAGTCCACCGGTCGAGGTATTTTTAGACAAGCCATCAATTAGTTAAAACTAGATGTAACAGTCAAAAATGGCTTGTTTTTGGGATTTTTTTTTTTTTTTAGAAAAACGCCATGATAAATTTCTACTAAAATAAGACGTTTGAAAAAGTACAGTCAAACGGGATTAAATTGACAATCAACTTTGACAGTTTTTCGGGCTGCTTTAACAGGTGGTGCGCGACGACACAGACTAATTCTTTTTGATTTTTTTTTCTGTTGCTGCTCAAATTTGTTGTTCAAGTTTATTATAATGCTGCTCAAGTTGATTGTGATCTCAATAATAATTATAAGACTGATTGAGTGCCCATAATAGTACCCTAGGTACTCGATATTTTTATGTAAAATATTTTCTTAATAAAGATGACAATTTGATTGTAAAAAGTCGTTGTTTTTCATTTAATTATATATACAATGGATAGAAGATTAAAATTTTAAATCAAAATGTTGTCAAAGCAACGCTTAATCTTTGACATAAGTTGCATTTTAATGCCTTGTCAAAAAATCCCCACACTCGAGGTTAATTTGACATCTAAAAAATATATATGTAAAATTGTGGCGAGGTGGTGGGGCTTGACTTTCTTATATATTTGATAACCAAAGGACACGTTGTCCCATCGGAGCAAACAAAGTTGGAATTTAGGATGTTAAAAAAAAGTTACCTACAAAAAACTTCCAAAACCTGTTTAAAGTAATTCCATCATACGGTATCATTTGAAAAAGACGTTGTTATTTTTTTGTACAAAACATGTAATCGTAATCGAATTACCTACAACCGATGTCCAGAAAGCATCTCTTGAAAACGTCTTTTGCAATCAGAAATTCCCTTCTGAACTAGATTATCTAATATAAAAAAATCAAACAGATTTCGTTAGTATAATTATTTCATCCTACGACTAATGCAAGAAATTTTTGAAATATCAGATTTAAAAAAATGCCGCTTCTTTAAACCGAGTCTTAATGTTTCCGAAAAAATTGGCATTTTTCATTCATCAAACTGAAAGCATTCATGGAAAAAAATCCTTCGGTCAAAGACTATATTTTTACACCTAGAAAAAGCTTTGAAAATTTCACAAACATCGATGCAGTAGTTTTTGAGATATTTGGCTCGCCGATTTCGAAAACGTACATCCAAGAAAAAAACGTTTGAAGTTTCGAACGACGCTTCGAGCGTTCCGACGGGCGTCAACATAACAGTCTATAAATCTGCCAAATCTCCGATCACCTTGAATTTTTACTATCAAAATATATTGGTGTTGGAAAAACTGATTTTTCAAATTGTACAACTAGGCATGACCCCTTAAAACGTCCTTCCTTGACTATGATTGCTCATATATATATATATATATATATATATATATATATATATATATATATATATATATATATATATATATATATATAATGTATGTATGTATGTATATGTATATATATTTATGCATATGCATATATATATATATATATATATATATATATATATATATATATATATATATATATATATATATATATATATATATATATATATGAACTCCTCTCGAGGGCTCGTAGAACGAATGTTACTAATGAAAATTTATGCCCGATGGTATTCCCTCAGATATCCCGGTTAAATATGCTTGTAGGAAGTCAATGCTACGAGTATGAATCTTTCGCGTTATTATCGGGCTCGAATCGAGGAAATACTCTCGTTTCAAGTGCGTGCGAGAGAGGGTTGAAAAAAAAATGAATTTTCACGACAGCGAGTGCGCGTGAGTGAGGTGATAAAAGTTCGAACTGAGATCTTTTTGCTTACAATCTTTATACAGTCGCGGTGGATCTTCGAATGGCATGTATACGAGCGTCTGTCACACTAGCTAAATAACGAGCGTAAGATCGACGTTTCTATCATATATATATATATATTTATTTATTTATTTATATATAATCTTGCGAGAATGCACCCAGTGCACGGGGCATGCATGTATATTAAAAAAATCAAAAAGACGTCAATATATTATCAGTCAAAGCTACAGTCGCGGCGAGTCACTTCATTGCCTTGCAAGATAATTTCTCCCGAAGTGGAACGAAACGCGGGAGATTGTGCTGCCGCGCCTTCCAAGCTCACGATCTCTCGGGATAAACATGTATACAAGGTACAGAGACTGCAACTCGCGGTATTTGCGGAGAATCGTTTTATCGAGTTATTTATTGGCTGAGAACGGTTCGGAAAATTATTTTGATGCGTACGGAGCATTCCGTGGCAAATTATAATTTTGGGACATTTTTTCCAAACTGCTTATCACAGTGTTCATAATGTTAGTGAGTTGTACATTTTTTTTAAATACCGAACAAAATTGGGCACTGGAAAAAAATTGTCTTTGCATTCCAACCATCCAAAAGTATCGTCCAACGATGCTTTTGAATGGCTGGATGCAATGACAATTTTTTTCGATTGCCACAATTTATTACGGCAGTTTTAGTCTACGATCACTCAAACGAGAGAAATATAAACCAAGTCTGCAAAATTAATTTTACGCAACAAACAAAACAAAAAAAATAATCGAATGAATTTTTTAAATCGTTTTTCACGGAAATTATTTTTGCAAACGTTAAGATTGTTCACCCAAGCCGGTAAATAATAAATCTTTTATCGAAATGCACTTTTGCACCGTTCAAAGACCTCTGCATCGAAGGCGATTTTTTTTCTCAGCACCGTCGGAAACCAGTACGAGTCATTGATGACGAAAAATATTAATTTATCTGCACAAAAACTAGAATTTTTTTATATATCGATACACTTCATTCTTGACGCTGAATGGCCCATATATCTAGAGATATTCGCACTGGAATAGTTGCAGCTCCTACCACATCGCGTTGTGAAAATGTATTTCGTCGAGGATCGCACCTGATGCGAGTTGAATGGTTTTTTTTTTTTTTTCGAAACTAACTGCAGGATCCGTGTCCAGTTACGTACCGTCCAATTAAAACTCCTCGTGGCTACGCTGGCAACTTTTGCGGAACGATCGCGAGATACAGCAGCCATTTCGTTTTCAACCCCCAACCCCATCGAGTATGCACCGCAGACGATACATATACATATATATACGTACATATAATCTTCCACTTCGACCATGTTGCTTGGCAAAAGTTTTCAACTCATTTTTTCCCCGTCGCTATTCCCCTGTCTATTCTCCTCGACCTACACCGTCCTCTTGTAAAATCGTACGCTTTTCGTGGCAAGCTTCGCGAGGTTCGTAAAACTCTCGTACAAACCCGTTAAGGGCCCAATTTTTTTTTCTCATCGAAATAATCGTTATTTTCGCGTGTGACGAGACTCGCTTGGCGGACAAGGGAAACGCTGCTCGGGACCAGAAAACTTGGCTATTTTCGAGTCGTGCACTTTTTTTTTTTTTTTATCAGCTTGTTAATAATTTGTTTTGAAATTATACCCAAAATCTCGCCAGGAAGAGTTCTGCCAAATTTATCGTGAGATTCCATTTCGATGGTTCAGTTGCGGCTGTGGGAACATCGCGGCTCTGCAATGAGAAAAAATGATGTCATTTGCATCCTTGGAATTAATTGAGCATCATTTTTTGTATTGTTTGAATTTTGACTGCAAAAATCACTTGAAAACTTTTTAGGATCCTCATTAGGGGCTTACGAACGCAAATAATCTTTTTGTAATAATATAATAAAATGTATATTCAATAATTATTGGATAAGTGATGAAATTATTATCATATTTAATAATATAATAAAAATGATGGAACAGTGAAGATAGGAATAAAGAAGAGAAACATTATGTCAAAGTTTGCAACGTTGGAATTCAGTGAAAACAATTTTTTGACAATTGCCAGTTTTTATAGAATTGAAGTTCACCTCGATAGAAATGCAACGAGAATTATTTTTTCAAATTTATTGCTTCATTCTTTCCATCATTCGAATTCTCATCATGCAAATTCAGGCTGTAAGTTTTTTTATGAGGATTACAAAAAGTGGTTGAGCTACTTTTGTAACCTTAATTTACCAAAAAAAGTTCGATCTACTAGACTCCAATATCACCTTTTTATTTTGCTATTTCAAGCTACGAGAATCACCGAATGGTTTTTTATGATCCTCGGCAGGGATTTATAAACGAAATCTACAAAAAAATATTTTTCATAATAGTAGACATTAAAGAGTGAAAAAACGAAGAATTTTTCTTGTATTTCAATGATGCGAACATTCACACCATGAAAAAAAAAACGAATTCGTTTGAACGTAACCTTTCCATAGAATAAAAAAATAAACGCTTGAAATATTGATATCCTATCGATTTCGGTATCTCTACCTTATATAAATTTTCTCAAACTTCACGGAATTAAAATCAATCATGCTTGAGAAAAATCGTTTTCAGTCACTATATATCTCTCTCTCCCTCCCTCCGTGCATTTTTCTCTACACTCAAAGCTATTTTCGTGTAGAGCTACTCTATCCAATGAAAACATGCACTCATACATAAAACATCCATGGAACTTTGTTGCAAGAGTTCGCAAAGTCTCTTGTTCCGAATTCAAAGGTCCTACGTCGAGAAGAATTTCTCGATGTTGCCTGATGGCTGCGGCGGTATCGACCATACACCATTTTGTGCGTCGGGACGATGGGAGGGGCGAGGGGGGCGCTTTCGAACTCAGCGAAAAGCATCGCCGAAGATGTTGGACCGTGGGTCGGAGTACAGCATCCAGAGAGAGGGAGAGCGTCTCGAGGCCAAAAGAGAGCGTATATATAATTTATTTTGCGACTGTTGAAGCTCCCACGGGTACGATGGGTTGCATGCGGCTAATAACGTGTGTGAACACACACACACACACACACACGCACACACACACACACACACACACACACACACACACACACACACACACACACACACATCTAGATATAGATATGTGGCCAATTCAATCCCAGCTCTCTCGCCGAGCGCTCTACACGCTACAACTTTTTCTATCTCTTCGCAAGAGATACTGCATGACTTAATTATTGATTCGAGCCAAAACCATTTCGACTATCACCCAAAAGGATAGATGTTGAAATAAAAAAAAAATAAAAAACAAAACTCAACGTCCTGCGATAAAAATGTGCCTGGGATTGCGAGTCTGCGACAGAATGGCAATCCCATTTGCTTCTTATCCGAGACTCAAAATATACAATGTTACCATTTTTTTAAATTACAATCGCGATAAAAATTGACATACAAAGAGTCGGAAAGAATTTCATAAATAATTAACAAAAAGTATTTATAATGATCTGCTATGTCAAATGGCTGAAAAAAAAATTCGTGGATAATTAACAAAAAGGTAATTCTTTAAATAAGTGACTTGCGATTTTTTTGTTGTTGCTATCTTCTCATTTGTTGGGCCATGAATCATGATATTCAGTCGGGGCAAGCCGACATTTTTCATTGACAAATTTTTTACGAGCAAAAAATCGTAAAAATTAATTTCGAATAAAAAAAACCCAATATAGACGTCGAAATGTTCAAAAATGCCCTATTTTATCACGTGTTTCCGCGTACTTTGAAACCCCATAACTTTTTATGGAGGGGATTTAAGCTTCCCGTGACTGAATATCATCAGTTATAATACAATATAAAAGAAAATAACAAAAAAAATGTTAGGCTTATTTTTCGGAAAAATCACTTATTCAAAGAATACCCAACAAAAAACTATGATATTGAAGTTTGCATCGTTGTGACGCAACGAAAATTAATTGTTTTTCATTGATAAAAAATGTTATCGACTGATTCGGGCTATGAAAATTACCTAGCGTGTTTATGTATTCTTCTTAGAGATTATAAATTTCTATTTGCAAGATAAAAGGTCTTGGGTGATAATAAAAATGAGGAAATAAAATAAATTGTTGCATTCGAAGTATGCAAACTTCACCGTCATAAAAAACTACAATACAACGCTGTACCAAATGGCTGAAGAAAAACAAATTTTTTTTTCACGTTGTTGTGTGATCAAAAATGGTGTAGATAATTTCGTAAGGAATTCCCTAGAGAATTAACAGAAAGTCAAATAAAGTGATATGCCAAATGGCGGAAAATAGATCGAAACTTTTTTGCGTCCTTTGCGGTTAAAGAAGGTGTAGATAATTTCGTACGGAAATTTATAAATAATTAGCAAACAAAAAATATTAAAGTGCAATGCCAAATGGCTGAAAAAAATCTTTATCACGTAGTTTTTCGATCGATGAAAGTGTAGTTGATTTCGTAGATAATTGACATCAACAAAAAATTATAAAGTGTCCTACCAAATGGCTGAAAAAAAATCTTTGTCTCGTACTTTTGCGACAGAAGAAATTGTAGATAATTAACAAAAAAAAATTATAATGTGCTAATTCAAATGGCTGAAAAAAATGACAAATCTTTTCCCCTTACTTTTGCGATCCAAGAAGGTGTACGAGATCACTCGTAAGTAGTTTTGTAGATAATTACCAAAACAATATAATAAAGTGCTATACCAAATGGCTGCAAGAAAAACAAATCTTTTCCTCGTACTTTTGCGAAAAAGGTGAAATATTTTCCACATACTTTTGCGATCTACTATCGTCATATATACAATAAAAAATGAAAAAGGGAAAAAAGCTCGCTCGATTCCGTTACACAAAGGTTAAACGAACTTTCGCCTTTGCTCTTCGGGATGCGGATATATTTTTGACAACGTCGTGGGTACGTGTACGTACATTCCCGAGGGAATGTCCGTCGCTTTGTTGCCGCTACGTACACACCCGTCTGAGTACTTTATGTACGTATATATCGGACATTCTGAATAAAGAAACTGCATTTTCTTCCGCGTTCGTCCATTTTATCTTATACTCACGCGAGGTGGATATTTGGAATCGCGTACAAAAGGAGTGTAAAAAATGAATTCGCTTGTAGGCTGGCTCGAACAGTGTGGGCAAGTCTCTCCTTTTCTCTCTCGTTATTGTCTTTTGGGATCTCCCGAGTTCGCCGATGTTATTTCAGTTTCAAACTGAATTATATGCCATCCGGGCTCTCACGTTCGACGGTACACTCGCGTCCGCTTTTCGTATGTGCCACGTAGATGCGTGATGAAAAAGCTCGTGTGTATCTATGTGGAAGCTTTCCTTGCCATCGGTGAACTCGACGTAGTTGCGACATTGAGTCGAATCGCCCTGACGCCAAAAGTCTCGAGACGTTATTGACGCCTCCAAAAATTCTTGGACTCTCGCGAACTATCCAACCTATCGTTGACGCGGTGAAACGACGGATTCGGCGCAGTTTCAATTTTTATGGTACCAATTTAATCCGAATTATGTAAATATATATATATATATATATATAATTCGGATTAAATTGGTACCATTTATGTATATATATGTGTGTGTATGTGTATGTGTGTGTGTGTGTGTGTGTGTGTGTATATATGCGTGTGTGTGTGTGTGTGTGTGTGTGTGTGTGTGTGTCGAGTTCATTGTCTCGTGACTTTGTCAATAAAAAAAGAAACCGGCGCATTTCTCTTGTTCTTCTTCTCGTATACGTATTATTTTTTCGTCAAGCTTTCGGATTGCTTTGCAGTATTTTATGACTTTGCGATTTGATAGAGATTGATTGATTGATTGTTTATTTATGCCTTGGTGAAACCTTTAGGCAATGCGTTACATTGTGGGTAAGTATATAAAATAATATCGATAATAAACAATTTGAGAAATACACACGGTATAATAATAAGAAAAGGCTAAATATGAAATAAATAAAGAGAGAGAGAGAGAAGTGCAACCGATTTTATTATGTTAAATTACTATAGATTTTTCGCTTGCTCTAAATTCTTTTTGAAAATTTTAGCTATGAATATGCCTCCACAATTTTTTAATTAGCTTACGTAGATAATTATAATTAAAGTTTGCGGAAATTATTTTTTTGAAACAATAAAAAGAAGATGAGAATAAAAATAAATTATTTTCGTTGCGCTCCAACAATCCAAACTTTGAGAGGATGTTATATTTTCTGAGTTCCAACTTATACCTGTGTGGATTTTTACGTATTGCCCTTTCCAATTGAGTTTTTTTTCTATCACTCTTTAGCCGATCTTCGCCAATCTTACTTCCGTTGCGTACACAGCCGTCTTAAGCTACACCATCCCGTGCAGAAATTTATTGAGGGGTCCCCAGATCCTGCCACATTCCTATAGGGATTTGATAGGGGCCCCACACGTAGGGAGTCCACAGTGGAATTAAAGTGGATTCTAAGGTATTTCCCGATTGACGTTTGAGAATTTTTTATTTGAAATTCTCGACCGAAATTTGTTGGATCGCCCAAAGAAAAATATCCTTTCGTGATCCCGGGAAAAAAATGTATTGGGAGTCTCAAGATGCAACCATAGCTCTATAGGGATTTGTTAGGGATACCGCACATAGGGAATCCTCATTGAGATAATTGGGTTTTGCACTGTTTCCCCATAAGATGAGAACTCTTACCATGTTCGAATCGAAAATATGTGAAAAGTCACGAGAAAAAACTCGGCGTGTTAAAACATAAGTACAGTGGATTTTCAGGATTCATATCGATTTTTAGGATATACTTTTTGAAGCGATTTATACTTTTTCAAGATAAGACTTATCCTCTTAAGACCGACTCATTTCGTGTATCTCTATATTTTCTTTAGAAAAATCAAGGTACAGAATGCGATGGGATCCATCAAGAATTGAATCGGATTCTATTCGATAATGTGAGAATCCTTCAGGATTCAAATTCGTACATTCCAATGGGGAATTCCGACGAGAATCCACTGCATTAGCGTGACGTTTTGGTACAGAGATCCAATGCGATGGCCCATTGGATTGGTGCTGAAGTTTGCATCGTTGGGATGCAACGAAAACATTTTTATTCTTCGTATTACCCAATTTCTCTACGGCCCATTTAGGCTACAAAAAACACTGGAAATTTTTTGAAGATTCTCATTGGGGTTCCATGGCCTAAACTGCGATAAGAAGGTTCTAGATAGTAAAAAAAAATAAAGATATGAAAAAAAGGAGAAGAATTCTCGCTGCATTCCAATGATGCAAACTTCAACACCATTCGATCCCTATCAGGAAGATCGGGACAAGTATGGGAATCCAATTGGATCCCTTCAACTTTTGCACGGCTAGACAAGGATAGATTGTCACCTGTCACGTGGGCGAGACCATACGATTTTTTCGAGTGTTACGAAATATAAAGCTTCTGGAATATGATGAGCCATGGGAGTAGAGCGTAGTATACACCCGCGCATCTATTATTCAAAGCTCTTGTTTGGCTCGCTGGCTCGGATCCAAATTTCGTCGTGCGTGCGAGATATGCCTCTCCCGAGGAGGCAAGCGACTAGACTACGAATTAACGTTTTTTTTTTGGTTCACCCGCGAGACGCGCGTTCGTAACTTTGAACCGACGAGAAGAGCACTTGCGGGGTCTGGCGGATTTCGAAAATCGTCGGCACTTCCGAAATTCTCAAGCGGCAAATTCTCGTCGACGTGCCGTTGAAAATTCTAGCACTTTACCGCGAAATGATCCAATTTCTAGACTTGGCACGATCTCCCAAACTCTACCCGGAACGATATTTTCGGTGCCCGGAAGTTGCGCACTCCGGGGACACTATACTTGTCCCCGATGTTCTTGCTCCCTTCTACCGTTGCTTTATTTTTTCCTCGTTTCTCATATTCCCTCTGGCGCAAAGTTTCCGTATTCTCGACACCCTCGTAATTAATTCTCGCGGAACTCAAATGGGGGAAAAATGAACGAAAAAACAAAAAAAATTAACAAAAACAAACTCGAAGAATCGAATGAAGAAAAGTTGAGCAAGAAATATTCTCCACCCACATACTCACTGGCGACACTATAGACCAAAAAAATTTTGCTCCTCCAGGACCGTAGGCTCACCATGGCTTTCCACAAAAATTATACGGACAGTGAAATTTTCGTTTCTTTTGATTTTCGTAAAAAATAAAATTCAAGCACTCCTTTGGCTCCGTCTCCGACGTATCGTTCGCGAACGTCGCCCGACAAATACTAGATATTCCGTGACTCCGACGAGCTAGGGAGGATCGTTTTTTTTTTAACTCTTTTCCCGATACTTCGGATGAAGGACATTGTGCGGGTGTACGGAAAAGACCGAGATTAAAAGAGGTGCGCTTGTCAAGGTCGGTAGATACTTCGAGCCAGGGCAACCGCTCGGGTCTCCAACCCTTCCGTTCCCTCGGCCTCGCAGCAGGTTTATAGTTTTATAGCGTCAAAGGGGTAGCCCGAGTCCTTCGGTGAGTCCTTCCGAACGACGTTTTTTTTCCTACTGCGAATGGGGGAAAAAAAGGCTTTTGGGAATTTTTACGACGCACTCTCCAGGTGTTTCGTGCAGCACTTTTTGACAGCTCCGGAAAGCGCATTTCACAAAGTCGTTTCTTTTTCACTAAAGAGTGGGTCAGATATAAAAATGATTGACCATCAACATTGTATCAACATTCTACACACTTCAGCGAACTTTTCAAGCTTTTCTTTCAATCCTGCTAGCCTTGACGTCCGACTAATTTTCCGACTTCATTTTTCGAAGCACATCACCATTGCTGCATAAAGATCGTGATCAGGACCAAAGGAATTCAACGAGCCTTAATTTTTAATTCAAAGATTCAGTAGATCGACACAAGGCCAGAAGAGGCTCTTCACCCTTTGGGCATGTTGAACTGAAAATAAAAAATATTGAATCAGATCCAAAAGGCCAAAGGCAGTTCTTTGGGAGAATGAGATAAGATCCAATTGGATTGCGTAACCGTCGAGTCTTTGACCCAGGCAGGCTATAAATCCACTGGGAAACCGTTGGTGACCGTGGAGCCAGGGACCATTCGCCGGGAAGAACTTGCCATTCGCACCTAATCGGCATTTCGCACGAGAGGGCAAAGGAGAGCGAGGGAGGCAGCAGCGTGGAATCGCGGAATGTTCGCACATCATGCGCGACTAGAACTTGTGGTGTATATAGCGGCGAAAAACGGCAAAATTGAACGTGTGTAAGCGAGCGATGAAGAAAAAAAAGCGAAAAGAAAAAGAGAGGAAGCAAGTATCCACACGGGAAGATGCGAACGACCCCACAAACTATAAAGCCCCGGTTTACTGCTCGTAAAGTCAATGAAGGCGGTCACGTTTGCCCTTCGCGCGTCGCGGCTCGCGCACCACCGCGCGGTGACTCGAGCGGCTGCTGCCGGTTCTTCTTGATGGCCATTGAGTGTGCCGTGTTCGATATAGTAACCCATCTACCTAGACCATGAAAATATTAGTACCGGTCTATCGAAAGGATCATTATCCTACCACTCGTCTTCATCATTCTGCCAGGAATCACCGGCGAATCCGCGCGACGATTGAGCAATATCTGCGGTACGAGTATGGACTCTTGTACCGCGAAATGTATTTACGATCGATTTGCAAAAGTTATCGTCTTACCGGATTCTCTGCGTCACGTGCTTCGCGAATCCGTACGGCCCTTGGAGCCACGTTAGTCGCCATTGGGATTATTCAGATTGCGCCGATAATTATCGGCGGGGGAGGAGGAAGCGGGGGAGT
Source organism: Ophion obscuratus (assembly GCA_964007375.1). Classification (NCBI taxonomy): domain Eukaryota; kingdom Metazoa; phylum Arthropoda; class Insecta; order Hymenoptera; family Ichneumonidae; genus Ophion; species Ophion obscuratus. The sequence goes on from OZ023317.1 coordinate 25,032,372, forward strand.
CGTTTGATCGGAAAATAATTCATGATTATTCAGCATCCGGACTTTTATGTCTCATATTGCCGACGTAACGTTTCTGATCCATGCCGGCGGAGAAATATGTTCGGGAGTCCCCAGATCCCGGCACGTCCCTGAAAGCATTTGATTGGAGCGGCACGTAGGGAGCCACACGTTTTTCCAGATTGACGTTTGAACATTTTTTATTTGACATTCATAATCTGAATTTGTTGGATCTCAAAAAACACATCTCTGCATGGATTTGTCGGGGACACCGCACATAGAGAGTCCTCATTGGGATCCAATTGGATTCTGCACTCATCTCCGATCAACGCCCTTTGAAAATTCTTACCGCGTTCGAAACGAAAAAATGTGAAAAGTCACGAGAGAAAAACTCGTCACGTGTTTTGTTATGTTCTATTTGACAGGTTATGTTTAAACACGTGACAAACACGTGTTGAAACATAACCTACAGGCTTCGCGAGTGTGCACGTGTGTGATGCTGTCACTGCAAAGTGGAGTAAAATAAATAACAAACGATAATTACAGGGTATTTTCAGTAACGTGCTTTAAATAGATTTTTAAGATATACTTTTTAAGGGGTCTGCTCACTTTAGACGCTAAAAAGGCTATTTTCATGATTTTTTTGGATAGGTTTATATTATAGATATTGATATAAAACTTGTTACACTTAATAAATACACTTTCGAAATACAAAAAAAAATTATTCGTTTAAGTTATTATTTATAGACGGAAATGGTGGTTAAACAAATGTCTTTAAAAAATTGTAGGTCTGCGCTGTTGAAATCTCGGAGATGGGTCATCCGAAATAAAAAAATCAAACGGTTTTGGATTCAGTATGTTAATGGCTATAGCGCATGTTATAGGATTTTTCATATATGGAAAAATAACAAAATGGCGGACATTTTTCGAGAAAAACAACAACAAAAAACGTGGTTTTTCTACCGTTTTTGGCAAAAAAGTAAATATCAAAATTTAGAAAAAAATCCTTGATATGCGCTATACATACATATTGATATGCGCTATATATATAAACAAGCCCTCGAAAAAACGTTGTCTCGAGAAAAACACGTTTGAAGTTTGTTTGGGTTACATAAATACATTTTTTTCAATGCCATGTATTTCGAAAGTGTATTTATTATGCGAAACACCTTTTATATCAATATCTATAATATAAACCAATAAAAAAATCTTTTGATTGGTTTATATTAAAATGTTATACTTTTTCAATATAACATTTATACTTTTCAAGATCCACTTATTTTGGTATATCTATATATTTTATTTAGAAAATTCAACGTACAGAATGCGATGGGCTCCATCAAGAATCCTATTGGATTCTGTTCGATAATGTGGGAATCCTTTAGGATTAAAATTGGCTTGTTCAATTCCTAGTTTCAGTATAGAGATCCAATGCGCGGACCCATTGGACCTCTATCAAGAAGTCGGGACAAGTATGGGAATCCAATTGGACCCCTACGACAATTTCTGCCCCGGATGTGCGGCAACCCCTGCAGACATGTGTCAGAGATTCCCCAGATCCTACCACATCTCTAAAGGGATTTGATAATGACGCCGCATGTAGGGAGTCCATGTTGGATTCCAAGTGTATTAGGCGCTATTTTCCAATTGACGTCGTATGGGATCCATCAAGAATCATATCGGATTCTGTTCGATAATGTGGATTCCTATTGGATTCGTATATTCCAATGGCGAATCCCGAGTATAATCCAACGTACGAGCGTAACCTTTTAGTATGGGAATCCAATGCGATGACCCATTGGATCTCTATCAGGAAGTGGTGCCAAGTATGCGAATCTAATTGGATCCCTACGACAATTTCTGCATGGGTGTGCGGCAAGTACAGGAAGCCCCTCGGCCGACAAAGTGTAAGAGGCGATACGACGGTGACCTCATACCCGGAAAAAATACCTGCACAGTGAGGATCTCCGTACAAAAATGAAGCGTGACGTTGGCTGAGGTTTTTTTTCGCCACTAGGGCCATTTACTGAAAATTTGGACGAAACGTGCTGTACACGCGTGGGACCTAACCCTTTCGGCGTCTACACTCGTCCGAGGGGGCCCGTGTGTATGCTGCGGCAAACAGTGAGTCCTCTGTCCTTCCTCTGATATTATACGACTGCTCTTGTCTCTCTCTCTCTCTCTCTCTCTCTCTCCCCCTCTCTCCATCTTTTTCTTTCTCTCTCTCTGGAACTGACCGCGCTCCGCTCGCAGCAAGAAGCACATTTATTTTTTTCGTCCCTCTCCTCCACCGTATGCTCCGCGGGCCTTCCTTACCTCTTTCGGCAACACGAGAGAAAAAAAGAAACGCGATCGCACGGCTTTAACCCTTCCGAGGGCCGCGAGAGCGGTTTCTTTATGGGCTCAAACGGAGTATGGGAATATTTATGGGCCTTCACGTTGAACGCGAGTGCCTACGCACGGAGATCCTCGCCCCCTCGACTCGCAACAGATTTCCAAGTCGTCTTTTACCCTGACGAGAGCAATGTTGGTGCACAGCGACGATGACGTTGACCGGACAAAAACGCACGCACGTAGTCTTTTCCTCGCTCTGCGTAAACGAGCCAGAGTGCATTGGACTCTTTGATCCAAACGTTTACTAAAAGACACCCGCCCATCGTAGCTTCAGTGTTGAAAAATACAATTGTGATACGTTCTGATTGGAATCATTCCTATTTATTCGCTGAAAATAGTTACGGATGGGCCGAATAAAATTATGTAATTTTTAGTCAAGGTTGAATGAACTAAATATTTTTGAATACTATTTCGTGCGCAGGTTTTTACACTATTTTTACGAAAAATTTCACTGTAGATATTTGACCGCAAAATTGCTCCATACGGCAATTTTTTCTACCGTAGTCTTCTCGATTATTCATTGAGACAATTAAAAAATCGGTCATATGTCCGTAATTGTACAAAGGAATTGTCCCGGACGATTGATCCCAGACAATCGGTCTTTAATGAACGCATCCATTGTCAAAGTGATCCCCGAGCAGTTGATCCTCGTCTCATTGAACCCATAACGAATCGATCCATCGATAAAGTGATCTCCAAACAATTATGCCTCGTGTAAACACTTATCTTCAAATTGGACTACTAACAAATTGATCCACGAATATTTGATTGCTACAAATTTTGTTTTATTACATCTTATTGGCAGTATGTATCAGAATACATTATTTACCTGCAAATGCAACTAGAGATTTTGAAAAATTATCATATGACACAACGATTAACATAAAAAACGATTATAATTTGAATTGAACTGTTCAAGGCCCAGTGAGTGCTACTATATGATGACGTTGGAGCTGACATCGTTGGAATAAAACGATGTTTTTTTTTGATTTTTTTAATCTTTATTAAATCATTGACCAAAACCTTTTTTTACTGCGAATTAAGGTAGTAAATCTCTAATGAAAATACGTAAAAATGTTTAAGTGATTTTCAGAGCCTAAATCGGTAAAGAAAAGTTGAGCAATTAAAAAGAATGAAGTTTTGTTCCATCCCAATGATGCAAACGTCAACGTCATACGATATATCACGAGAATTGATACGAATATCGATGATTCACCGTATGGGAACGAAAAACAAACATTTTTATTACCGTGCCCAAATGTTTTACACGTACTTAGCGCAATTGTATACAAGCAATATATATATATTGCTAGTGTGAGTATAAACGCCTATTGTTATATATCGTCTAAACGGAAACTTCTATTCTACCTGTTATTGCGGGGCAGAGCCACTTCAGCTCTTTAAAAAAGGGTAATTATAAGAATTTTTTAAACGAGTACAATGAAAGCGGTAAATATATTGAATTCGAAAACTTTATTATACATAGTTGTACGAAACATTTTTTTGGAAATTTTTCAATAAAAAATAGCGGCATCAGAGTTTAACAGCGCAGAGCCTCTCTCGTGCAAATTCTTCCGCAGCCGGAAAGATTTCTCCTGTAGTTTTCAACCTGGAACAAAAAAAAACAAAAAATCTTAAAAATATATCCAAAAAGCTGTGGAACTGCGTACGGAAATTAGAAAACATTTTTTTCTTTTAAAGTAGCGCAGATTTGAATGAATACTTTTAATTTTGAGCAAAATATAACAAGTTCAATTGTTTAAAAAGAGGTAATAATCAATCGCAAATTCCGTACGCAGTTCCATGGGGAATGCATCTGAGAAGATACGTCAAAAAATTCAAGTGAATCGGTGCATCTTCGGCTACGTTTAAAAAATATGTTTTTGAGAAAAACGCGTTAATATTTGGAACTTACATTTAGCAATAGAAATGTTCGATTCACTTTTAATCTGCAATGCCAGCATCATACATTTGGCCTTCCAAATTAACATTGTCCTCTTCCCCTTCTTTTTCGGTCGATTTCAAAGATTGCCCAGCTTTTGCAGCAATAGTTAGCGATCGCTCAGAAATCGCACTGCATTGGGGCAAAAGGGGTCGAAGCTCGCAACGGGGTGCCTTGACAAAAATTATGAAAACGACCTCTCCCCATTCCTTGGACTTCTAAAACCTTTTGTTCCTTGTTTACGAGTCCCTAAAGCATCTTAACGCAAATAAAAATAAAATCGATTTTTTTTAAACTACCAGTGGCCCCTTCAGAAGGTTCAATTAAATACACCATCTTTTCAAATATCCCCGATCAAATCGTTTATGATAAAAGTGCCTCGGTTAAATTTTCAAAGTAAGAAAAATGAGTGGATCAAATGATCGAAAATGGAAATCCAATTGATCCCGAATGATTCACAAGTGGATACATTCGCCACGGAGAGGAGCTTCTTTTAGAAATTTGAATTTTAACGTGTAACATAATAATCCCGGCGTGAGTAAGAACTCACCCCAGCTTACCAATTACCGGATAACTTCACCATCACGTTCTCTGATTATCATATATCTATCTTCATCCCGTTGCGAGGTACAAAGCGATGGGTAAGACGTTCTTTCTTCATTCCGATACCCCGACATTAGAGCATATTGACGATATCCTGTATAATTATCCTTGAAGAAAAACACACGTTTACGAAAGATGGCCCGACGCCTTGATCGCTTTGCCAGTGAGACCACGTATGCTAGCTAACGAGACGTAAAAACAAAAGGATATCCGAGGCTGTGGGACCCCCGGGCGTTCGGAATTAATATGGATGCCGCGAGAGAAGTTGGTGAGAGAGCGGCCGTGTCTGGAGGTGCGTCAGAAAGGATCTCACACAGGAACTTTGTGATTTTTTTTCCTTTTTCCACTCTCATATGCGCATCGCGATTCGTTCAGCAGCGAAATGAAGTCCCGAGGGGCTTCGATTCTGCTGCGAAAAGATCCGACCAGCGTTACAGCACGAACAAAAGGGGGGGGTGGGGGGTATCGTCGCAGGAGAGAGAAGCTACGAGAATACGGAGAGCCGAGACCAAGAAAACCGGATACAGGCCCAATGGAACCCCCAGAATAACCCGTTCGAACCAATAGCATTGCGTTGATGTGTGTGAGCGTCTGACTGCATCGTTCCGAGCATATCACGTGCTGGTTTCTCTTGTCTCGTACCAAACCCAACGAGAGATAGCGCGTCTCACACATGCACATGGATCGATGTATTGGTTGATGGCGTTCCTCCGTCCTCTTTGTCTTCGATCTCAGGACTTGAGAACGGTTCGATCGTTTTCTATATGTCTACGGGGGATCGCAAATTCGCCAACCTATCGTCTTGAGGCAGATTCCATTATCGATTGAGCCTCTGGCTCTCGGGCACGACAATTTCGCCCAACCCCATCGCCCGTGATTCCGTCGCGCTGCCTCTCACGTGTGCACGCGTTTCCATTTGCGACGAGGCTAATGGAAATTCCCCACTCCCCGAGTACCCCTCGAACCACTGGAATTTCGCAAGGGCCATCGGGATTCCTTCGTTGGTTCGTTAATAACCAACGGCGCGAAAGCCATGGACGTCAACGACGATTCAGCATGGGTTTGTGTGGGTTAAGGATACGAGTGTGAACGCTGAAAATCGCGGTGATTTTCGGGAATTTTTTGGAAGAAAAGTACTCAGTCAAATGTTTCGGAAAATTCAGAATATATTTGGCTATATTTGAACTGTATTACATAATTTTTTCATGGAAAAATATTGAGATCCAAGCGACTTATGCGCTGCCTTCGGAGGCGACAAAAAAAAGTTCCTCCACTGCTGACATGATTCCGGCCGATTGAGTAGCTGAAACCGAAAAAGGAAAAAATGTCGTTAAACTGGAAGGTATTTCCTGTTCAATGACGTAGGATTTTCGAAAAATATCAAAATCTAACAAAATGGCGTATTTGTGAAAAAAAAGTCTGTTTTCTTGCCTATAAAATGGTCGTTTTTTTCAATGCCAAATCGTCAATTTTCATCCAATCAAAAAGATTCTACGTCAGTGTAGAGTAAATATATTCAAAAGTACTCAGTTCAAATTTCAGGTCAATCGGATAATTGCTCTTTGAGTTACAATGTCAGGAAGTTTGAAAAATGTCATTTCGAGAAAAAACGCGTTTAAAGATTTAACTATTGATTTTTGCAAGATAAAATGATATTGACATAAATGATATAAACGATAATGATGTTCCTGAAAATATAAACTGTCGAAAGGCAAAAAAAAATCGATTTTTTGAAAGTGTCACACTGGTATAGCCACTTAACCATTGATGCCGATGATTCTGGAAATTGACGGGATTTGTCTCGCAGGAGATAACGAAAAAATGGCAACTATTCGGATCCCTGATTTTGGAATCCCACAGTCGGGCTTCTCGTGCCGTATTATTTTTCGTGTTGCTGTGAAAACACGTGAGCCAGCCTTGGTCTTGATTATTTCCACTCTCGGAAGCCGCGCAACGCACGAGCGAACTCCTTTACCAAGTTGTCCGTTTGAATTCTGGGAGTGTCAATAAACTCTGACTGGATAACCACTCGCGCTCCTCTGATCTTTGCCGTACCGTTGCGAGCTTAAGAACATACATCCACACCCAATTCCCCGGACCAACATCTAATTATAGAATTAACGTCTGGCGAATGTTTAACTATCTGTGATAATAATCCAAGAAACGGCAGTTTCACCCGTGATCCAAAAGGTTTGGATCCGACGAACGTTTCACAATTTTTGGACGATCCATCAGGAATGGATTGCCGCAGGATGCATGATGAGTGGACTAGCATTGTCTTTGGGTCCAACGATCGGTTCACTCTAAATGAAGGCAATGATACAAAATTGGCACGTTCATGGTTGGCCCGACCAATTGGGAGTGCTTATTGCAGTTGCCAATAACTGGCGGTTTGCTGATCCTGATGCAGCTTCCAATGGACGACGATCGATCAGAAATGGATTGCAGCAGGATGCATGTGCGAATTCTGATCTGATCTGAGAACGGAAACGAGGCTGGCAGTTATAGCGATTCAATGGAAAATCATCGTCGTATCTTAGATAAAGTTTCCGTGTGTCATCATTCCGCACAGTAAATGGATCTTATGCGAGGCTAGGCCGACGAAATGGGTTGTCCCGGCTGATAGAAGTTTCCTCGCGTCCTCGATCTTCATCGCGTACGGGTGATAGGCAAGCAGGGTATGCTCATATCGTTCCCTAGCATGCAATACCGTCGCTCGTAATTGTCAATGAGCTCGCACACTTCTCACCAGACCACTAGTGCTCGATGAGTAAACGATTCCTCGCGTCGATAGTACCATGGAACTTGTCGATGTCACGGCATGAATCAAACCGCGTGTCTCCAAGTTGAGCAATGGTCTCCGTGGTGTGAATCGGCCAACCGATTGCGCGTTCCCTAACGAGGCAAACAAGCTTTACGACCTTTAGACCACGAGCAATGAAGTCTGATGACCGCCATGATGACATCGATACCACTAATAGCGGTATAGTTATCCCACCAGGTCCCGTATGGTCGGCTCTTTGGATAAACCATCGTGGCATGGCTACATTTGCAGACCTGCAAGCCTGGAAACGTTACAGTATGTTGGGCCGATGTGCTTCAAAGTGTTTTACAGCTGATCTCCCATTTGCAGGCTATTTCCGGAGTAGGTTCCATTCCGATGAATAAATAGCCAGGCGTTTGAGCGTAATCTCGTTCGTGATAGTACCAAGGCCAATGCCGGGTGGTCGGGTGATTAGCTGCTTGGAAACCACGACGTTAATGGAGACCCCGATGCCGAGACGCGAGAACACCTAGAGAGGCAAAGCCCAAGGCTGCTCAATAGATAACTAATCATCGGATGCACGTGCCAGTGGATGAAATTGAGGCAGAGTTGAACCCGGAACATTAGAGCCCTCCAGACTCCGGGGATACCCTGAAGAGGTTGGGTTACACGAGCCATTCGCGGTGTACGTAACACCTCGTATCTTCGCAGCTATGTGAGTAACATTATGGCCCGTGTGACCTTGCTCGGAAGGTGTAAACAATATATAAACCCAAGAGAGGCGTCGACGTTCACGCGAGCTGCAAGTCGGAGTCCCAAGACGCGAGTCAACCCGTATCTACCCCCTCGCGGTGGCAACCTCCCCAAATGAAGCTAAACGTTTGGCTTTTACGGCCGCTAATAAAGTTTTAAGTGTTAGTAAAACGGGGAGATGGATCGGAGGGACCGGAGGCAGTATAAGCGGAACGCGGTTGATGCGTCCGAGAGCGCGTGTGCCGTCGTCACGAGGCAGACTCTGCCGCAGACGAAGACGAGTGTTGTATACGGAAAAAGACATAGAAATGATCGTAGCCGGCGATCTTGATGTCCTCGTAAGCCCGATCGTTGGACTTGTGTGCAAACGCGTGCCAGATTACCTTCACCACCTTTCGCTATCATCCGAATCCCCCCACCGATTCTCCCTTCGTGTTCTTTTAGCCGCAGGTTGAACAGCTAAAAAAGTGAGCACGGTCGGAGATCGCATAAAAATCTGGGTGTCTTTTTGTCGGTCTCCACAAACGCATGGGAAATGGCTGGTCTGTCACAATTTGTGTCAAGGTCGAGCATGCTGCACGAGTGATGTAACCGCGTATAAACGACCGGGAGACGTGGCAGTTGTAACCATGCATGCTCACACACACACACATGTTGTGTAATGATGATCGTAAAATGCGAGCGAGCGAAAGCTCAAACGACTGCCACGCAAATGTACGAGATCGCTTCGTGCTTGCCGGGCTGCCACTAGGTCGTGCATGGTCATGGTGGCTGTTGGGTACACGATGCCCGTATTACGTGCACACGTAATAGTTCGTCTATGTGACCGGAACGTGCGCTGAAGTAATAACATGGCACGTCCAATGAGCACCCGGATGACGTTGGCGTGGAGTATTTGTATTCCAGAATCTTACTTCTCATTGTGAATGATTTATGACGCGCGAATGACGTGATAGGCTACTGGGCTCTTTACGGCTAGTGGGGTAAGTTCCTGGTCGGCGATTGTTGGCAGTCTCCAGTGAAACTTACGTGGACCCAAAAGCCTATGCCAAGAAGACCAGTGTTGTCTTTGGCTCCAATGATCGGTTCACTCCAAATGGAGCTGATGATCCAAAATTAGCATGTTCATTGTCATGCTTGACCTGACCAATCGTTGGGGACGATTATTGCAGGATGGCGTTGGCGTGGAGTATTCTCATTCCAGAATCTTACTGCGCTTCATTGTGAATGACGTGGACTACTGGGCTTTATACGGTTAATGGAGTAAATTACTGGTTGGCGATTGTTGGCAGTCTCCAGTGAAACTTACGTGGACCCAAAAGTGTTGTCCTTGGTTCCAATGATCGGTTCACTCCAAACGGAGCCAATGATACAAAATTAGCACGTTCATGCCTGGCCCGAATGATCGTTGCGGACGATTACTGCAGTCGCCAATAACCGGCAGTTCGATGATCCCGATGTCAGCGGACTTTCCAACGGACGACGAGGGTACTGCTGGCAATTTGAGGCATGTGGCGTTTTATTCATTTCTCGTTGAGGCCTAGCGAAAACGCGCGACACGCGTCACTCCCGCGTCGGATTCGCGGGGTGGCCACGACCTGCCCCAATCCCAGCAGACGAGCGAGTGTAAAGGCAAGGCAATATAAACGAACGTTTACAGGCTCGTTACATTTTTATGGGCTCAACGCCACTACTACGCCACTATACGCGAGTATGAGAACGCTCGCGCGCGCCCGGCCATCAATGGAATGCCGTAAACCATCAACCCAGTGAGAAAGAGGGAGAGGAAGAAAAAGATAGACTCCTTTTTCGTCCCCCTTGCCACCCCGCGTGTAGTACAGGGAGAGCCCAGGAAGTCTCCTCCTGCAACACAACATACCAGCCATCTTCTCCCCGCCATTAACCCACTGCTATGTTTGTCCTTGTTGACTCTTCGTTCCACAATAGCCAGATAGCGTCCGCGCGCCATACCGAAGCCACCTCCCTCTCCTCATCGGCTCTCGTGGCGTTTACGCGCGACTTCCGGTCTGACGTCACGGGGAGCTGCAAGCTCCAGACCGTCGTTCTTTCTCTCTCGGCTCCTCTGTCTCTCTCGGCGCACGTTACGTCACTTTATTGGTCGTGATCATAAAAAATTTTACGCGGACCTCGACTGCGTGCCTCCTCCTCGTTCGTGTAACGACCTTCGATGGTGTGGAAGAGGAGAGTGACGATGCTCTCTGCGGTACTCTCGTGCGGTAGTACGCCTTCTCATCTCTCTCCCGCGAAACGACGTCTCGTCGGGACGCCCGCCCCGCTTTCCAAGATTTATCCCTGGCGCTACCTATTATATAGTCAAGCCTGTGTCTCTCTCTTCGGTTTCTTCCTGGCGTGCCCCTTGCTCGGTTAGACCCGTTTACTTACGAACAGCCGTTTCGGGTCATAAAAGGAGCCAAGTACGTGTCATTCCACCTGGTAGTCCACCAAGATTCATTGGGTCATCTCAGGCTTTTTACGGCGTTATGCAAATACGACTAATTGAGGAGTCAGCCTGGTGATTGATGACCTTCCAGGCCTGTAGTCGTTGAGGACACGTCTCGCGTCCGCTGGAATTGGGATGCCGAAGGTGCCTTTGACGCGTATATTGATTTTCGTCAGTTCATTAGGGATGATGACAACGAATCGGACGTTGTGTCCTTTTAGCGGGATTGCAGGCTAGGCCGGGATAGGTGTCTGCCCAATGGAACGGTGGGCCCGAATGGAAAACAATGCGAGAAAAAGGGCGGTGCTTGATGTCACGAGGGCAAAAAGATGGCCGTCGGCCCGCCCACCAGTTGTTCATTGTGGAGTTTGCGCGCCCTCTGGATGACACACCCACGGCAAGTCATTGGCTCGACGGTTGGCCATCATTGGCCTCATTATGCATAACCATGATGGCTTCCATGATGGCCGCTTCGCAACCGACCAATCGGGGGACGCCAGACGGCGGCCATTGACGACTGGAACAGTGCTGCGCTCGGACGGCAAACGCCTGGGTTACGTTGATCATCGACTTCGTCGCTTTGCCGACAGATGCCTCTGCCACTTAGAACCGAGCTTGCGAGATTCTCCCCGCTCGGAACAGGCCGTGGCTTCCCTCTCCCACGCGTATATCGAAACCTCTGCTCCTACGGCCTTGAGGAATCTCTTCTACCTTCACCTCGTTATATTCAAAGCACGTATAGACGTTTACCCAACGATTAGAGGAACGGGCATGCAAACTACTGTATTACGAGGACACGTTGCGTCAGAGTTGTTATTCCCCTAGCGCAGGTGCGACATTTTCGAAAAATCGATTCCCTCACACTCGGGCCTATGGAAAGCAACGTGATCGCTGGGCTGTTACGTCTGGCAGTTGTTCAATTAAACGCTTCTTAGTATCTAAAGATTTTGCGTGTTCGCCATCTTTTTTTTCACTTGAATTCCCATCGCTGATACGTTAATTCCGAAAGTCCGTTCTTGTGGGTCTTCTTGCCAAGTCCAATGTCCGATTGCGAACACGCAATCGCGTGTTCGAGATATCGCCGTGCCCAATTTACAACGTGATCCAAAGTGCCCGCGAGACAGGGCGAAGGGGGGAAGGCTTATCCCGGGCTAAAGTACACACAAGCGAGACCGGGAACGAAAGAGAGAGGGGGGAGAGAGAGAGATGAAAGAAACGCGTAGGCTACATGGAGACTGCGCTTGGAGGAAAAGTCAGCTGGAATTCATGATGGCCGCGTCCAGGACTCGTTCCCGGTCCGGTCCCGGATCCAAACTCGTGTGCGTGGCGGATAAATGTGGCTTGTACGCTCCTTTCGTTTGGACGCGGTCCTGATGAGGCCTGACTGGCCAATACCGTCAGCCGCGCTGAAAAACTGGGTTTTTTGGGATTTTTTTTTTAAAGCTGGATCTTTAATCATATGGGAAAATATCCATAATTAATTATTTATTTGTACGGTACATAAAATTTATTTATTTATTTACGGTAATCCTACAGCTTCACACTAGTCATAGCACTGATCATACTTGAGACTTGTACAATTTATATTTTTAACATATGTAAAAAAAATAAGTTGTAATGACTAAAACTTTCCATGTGTAAACTGTTTAATGAATGTTCACATTTAATTAGAAAAATGAAAAAATAGTTATTCCAACGATTCGGGCAGTATTTCTAGGTTTGATATTTGGCAACATTGGTTCTATCTCCGTCTCTTTTTACTCAATCAGGCGAATTTAACCTCCGTGCTGTTCAACGTCGATCTGTCAAAATAATGTCAGGTGCGGGAAATATAAAGCATTGTATTTGGGGCATGACTGGTAAAAAGCGTGGAAAATTATGTCGGTTAAAAATGAAATATGTGTGGAAATTCGAATGAGTGAGATGAGGTTAGGACCACAGTCAGCTGTTGCCTTGCTGTCACGGCTCTTTATCGTAGCAAGTGGTAATCAATCCAATACCGGAAGTTCAAATTAAACTTGATATTACATGAAAATTAGACCAATAAGCGTAATTTTTTCTAAGAGCATTGGATTGCTCCAAGTGTTAAGTATATAAATCTGATTATTTTTAAGAATCTGACGGATTCCTACTATTATATACACTTTTGTAGTGATCGGAAATTGGGTTTTTGCATGTCGTCTCGGAATTGCTTCACAAAAATAAAATAATTTTAATATTTTTTTCTCTATAATTGGGCCGATAACCGACCCTGAAATTTTACAGAGACGATTATTAATGTATTTAGTGAAGCTAAAAAAAATATGGAAATTCTATGGATTGAAGCCTGGCGATAGGATTACCTTGACAGTGACTTATCCGAAATTCATACGTGCTGTGCAGGCCTCGGTGGAAAATACATGTTCCCATGGCTCGCCTGAAGACTGGTCCATGGGTTGATGGATCGGACGAATCGAAGAAAATTCTTGCCAATTAATCTTATAATTACAGTCTGTCGAGCCAAATTTTTGAATTTCCCAAAAGGTTCTCACGGTTCGGAGTCAAAAACTTAACGGGTTATGCCTACCTATAACAGTCGAAAACAGCTCATGTTTAGGACTTTTTTTTAATTTAGCAAATCGTGATGATAAGTTCGTACAAAAATTAGGTATTCGAAAAAGTAGCAGCTGAAGAAAAAAGAAGCAGCTGTAATTTTTTTGTGTAAAGATTTTTAATTATAATCGATTTGCAGCCGATGCCCGGGAAGCACTTTGCAAAAACGTCTTTTACGATGAGCCCTTCTCAACCAAGTTACCTCAGATAATAAAATCAAGCAGATTTCGTTAGTATACTAGTTTATCATACGATTAATCCTAAGAATTTCCGAAATATCAAATTAACAAAAAGCCACGTGTTCAAAGTGACAGATTTGATTTTTGCGATAAAAAATGGGCACTTTTCGTTCATCAAATCGAAAATATACATCGGAAAAAAATCCCCCGATTAAATATTAGATTTTTATATCTAGAAAACGTCGTAAAAATGTCAGAAAGATCAAGTGAGTAGTTTCTTATATATTTTACTCACCCACTTCGAAAACGTACTTTCGAGATAAAAGTGTTTACATTTTCGAAATATGCTCCGAGCGTTCCGACAGGCGTCAACATGACAGCATATAAATGTGTCAATTTTGATCCGATCACCTTGAAATTTTTAGGGAACATTTATGAGAAGTAATACTGTCAAAATCTATTGATTTTGAAAAAAGTCATTTTTCGTCTTTTCAACTAGGCGAACCCCTCAAATGTTTAGAAACACGAAATTAAGAATTGAAGAATGGCTCAATAGACTATACGACATCAATTCCAGAAGATCAAAGAAATAAAGAAAACTGCATTTAAAATATTAAGAAATTCTTCGTGATCGTGCAGACTGTCTCAAAAAGTCTAGTTTCCCCATTCACATTCGTAACTCCATCCCTAATTTATGTTTTTTATTGATTTTTTGAAAGAAATGATTTTTATTTAAACGCCGGTATGTAGGGGGTATATTAAGGGGTCTTCTCACTTCAGACGCTAAAAAAAAGCCATTTTCATGATTTTTTTTGATAGGTTTATATTCCAGATATTTATATAAAAGTTGTAACAGTTAAGAAACATACATTCGAAATACATTGAAACAAAAAATGATTTATTTAAGCCACTATTTATAGACGAAAATGGTAGTTCGAAAAATTTCCGAAAAAAATTGTAGGTCTGCGCTGTTGATAAAATCTCGGAGATGAATTATCCGAAACAAAAAAATCAAACGGTTTTAGATACAGTATGTTGATGGCTATAGCGCATATCATACGATTGTTGATATATGCAAAAATAACAAAATGGCGGACATTTAAAAAAACGTGTTTTTTTTCATCGTTTTTGGCAAAAAAAATAGTAAATATCAAAATTTAAAAAATTCCGTGATATACGCTCGGAGATGAATCATCCGAAATAAAAAAATCAAATGGTTTTAGATTCAGTATGTTGATGGCTATAGCGCATATCATACGATCGTTGATATATGCAAAAATAACAAAATGGCGGACACTTTTCGAAAAAAAACGTGTTTTTTATCGTTTTTGGCAAAAAAAATAGTAAATATCAAAATTAAAAAAAATTAGTGATATACGCTCGGAGATGGATTATCCGAAACAAAAAAATCAAACGGTTTTAGATTCAGTATGTTGATGGCTATAGCATATTATACGATTTTTGTTATATACAAAAATAAGAAAATGGCGGACATTTTTCGAAAAAAACGTGTTTTTTCACCGTTTTTCGCAAAACGTAAATATCAGAATTTAAAAAAATCCTTGATATACGCTATGGCTATGATTGTAAAGAATATGTGGTTAAAATTACATAAGGATCGGTTCAGTAGTTTCGAAGATTTTATCAACAAGCCGCCGAAAAACGTTGTTTCGAGGAAACGTTTTAAGTTTTAAGTATTTAAAGTTTGTTTGGGTTACATAACTGCATTTAAAAAATTTAAATGTATTTCGAAAGTGTATTTAAAATCACGAAAATCGCCTTTTTAGCGTCTAAAGTGAGAAGACCGTAAGATAGCCGGAAGTGCCATGTCCGCGTATAAAAAGGGAATCCAGGTGAGGACGTGTAAGCCTTTGGACCCATAGCCATCCTTTCTCCTGGCACATCCGACCACGACATCCCCCAAATCGACTGCCATCGAATAAAAGGACTTAACCCACGTAATCCAACGCGCAAAATGACGTGGGTTGTGGCCTTCTATGCGTTAGATCAGCCGTTACGCGCAATTCTACTTGTATAGGAGGATTCGAAATTGGTGAGGTCGTCCGTGGTTCGAAGCGGTACAGCCGGTTAAATATAGACCAGTTGGAGGGACGGAGGAAAAGACACGAAGTCACCCCCGCACTTTTGTCTATCGCCCGGACACGCAGTCTCAGAACCACCAGATTGGTAATTTAGGGAAGACGTACCCAGGAATGTTGGCGTCCACAGTGATCCTTCCTCCCTCCTGTGGTGTCGCCACAACTCACAGACATCAACACACACCGAAGCGCTTGGATGCTGGCTCGAGGCGCATATACGCACGATAAAAACACTTCGCCTCTTCTTGGCGAACAGTCTCGGGTATTCACGAAACTTTGCTATCTTCACTCTCCGCGCTTTCATCCCCCATGGGATTTGCATCCCTTTATTTCTTTCTGTTTTACCGTCAGCCCGCTCTGGCGTGCTTTTCCTCTTTGCAACTCCGCCCCGTTCTTTCACGTATACTTGTTCGTTGGGGTGATTGTGGGACCGACAAAAGTGGAAGGAGCGCTTCCATGGAGGGAAGACAGGAAGGAGCTGGAAGAACAAAGGACACTGGAAAACATCGATCCCACATTTGGAAAATACTTTGGTCTTTTCGCTGTCGTAATAGTATGAGTGTCGATACTGTTTTTTATTGTTACAATGGCTGTAGTTGTCGATTGTGTTGTCACAATTTAGTTATAATATTGTAGTGAAGTATACTGCAGCATTGTGGTGCGAAAAAATAATCAGGGTGGCGTGTCTCTAACCTGAATTTTCTGAGAATGAAATGTCTTCAATCTGATCAGGATGACATGTCTCGAATCTTACCAGGAAGACATGCCTTGAACCTTACGATGGTAACAT
Source organism: Ophion obscuratus (assembly GCA_964007375.1). Lineage (NCBI taxonomy): Eukaryota > Metazoa > Arthropoda > Insecta > Hymenoptera > Ichneumonidae > Ophion > Ophion obscuratus. Next base: position 25,048,946 of record OZ023317.1, read on the forward strand.
GTCTTCGATCTATATTTTATCAGGATTAATCTTATTGGCGTGACATGTCTTGAGTCTCATCAGAACAACACGTCTTCAACCTGAATTGAATCAGGGTGAATCTATTGGCATGTCATGTCTTGAATATCATCACAATAACATGTCTTCAACCTGAATTATCCAGGATGAATCGTATAAACATGACGGGTCTTGAATCTTCTGAGGATGACATGTCTTGCATCTTCTGAGGATGGCGTGTCTCGAATCTTTTGAAGATGACATGTCTTCAATCGTACCAGAATAACATGTCTTCACCCTGCATTTCATCAGGATTAATCTTACCAGCATAGCATCTCTTGAATCTCATCAGAATAACATGTCTTTAATCTGTATTTTTTCGGTATTAATCTTATCAGCGCATGTTTTGAATCTCATCAGGAGAACATGTCTTTAGCCTCAATTTTATAAGGATGAATCGTAAAAGCATGACACGTCTTGAATCCCATCAGAGTAACATGTTTTCAGTCTGTATTTTTTCAGTATAAATCTTATCACCATTACATGCCTTGGATCTCATCTGGACTACACGTCTTGACTTTTCCAGGATTACATGTTTTGAATCTTATCAGAAGGCCTTGCCGTAACTCTTATCAGTATGGCATGTCTTCAAACCGAACTATATCAGGATGAATCTTATCAGGATGAATCTTATCAGGATGAATCTTATCAGAATGAATCTTATCAGCATGAAATGTCTTGAATCTCATCAAGACGACATATCTTCCACCTTACCGGGAAACCGTGCCTTAAATCTTACGTAGATGACATGTCTTGAATCTCATCACGATAGCATGTCTTGAATCCTATCAATGTGACAAAAGTGAATGATTGCTCGTAAACAATGATGGCACTAAGTTTCCTTCACCCGTGGCTTCATACGGGAAAAAAAGCGGGACACACGTCGAAAGAAACGCGTACATTTGGCGCTCAATGGCTGATGAGATAAGATCCTCGTATATACTTAATATACCTGTTGCTGGAGAACTTTGTCCATAAATCTTTGCGTGACACAAAAAAGGCCGCACCTGGCCGCTTGTCGGGCTTGATATATGCGACAGAAAAATCAAAGACGCTCGTACACATGTGACAGTACGATTTAGACGAATGCGTACGTGTCGGTGTACTGATTTGGTTTTTATTTCAGGGCAATGTACGAATTATCGCGTGCAAGTACCGCGGGCTGAGTTGCTCTAGTAGGGATAAAAAAGGGCAAGGAAGGAGTCTATATACCCGATCGTACGATTTGACAGCTATCAAGGGAAAGGCAAAGCGAGGCGGAGGAAGAGGGAAGGGAGAGACAGAGAGAAGAGAGAGAGAGAGAGAGAGAGAGAGAGAGAGAGAGAGAGAGAGAGAGAGAGAGAGAGAGAGAGAGAGAGAGAGAGAGAGAGAGAGAGAGAGAGAGAGCGAGAGAGATTGCTCGCGCGCGAGCCGCTTCTCTCGTCAGTTTGACACGTAACTCGATACTATATACCCGCGCGTCTCGTTTACGACCGTCATAAAATTACCGAGTTGATGCTTTAAACTGGAATAAAACGATTGTGGCTAGAGTCAAGACCGGCCAGCCAGACAGGCTCGTGCGTTCGCTACTATACGTTGCACTCTCCGAATAATAATGGCTACATTCTCTCCCCTCTCCTGATCGTCGACTACATTAGAAAATGTATTCAGTCGTACGGCCCACTAGGTTCTTTTTTTATTCTCGTATCGTCGCTCCAGCCTGCACGCCTGGAAATTAGCCACGGCTTGGCAACGAGAATTCGAGCATCTTCCAAATTTGCTAGTTCGTATGCATCGAGGAGCAAAAAAGTTGGCATCCACCCTAGGCAGTCTACCAATTTTCTTGCATCGAATGAAATAAAAGTTCGAGGCTCTTCAACGATGGCGGAGCCTCCTGGGTCGATTATTATCGGTTCGATATGTATATACGTGAGGGTAGGGACTTTTGAAGAGTTTGAGGGCCGTCCGTGGAGGGGCCAATTCTCCCATGGGAAAAATTATCCGAACTCCAATGGCTTCACCGTTACCTAGAATTATCTCAAAATGTCAGGTTTTCAAAATCGACGTTTTGCTCCAAAATATCGATTTTTGGATTTCGAGGGATTTTAAAAATATCGATTTTTGGATTTCGATGGATTTTAAAAGTATCGATTTTTGGATTTCGATGGATTTAAAAAAAATCGATTTTTGGATTTCGATGGATTTTCAAAATATCGATTTTTGGATTTCAATGGATTTAAAAAATATAATATTCTAAAATATGCTCTGAAATTTTCAAGTCGTTCCGTTCAAAATAGAAGAAGTTATGGGCGTTTATAGATGACGTTGAAGATTCTATCGTTGGAATGCAACGAATATTAATTCTATTTAATTGCTTCTATTTTTTTTGCTTATCTTGGTAATGAAAATCGCTCAAACGTTTTTACGTCTTCTTTTTAGAGATTTTCAACCTCAATTTAAAAAAAGGTTTTGGCTAATGATGAAAATAAAGAAACGAAAAGTGACGGAAAAAAATTGGTGCATTTCAACGATGCAAACGTCAACGTCATTCTTACTGGTAGGTTACGAGAACTGGCGAACTTTGAACGCGTTTTTTTCTCGAAACTACTCTTTCAAAATCGGTGACCACGATATCTCGAAAATCCCTGCACTGATCGACTTCGAATTTCACAAGCTTCTTCTACATATCGAAAAGCAGTGCTTGAACTTGAGGTAGTCGATACTTTCACTTTGGACTGAGGGCATGTTTTCAAAAATCTATATTTTATCCCATCCTTTGTCCAATCTCTAGATAAATTCAAGTAAAAACTGAATGATTTTTTTTGACTTCGAATGATTTGTTTCCAAGCAGCGTGGTCACCGAGAACGATATTTTGCAAACAGCGGTTTGCACAAACCATCCTATTCACTACATTTATAAATATTTTTTCAATATAAAAATTGCAAAAGGTACTTAAAACCATATTCTTCAATATAAAAATTAAAAAAAAAAAAGGAAAACCTACATACGTTTTCCCAACAAAGAAAAATCCTGAAAATTCCTCTTTTTTCCGGCCCCGAGCCTGTTTAACAAATTCAAGAGTCGTTTCAAAAACAGCTGGATACAATGATAGCCAACATTGCATAGATATGTTAAAGGATAAGTAAAAAAAACAAAACCTCCTTTTACATCGAGTTGAATATATCCTTTCCCCATATGCACGTAGGTTCTCCACAGGGAGCGTCGATTTGTTCCATTCCGTTGGTTTTGTTTGCCGCCGAACGTGTTCTACAATAATTCCAATGATAACCGGGTTTCAGCTAATTGCGAAAGAAGCGAAGAAACGCGCGATCGAGAGAAAGGCAGTCCACCGTATTATTATAATAATCGTCGTGTAGGAATAGCTTAGGCGTGTATTACACGTGCAATAAATTTATAGCCGACCCGATGATCCTTCGTAAGAAGAAGCTTTCTCCTCGTCCAGCCTCTAATATCACTCACAAGAACCCCCCTCCCCCCAAACCGATATTTCGGTATTTTCGATTCTCTTATAAAATAAATCCTGAATACGAGAACGCGGAGCGAAGCTGCGAGCACGAGTACCGCGTATGCGGGGAGGGACAAAAAAATCCTTGCGGCATTTCGCAACGCTTGGGCCATTGCTACATCGACCAATCGTGCGGATAACCAATAATCATGGCTTTTTCGATATTTCAGCGTATACGTAATAACGCCCCCGGGTAGTTGTAAATTAAGCCAATTATACTTTGAGGGCAACAATTAAGAACGATCCGGCTTATTCGTGTGGGGGAAAAACAGCAACAACGTGGAAGATAATCCCAACGGCAAGAATCGCATTCCCCTCTTATTTATTTTTTGCGGTGTTGCATTTTTTTTCACTCGGCTGCCATTCTTGCAATAATGTATACGGTAATATCGTCTTTATCGGTAGGCTGGGTTAAAAAACGAGAAGGATCTACATTTGGAATGATCATAGTTTGCGGAATTGTTAGTTGTGGAAAAAGCAAAAGAGAGAGAGAGAGAGAGAGAGAGAGAGAGCAGTCCGCAACTGATTTTTCCTTCCCTATCTCTCCGTCTCCATAGCGTTGGATGTTAAGTTTGCATTTTTTAAATTTCATTATCTCCGTTCTCTCTTTGCGGGAAACCTATTCACGGAAATAAATTGTAAAATGAACGGCGGGTGATTCGATGTTAACCAGTGGGAATTTTCGATCCGTTGGTCGCGATACATTCAAGGGGATTATCGTTGCAATAAGAAACAAGAAAAACGTTCTTGTCTCGTAATCTCGGCGAACACGTACATATCAATGCGGACAAAATGTACGCAGCGTCCTTTCTGCGCCAAATCGCCTCACGCTGGGTCTCTCGCGATTCCACTTGTTTCTGTACAGTGCCTTCAGGGAAAAAGCTGCCTGCGAGAATTTTTCGTGGGGCTGAAGTTTGCATCGTTGGAATGCAATGAAAAGTTTTGTCAATGTCTTAATTTTTTAATTATTCGAAATCACATTTTGCAAATTTGCTGTAGGTCGCTAAATAAAAATTCTGAAAAATGTTTGACTGGTTTTTGTAGCTGAAATCTGACGAAGAAAATTTGGGAAATAAAAAAAATGCAAACTTTGGCACCATCATTCTACTTAGAATTATAATTCCCAGAGTGTAAAATCGTTCCGAAGTGTCATGAAAAATGAGAACCAGATACAAAGATTTCCTGGGCACAAGGAAATCGTGATATTTAGTTCTTATTTTTTACATTTTTGAACGATTTTCCAGTCTGGGAATAAAAATTGTAAGGAAAATTATGGTTTCAAAGTGTGCATCGTTGGAATGCAACGTGATTTTTTTTAATTCCCCACATTTTTTTGGTCAGATTTGAGTTACGAAAATCACGCCAACATTTATAAGGATTTTTATTTTAAGATGTACAGCAAATTAGGAAAATGTGATTTCGAATAATAATGCAACGAATGAACCTGTTGCAGTGCCTTTGACGTATGTTTGCCTGCGAAAAACTTTTCATTCGGGTTTAGCTAAATATTTATTGGAAAAAATCTTGATATTGGAGAAAAATTTTATTCGACTAGAGCAAACGATTTCTCTCGTACGATGGTGGATTCCCTAAGGTGAAATCGAGAACCAGAAGGGATTTTTTTTTTCAAAATCTCTTCACTGCGAGCTCCCGCAGCAGTCAAGCTGCGAATGCACATAACCTCAAACATGCACAAGCTCATCGGCCTCGGTCGCACTCGCATAAAGGCGAGAGTGAAAAAAAAACCGAGAAAAACGGCAGACTATACTCAGATACGAGCAAGTTCATTCGCTCTCGTTTTATTTATTCGTTTTTTTTCCCCTAAGGGCTGCGAGCCTCCTGAAATTCTCGGCGTCTCCGCCTCGTCGGCGATAAGACCGGGAAGTCTCGATGATCGTTTATTAAACCGGCTATTTTGCGACGTTCTCCTCCTCTCTTTCCTGTTGGCCGCGAGTGGGAGGCTGCTCGCTTGTAACGATTCGCAGTAGGCGCGAGGCTGTTCTCTCTCATCTTCTTCTTGCCAGTCTCGACGCCGGTTCGCGTCTTCGCGATTGGATTAGCCCGATTACGCGCAATGAAGTCGCCAGTGATTCTTTTTCCTCCCCCCTCTTCCCGAGTCTCGTAAACGCTCGGACAATCATCTTCCTCCGGATAGTTGATTGACAGACGTTGATGATTTATAGAGACGCAATCGCAGCACCCATTTCACCTTATGACGTTCGCTTCCGTCGACGAACGCAGTCGCGAATCTTCGGCTGATCGCCCACTTCTGCAATGGACAATGACACTTTAAGGGGTCTCTCACTTTAGACGCTAAAAAGCCTATTTTCATGCATTTTTTTGGTAGTTTTATATTATAGATATTGACATAAAAGTTGTTAGACTTAAGGTAGTATGAGCGGGCAATCTTGATTTCTATAGATTTTGTTCAAATTTTAACCAGCCATTGTTCATATTATTATGCATGTTTGAGTGAAATTTCAGAACAGTCGACTATTTAGATCGCGAGATAATGGGTTTTAAAATTGCAACTTTTAACACTGCAGGGTCTGCATTGAAATTTAGGGAGAATAATTTTCCGTAAAAAATATTTGTCCCCTATAATAAGAAGACATATGACAAGACTGCAGAACAGTATTGTTCAATATTTCGAGAAAAAAATAATTATCGTGCACCTAAGGTTAAAAATATTGTCGTAAAAAGCATATTTGCATTCTAAATATTAATATTTTATATTGTTTATGTTGTCTTCATTGACAAATAAAAGTGTTGGTTCATTCATAATTAATTGAAAACTTTGTACCATTAAAAATTACTCCCAAATACAAATTTGTGTTGCGGTATTATTTTAAATATGCCGCGCAAACTCACGTCATTGGATACGTGGAACGATGCGGTGATGCCATATGTCTTCCCGGGAAAAAAAGTTCATGCCTGAGTGGATATGTTCATATATGTTTCAGATATTGTCATATATGTTTCAGATATCGTCATATGTGATTCAGATATTGTCATATATGTATCAGATATATTTATATCTGACATTTTACAGTATCATATATGATTAGGTCTGATCATATTCCACATCACATATGCTTAAAGAAGATCATATCTGATCATATATGCCGGGGAAAATGGTCATATCTGAGCAGATATGCTCATGTAGGTGTTTATCTGCAACATAAATGAATCTGATCTGATCACGCATGGTCAAAGATGAACATACATGTATTTTTATGCGCTCAGGGGTAGCTCTATATCTGGTCAGATATGATCGCGCATAAGTAAATATGTGCAGATATGAATTTGCAGCTGAACATGTCTGCCCATATGTGGTCATGTCTAACCAGATATAGTACAATTCACGACTACATTCGAGCTCACACATGAATAGACTTGAATATGTGCGCGCATGCATGAACATATCCAACCAGGTATGGATGAATACGCAACCGAACCCAACTCGTGCATGATCAGGTCTGAAAATATTTGCCCATGTACGATTGTATCTGCCCAGATATGGAATTATACTCGAATTCATCCAATTGGATCTATATGATCATCGCTGAACATGCTTGCCCACGTGTGATCAGATTTAATCAAATATGAATCAATTGATTCATATTTCATCAATTGATTCATATTTGAACGTATTCATCCATACCTGGTTGGATATGTTCATGCATGCGCGCACATATTCAAGTCTATTCATGTGTGAGCTCGAATGTAGTCATGAATTGTACTATATCTGGTTACCCGGGAAAAAAAGATCATATCTGAACATATCTGAATCATATCTGTAGAATCAGATATGACCAGACAAGAGATTTGGTCATATCTGTTCATATAGTTTCATGACAGATCATGTATGCTTATATCTGAGCATATCTGTAGAGTCAGATATGATCAGACAAGAGATTTGGTGATATCTGTTCATGACAGATCATGTATGCTTATATCTGAGCATATCTGTAGAATCAGATATGATCAGACAAGAGAATTGGCTATATCTGTTCATATAGTGTCATGACAGATCATGTATGCTTATATCTGAGCATGTATGATCATCCCGAGAAAAAATTATCAGACCAAATCACATCTGATTATATCTGGATTATATATGATCCAGATATGATTGATCATATCTGGATCTTGTCTAATCATGCATAAGAAAAATGGCCATATCAGAGCATACATGATTAGATTTGACGATATCAGAGCATGTATGATTAGATTTGACGATATCAGACCACCCGGGAAAAAAAGTTCATGCCTGAGTGGATATGTTCATATATGTTTCAGATATTGTCATATATGTATCAGATATATTTATATCTGACATTTTACAGTATCATATATGATTAGGTCTGATCATATTCCACATCACATATGCTTAAAGAAGATCATATCTGATCACATATCCCGGGGAAAATGGTCATATCTGAGCAGATATGCTCATGTAGGTGTTTATCTGCAAAATAAATGAATCTGATCTGATCATGCATGGTCAAAGATGAACATACATGTATTTTTATGCGCTCAGGGGTAGCTCTATATCTGGTCAGATATGATCGCGCATAAGTAAATATGTGCAGATATGAATTTATAGCTGAACATGTCTGCCCATTTGTGGTCATGTCTAACCAGATATAGTACAATTCACGACTACATTCGAGCTCACACATGAATAGACTTGAATATGTGCGCGCATGCATGAACATATCCAACCAGGTATGGATGAATACGTTCAAATATGAATCAATTGATGAAATATGAATCAATTGATTCATATTTGATTAGATCTGATCACACGTGGGCAAGCATGTTTAGCGATGATCATATAGATCCAATTGGATGAATTCGAGTATAATTCCATATCTGGGCAGATACAATCGTACATATTTTCAAATATTTTCAGACCTGATCATGCACGAGTCGGATTCGGTTGCGTATTCATCCATACCTGGTTGGATATGTTCATGCATGCGCGCACATATTCAAGTCTATTCATGTGTGAGCTCGAATGTAGTCGTGAATTGTACTATATCTGGTTAGACATGACCACATATGGGCAGACATGTTCAGCTACAAATTCATATCTGCACATATTTACTTATGCGCGATCATATCTGACCAGATATAGAGCTACCCCTGAGCGCATAAAAATACATGTATGTTCATCTTTGACCATGCATGATCAGATCAGATTCATTTATGTTGCAGATAAACACCTACATGAGCATATCTGCTCAGATATGACCATTTTCCCCGGGATATGTGATCAGATATGATCTTCTTTAAGCATATGTGATGTGGAATATGATCAGACCTAATCATATATGATACTGTAAAATGTCAGATATAAATATATCTGATACATATATGACAATATCTGAATCATATATGACGATATCTGAAACATATATGACAATATCTGAAACATATATGAACATATCCACTCAGGCATGAACTTTTTTTCCCGGGTGGTCTGATATCGTCAAATCTAATCATACATGCTCTGATATCGTCAAATCTAATCATGTATCCTCTGATATGGCCATTTTTCTTATGCATGATTAGACAAGATCCAGATATGATCAATCATATCTGGATCATATATAATCCAGATATAATCAGATGTGATTTGGTCTGATAATTTTTTCTCGGGATGATCATACATGCTCAGATATAAGCATACATGATCTGTCATGACACTATATGAACAGATATAGCCAATTTTCTTGTCTGATCATATCTGATTCTACAGATATGCTCAGATATAAGCATACATGATCTGTCATGACACTATATGAACAGATATGACCAAATCTCTTGTCTGATCATATCTGATTCTACAGATATGCTCAGATATAAGCATACATGATCTGTCATGACACTATATGAACAGATATGACCAAATCTCTTGTCTGATCATATCTGATTCTACAGATATGATTCAGATATGTTCAGATATGATATTTTTTTCCCGGGTTCTTATTATAGGGGACAAATATTGTTTACGGAAAATTATTCTGTCTAAGTTTCAATGCAGACCCCGCATAATGATATGAATAATGTCTGATTAGAATTTGAACAATATCTATAGAAATCAAGATTGCGCGCTCGTACTACCGTGAGGCGTTAGGCCACAGTAACGGGTATAAAATCATGTGCGAATTTAACAATTTTTTTTCTTATGAAAAAGTGATTCACTCATGAAATTAATTGCACATCTATTAAGTACGAATATCAAGCGGGTAGAATTTTTTTTCGATGTACATAATGGCCGACTACTCGAAACTTCTCGAAACAGCTTTTTTCCAATTGGCGTGACAAATAACTTCAACAATTTTCACTCAATTTACTTCAAATAAAAAATTTATGTTCCTAATTGCATTTCGCAAAGAAGTACGTACGGAATTTTTTGATTAATCGAAAACTTTCCATTTTATGAGCAGTTTATGAGCAGTTACAATGAAATTTTTCACTGAAAATTCATTTCTTAACTTCAAATACTTACAAGTTTTGAATAAAACAATATTTTTTTAATTCCGTACGTACTTCTCTGGGTATTCTAATGTAGGTCGACGAGAATTTTTGTTTTTTGTTCTAGGTAAAAAATTGTGGATGCTAAATGTCACGCCGCCGAGCGCCTAAAAAAAAACAAAAGAAAATATTAGTAGTCGGCTATTTTGTACATCGAAAAAAAAAATCCAACAGCTTGATATTCATACTAAATAGATGTGTAATTAATTTTATGAGAGAATCACTTTTTCATACGAAAAAAACTTGTTAAATTCGCACATGATTTTATCGCCGTTACTGTGGCCTAAGGCCTTAATAAATACACTTTCGAAATACAAAAAAAAACGTATGTATTTGCATAACCCAAACAAACTTTGAACGCGTTTTTCTCGAAACAACATTTTTCGACGGCTTGTTGATAAAATCTTCGAAACTACTGAACCGATCCGTATGAAATTTTAACCACATATTCTTTACAACTATAGCTATAGCGCATTACAAGGATTTCAAAAATTTTGATTTTTACTTTTTGTTCTTCCAAAACGGTGAAAAAAACACGATTTTTCGAGAAATGTCCACCATTTTGTTCCTTTTGCATATATCAAAAATCGTATGATATGCGCTATAGCCATTAACATACTGAATCTAAAACCGTATGATTTTATTGTTTCGGATGATCCATCTCCGAGTTTCACTAACAGTGCAGACCTACAAGTTTTTAGAAAAAAAATTTAACTACCATTTTCGTCTCTAAATAGTCACTTAAATGAATAATTTTTATAAATGTTTTTCTAAAGTGTATTTATTAAGTGTAACAACTTTAATTTCAATATCTATAATATAAACCTATTAAAATAAATAATAAAAATAGCCTTTTTTAGCGTCTAAAGTGAGAAGACCCCTTAAACTCAACACTCGAACGACCATCAAAAGGCTTCATGGATAATAATCTATTAACGTGGAGTTGCGCGCGCGATTACCTTTGCCGGCTGTACAACGACTGCGGCTGTTGTTGCATAAATCCAAGTATGAGCACCCATTCATCTGTAACATGAAACGAAACTTTATGAAATATCTAAAACTGGGCGAGTAACACTGCCGCAGCGAGTATGTCCATTATCGTAACTCGTGGCCTTTCCAAATGTGTTGCGGAATATTTTACTAATGAGAACGTTGTTTCTCTCTCTCTCCCTTCCTCTCTTTCTCTTTCTCTCTCCCTCCCTCTCTCTCTTCGCCGTCACTTTGAGGAAACATTTGCTGGTCAAAGTTCTGAATCACGTGTACTTCTACTCGTCCATTTCCTTGCAACGGATGCCGCGAAGAGTTGGATGCGTTCCATGCAGAAATTTGTTGAGTAGTCCTCAGAACCCACCAAATCCCTATAGGGATTTGATAGGGACGCTGCAGTTAGGGATTCCGCGCTATTTCCCGGTTTACGAAATTTGAGAATGTTTAATTTGAAGTTCTCAAGCGTAATTTTTTTTTATGTATAGTGATCCCGTGCACAAAACTGTTGGAGAGTCCCAAGATGCACCCAAATCTCTATAGGGATTTGTTAAGGATACCGCACATAAGGCGAGAAAAAAACTCGACGTGCAGAAAGATAACCTACACGGTTCGTGATCGTGTACGTGTGTAGTAATATTGTGTCAAAGTGCAGTAAAATAAATGACAAACGATGATTACAGTGGATTTTCAATTATGTGATTTAAATCGACTTTCAAGACATACTTTTTCACGCGATTTATACTTTTTAAAATGAGATTTATACGTGTTTCAAAACACACTCATTTTGTATATCTGTATATTTTTTTTTTAGAAAATTCAACATGTAGAACGGGATGGGTATGATCAACAGAATCGTATCGAATTATGTTCGATAATATGGGAATCCTTTACGATCCAAATTGCATTCGTACATTCCAATGGGATGGGGTTGAAGTTTGCATAAATTCCTTCTTTAATTCATTCAATTTCTTCTTTCCAGTGTTGTCCAATATCATATTTTGGAAATTTGTTGTAGATCGCCAAGTAAGAATCTTAAAAAAATGTTTGCATGATTGTCGTAGCTCAAATCTGGCAAAGAATATTTGGGGAAATTAAAAAGAAATAATTTTCGTTGCATTCCAACGATGCAACATTCAACGTCGTCCAATGGCAAACCCCTATAAGAATCCAATGCACGAGCGTTTAGTATAGGGACAAGTATGGTAATCCAATTGGATCCCTACGACAATTTCAGCACGGGTTATAGTCGATCTTTCGTGGCAAAGTTCAATATTTCGTTCATAGATGCGATTTCGTGGGCCGTATGATTGCGAGCTTCACTCGAAAGGAATCGATCCAGAGGAGCGAAGGAAAAATGAAAAACGAAGTGGAAGTCCACACGTAATAGAACAGCGGAACTTTTTTCCAGCATCGGCCGCAATTTAGTGTCCATTCCGTGTACACGTGCACCACCTTTTTCCTCTCAGACTCTCTCGAAATCGTGTTCCACAAACTCAAGAACATCAAACGGAAATTTGTCTACAGAGCCGAAAAAAACGGGTTCTTAACCCTTTACTCCAATTGAGTTTTCATTTAAGAGGTTAGGCCACAGTAACGGGTATAAAATCATGTGCGAATTTAACAATTTTTTTTTCATATGAAAAAGTGTTTCACTCATAAAATTAATTACACATCTATTTAGTATGAACATCAAGCTGTTAGAAAATATATATTTTTTTTTCGATGCACAAAATGGCCGATTACTAATATTTTCTTTTGTTATCTTAGCCTAAAAAGGCGCTCCGCGGCGTGACATTTAGCATCCACAAATGTTTACCTAGAACAAAAAACAAAAATTCTCGTCAACCTACATTAGAATACCCAGAGAAGTACGTACGGAATTTAAAAAATATTGTTTTATTCAAAAGTTGTAGGTATTTGAATCGAGTTGTAGATATTTGAATGAATTTTCAGTGAATAATTTCGTATAAAACTGCTCATAAAATGAAAAGTTTTCGATTAATCAGAAATTCCGTACGTACTTTTCTGCGAAATGCAATTAGGAACATAATTTTTAAATTTGAAGTAAATCGAGTGAAAATTGTTGAAGTTATTTGTCATGCCAATTGGAAAAAGCTGTTTCAAGAAAAATGCGTTAAAAGTTTTAGGTACTCTATGGCCGTGCCAGAGGTGGGCTTACGTTATACGTTCAAAGTTGTCGAAAAAAAATGTTTCTTGGTATAAATCGAATAGTAACTTATTCTTATGATGATAAAGCACCGTTTTAGCGAGAAAAAAAATCGATTTTTCGAAAATTCTACTGTGGCCTCCCCCCTTAAGATACACTTCTGCATCGGCAATAGGAATCGATGCATTTTAATCTTCCAGAAATAGAGCGCCAAGTCACACCATTTTCGCAACGTTCGACTTTGTCGTTTGAAAGAAAAAAAAAACCTTCAACGAGGCAATACAAATAGGCGATTGCGTTTGAAAGTGTCAAGCAACGTTTATTCAAATTGAATAACATACATCGAGACGGCTGGAAAATTCTTCATGTTCCGCCCCAACGAATGTGTCTCGTATTTAATTCGTGTCAGATAACGCTAATTTTTTGTCCGATACAAATCAATATTTTGCCGCGTGGATGTCGAAAATGTTATAATATCCAGGCTATATTCGGATAGCTAAAAATCTCGTGGCTATTTTACTGGGCACGAGAGTCTATTAATTATTTCGAACTTTACAACTCTGCCTCGCGTCTTTCACTCCGCAGTCTGAGGTACGCCCAATGCGCGGGGGGAACTCTGCGCAAACAGAATGATCAATGTCCATCATCGTTGACTCAATAAACAATAGAACGTATACATTTATCCCAACGTCCCTCGTCACTGTCTGGTATTTTTAGGATCGGAATGATAAAATACGTCAGTTGCGCGTTACATTCTAGGTCGACGATATTACACATGTATATACATAACACTTAAATCAATCTATATAACGCAGAGTACTCGACTACATCGTGAACCTCTTTTTACGAGCTCTCGCTTTCTCGACAGACGCGATTGAAGGCCTTCTGCATGCTCCGCGAAACTTCGAATCGTTCCGCTAATGGAACGCACTCGATGAGCAAGGCTTTTTACTTTCCGATAATTCGATAGGATTTAATGGCGTGTCTACAAAATATGAACATTTTGCCCGGTGCGGTAAACGGGCTTTTCCCCATAGATGCATTTGTTTCCTACGATTTTCTGACCAATTTCAACGGTGCTACGTCTGAATGAGAAAGTGACTGACAAAATTGCATTTCCCTACGTTGACACACTGGATCATTTTGACCCGGACGAATTTGAAATATAATACGCACCTTTCCAAAATTGCAAATTTTCAATAATTTTTTACAGCTAATTAATTTGATATTTTCCGGATTTAAATTATGCAGACGTATTAAGAAATGTTTAAAGTGTACTCCTGCTTTTTTTCAATAAAATAAGTGTCAAAGAAGGGATATACGAAATATTTATAAAGTGCGTGTAGGAAATAATTTGGATAAAATTTCGCGTAGGAGTCGTGGAAAATTTTCTTTTCACATTCATGCGGATCAACGAGTGATTTTAATGTCGTATGTTAATTAACGAATATAATACGTCATTTTTTATGACAATTGGTAGAACAGCACGATTCATAATTTGGTCTACTCAAAGAGTTCTTTATTACTTATTATTAAAATATATATCCAATTTTACTTATTACCCATTTTATACTACCATTATTACGAATTTTGGAGAGGAAGTCATTGATGGTCACTTGAAATAAATCACTAGTTGTTTTGAGTGCGGGAGGATAACTCCCAAGCTTCTTCTTGGGATCGGGAGAAACAGTAATGCCTCAGTGACTTTTTGAGACCTGAAGGACAATGAACTGCCAGGTGTCTTTTTGGCACGTCAAGGAAAAGTAAATTCCTAGTTTTTTTTCGACACAGGGAAAAAAGTAACTCTCTAGTTACTATTTCAGGACCGCAGAAAAGTAACTCCCAAGTTGCTTTTTCAGCATAGGGGGAAAAGTAACTCCCTGGTTACTATTTTGTCACCGGAGAAAAGTAATTCTCCAGTTACTTTTTGGGACCTGACGAAACATCAACTCCCAGGTTACTTTTTGCCAGCTGAAGGAAAAGTAACGCTAGTTAATTTTCCGGTAGTGGAGAAAAGTAACTCCCCAGTTAATTTTTCGGCACAGGCACAAAAGTAACTTCCTAGTTAATATTTTGGCATCGCAGGAAAGTAACTCCCAAGTTTCTTTCTCAGCACAGGGAGAAAAGTAACTCCCTGGTTACTATTTCGGCACCGGCGAAAGTAACTTCCCAGTTACTATTTCGGCACAGGAGAAAAGTAACCCCCTACCCAATATTTCGGCGCGAGAAAAAAGTAACTCCCTAATTAATATTTCGGCATAGGAGAAAAGTAATTCTCCACTTACTTTTTGGGACGTGAAGAAAACTCAATTGCCACCTTACTTTGTGTCACCTCGAGGAAAAGTAACTCCATAGTTAATCTTTCGGCAGAGGCGAAAAGTAACTCCCTAGCTACTTTTCCCGCACAGAATAAAAGTAACTCCCTAGCTAATTTTTCGACAGAGGCGAAAACCAACTCCCTAGTTACTTTCTCGGCACAGGAGAAAAGTAACCCCGTTATTTTCTCGGCAGAGAAGACTAACTCCCCAGTTACTATTTCGACACATGAAAAAATAACTCCCTAGTTACTAGTTACAAAAAATTAGTTCCTAGTTATTTCAGCACCGTACAAAAGTTTCTCCCTAGTAACTTTTTCGCCACAGGAAAAAAAGTAACTCCCCATTCACCTTCCGAGGGCCGCGAAACTTTTCCGGACATTCATAATCGGGAAAGCAACGTCCCCGTTTACTTTTCGGATGAATTTGAGGACTGTGTCCAGAGTGACGGTGTTCTCCGGAGATGCGTTCCAAAAATACCATCACTGAAAACTCGTCACGATGCAAAATGTCTCTCTGTCAGCAGCAGTCGCTTCGTTCATGCAGGTCGTGCAGGTTTCGCACGTCGGGCGGGCCACATAGACAAAGCCTGGGCGAAAATGTTGAGCATAGCGCATGAACCGCAGGGTCTGAGAGCGTCGAGAGTGTCGGGGTGTCGACCGGAGGGTTGGTATCGATCGCGGCCTCGAGCTTGCAGAGTACGCGAGACGTGGTCCAGGCTGGAACGCGCACGGGAGGGTTGCCGTAACACAGGGGTTGGCAGTGGAAAGCGACAAGGGAGCGTTTGCGGAGGGATGAAAAGCAGAGAAGAGCCATTGGGCTACATACATATAGCGAAGGCTGGCGCCCCCGGGCACGGGTCCTCGTAGTTTCTGGTGCGGGCTGTGCGAAATCGACCTGGGTCGAAATGGCTGCCCAAACCCCCAGCACACACCCCGAAAACCTACCCTAACGCAACGAGGGCGACCTCTCCCGGCGATCTTCGGAGCTCGGTCTCCATGTGGACGTGCCCAAACGTACAGAAGCAATCCGCCCAGTCGAAGGGTGACGCGGGGAGAGGCTACCATACCAGACCGATAAAGGGGTAAGAGATTGGAAGCCCGAGACGGAGATAGTGTCTCAGCTGCCTCTCCCTCACTCCCAAAACGACCCGGCTCTACTATGTACCCCTATACACGTCTATGGAAATGTTCGCATAGATCTGTATACACAGCGAGGTGCAGCTGGGTCTGCAATGCGAGCCGGAAGCCCCGGCGACTATTTCACATCCCTGTGTAGGCAGGAATGAATACTCCGGCCACTTTCTCCATACCCTTCCTTCATCCATTTACGTCCCGGTACTCCATATGTATATATACCATGAATAAGCGCTACTACCTCGTGCAAAAACTTTTACTATTTTACCGTCTGGCAAGATAATCTTGTATCCTCTCCGACGTCTCGATCTAGATATATCCATGTTCATGTATATATAGATGTCTGTGTACCTGCTGCATTCATGAGTGGACTGTTTAGGAACACCCCCCATTGCCCGTGATGCCCTCGTGCAATTTTCGTATGGAACTTTACACGTGTAATATCGTAGACTTGCACATCTTGTAAATATTCCTCGTCCATTTTATTTCCCTCGTTTCCGTCTATTTTTCGCCTCGAGCGAACCCCCCCCCCTCCCATCGTTATCGGTCATTTCTGGAGGTCGAATTGCGAGTGCAAGTATCGAGCGATTTTTTTCCTCGTTGGTGATAGATAAGAATCGGTTTGGCACTTTGCTGGGTCTGTGCTGAGCGTGGGCAGGGTTCGTTATTTGGGGTATTTTTCTTCAGCCCTATGAGCGAGGCTCTCCTACCCTTGGCCGAAGTTGGAATTGAAGTTTGCATCGTTCGAACGCAAGGAAAATTCTTGAATTTTTTATTTTTATCACTGTCTGAAATGTTTTTTTTTGCAGAGTTCGCTACAGATCTTTAGTAAAGTTAATAAACGAATCTTTAATCTAGTAAAATAAACAAAAAAACGTTTAAGGCGGGATTTACATTTATGAGATCAAAAAATTAATTTCTTGTTTTTTCTTTAAACGATAGAACTATATATGTAGAATATTTTCCCAAAGTTTCAAAGTGCAATTCGAAAAACTTAATACGTTACAGCCCGCCAACGCTGTGCCTCACCGCTCGGATTCGGAGCGGGAGTGAACTTCAAACGCTTTTTTCTCAAAACTGCATTATCGAAATTGGCGTGCAGGATTACTCAAAAACTATTAAGCCGATTGAGTTAAAACTTGGTAGAAATATTGATAATATTGGTACCTTCTACTTGACGAGAATTGTTTTTGTAAAATTGAAAAAAAAGACGACTTTTTTAATCCGCTTTTGACAGAAAGGTTGCGTGAAATGTTGATTTTTTTTGTAAATGCGTGTCATTTCCTCAAATTTGCATTTTCTGCATTTTAATTATCGTCACATAGTCATTATACATGTGCTAACTGAAAAAATGTTTGAACTTTTTTGCAAATTAATGTCTACGGGAAACTAGACTGCACGCCGATTCGCAACTCCCGCGGCGACCTTGCTGTAACACTCTACCACAGCTCCGCCATTTTGATGGTGAATTAATTTAAAAAAATTGTTTCGTATACTTAAATATCCTATCAAAGTATACTTAAAGTTTGATAATTGTAGGATCATTATTTCTTAGTTTAAAAAATCGCTCAACATTGCTTATTTTTTCCTGTTCAAATGTATATCCCGCCTCAGGTGACTTTCGTAGCCTGAACGTACCGTTAAAAGGACGGGAACACGAAGAAAAAAATCTTCATTGCATTTCAACGATGTAAACTTCCATACCAGGGAAGATAGCGAGTCTGGGTTGCCCTGACAAAGGACTGCAAGCTCCGCTGTCATACTGTAAACATCGCTTTTGGAAAAAAATACCGTTCGTCTAGATATGAAAGTTGAAACGGACAAAACGATTCTGGTTTCTCTATTTTTTTAAATTAATACTTTTATTTTCGGAAACGATTGTTTCCGAATGCAAAAATGTTCAGGGATTCGGGTTGGGATGATCTTTCTCCATATAAAAAGCCACCGAGACGGAGTAGCGGAGATTCGCTCGCCGTTCTTTTTTTGCCCACGCGCGGTAGGTACAAATTTTTATGTGTCACCGTGCGGATATATTACGGAATATGATGCTCGTTTGTCTCGTACTTTGTGGAGTGGCTCGCGCTCGAACATTCGCCACTGGAGATAGCTGGAAAATTTGTTAAATCTCTGGGGCTCGACGTCATTGAACCCCCCATCTTCCATGAATGGGATCTGATGGAGGCTTTGCCCGTGTCGTAAAGATCCCCAAGGGTGTCCTGCCCTGATCGCCGGAACAGCCCAGCAATGGCAGGAAGTACGAAATTGCCTGTGCTCTCCAGAAAAAAAAATGGAAATAGCGAATTGGGATATTGGCGTACGAATGCAAAAAATCATAAAAACGGTAGACAGGCTTGGCAATGAATAGAGAACGATTCGGCCGTCGCTACCACGCGTTTTCTACACCTAAGTTACGTACGAGCCTGCCGTTTTTTTCCCTCATCGGGAAAAAACCTTAGACTGCAATGAAACGAGGCAAAAGTCTTTCTGGATCTCCGTAGGATGGTGTAAAAGTGGGCGTGGATCAGTGTGCACCCACGTCTATATATATATATATATATATATATATATATATATATATATATATATATATATATATAATCGATATTACGCACCTCGGCGAGGTATCAGCCAAGTCCATTTGGCCGTAGGTGTGGCCAGAATCTGGTGCTCGGTATGCAACAGCGAGTCCTAGTGATAGCTGGAAATTGCAGCGAGATTCCCGAAGTGTCCTTTTCCCCAGCCGAGGATTCTCCCGCGGGCAGGATCGATTCAAAATGGCGGCAGGATCGTGCAGGAAAGCCTCAACCTAATCCCTGAAAGGCCGAAAGTGGGTACGAGCGAGGAGGCCGAGGGGACGAGAGGATTTAAGAAGGAAATATATCGCTCGTGTACGTCCGTGTCCGCGCAACGTTCCATAGACATACGATCTTTACGGAACGTCAGACTTCGGGTATGGAGGCACGTTTTTACTCGCGCTTCGTGCTCGTAGGCAGATTATATTCTTCGTCTGACAAATACAAGACAGAGGGACGAGAAAAAATAAAAATGAAAATAACGACAAAGTCCGCGGGCATTGTGAGGCTTTCGAGTCTCGAAATGTGCGCGCATTCCCTACGAGAGAAGAGGAAAAAAATATCTCGAGATATACGGGACGTGTATGTGTATGCGTGTATAGGGGGCTGGGGGGGGGGGCTCCTTTTATACGTGGGAGATCGAAGAAGTCACGCCACGCCGTGCATATCCGCGGTAAATCGGCATCTCGCGGCATACAAAGATCCCCGGCTCTCGAGATCCTTCGAGACATAAACACTCTATCTAATTTTCAAGATACTCGCAATCGCGGCCAATGTTCGCCGTTTAATCCCGCGGCGGCACGAAAGCCTCGCTCCTTTTTGCGCATCATCATCATTGTGTTTATCTCTTATCGGCCGGCAACGATAAATTCGTTAAATGTCATTACGGATTGGCTACTATAGAACGGTAATTATACGCCATTTTTTGTTTTTTTTTTCGTTACGCTGACACGGCGATCTCTTATTTATGCGCTGATTCGCGGGGCATTTAACGTGTTCGATCGATCCCGCGGGACTGACGAGCCGAAGAGCAAAATGGGACTTTGAGATCTTCGGGTGGAGAAAGAAACTGAGTTATGTCTCAATTATACAGGTTGGAAAGCATGCCTGACATTTTTGTCGGTAGGAATCGAATTACCAAGTTTAATGTTCCGCGTACACGATTTTTACAAACGAAACGTTTTAAAAGATTCTTGAGGAGAAAAAAATAAGCGGTCGGGATCGCGGTCTCATTGAAGTGGAATTCCTTGACTGCGGAGCATTGAGGTGTCGAATTGGAACTTGGTTACTTTCGAAAAGTCTGGGAGTTGGATTGTCGCTGGTTGAATAACAGTTATTTTTTTGCAAACATCGATAGGCACCAATGTTCAACTTTTAGGCCGATACGAAAAGCGTCGGCCTGGCGGCCCGAGTCGAAATTTTCAGCCTATTTCGCCCCTCCAGATCCTCACAGTGGTAGGAGATAATCCAGTAAAGTAGCTTCGTATTCAATATAAAATGAGCTTCTACTTAGGGCCTAGAACGGGAACAAATTTCCCTTTTCTCCACTTGCAGACGCTAAGGAGGATGTCGATTGGCACACGTATACCCGCACACATACATGCCTAAGCATAGACCAACGCGTGTATACCAGTACCTATACGTATGCATGCGTGCCTGCTATAGGGATCCGCGTATACATGCATACGTGAGGGCAATTCCTATCAAAAATATTGTAACTGTTTGCTCAAGATTGATTTCTTCCACTTTGGAGAGTTGCTGGAGCTGCAGGGGCAAGTTCGAAGCGAATGCAAAAGATTCACTGGGTGGAGATCTTGGAAAGGCCATTGGGAAAGTAGGCCTCTACGGTGAACGCGTGGTCCTACCTGGTCCAACGCATGACGGTTACTGAAAACTATCAGACCCGCTCTTTCGAATGCGACCATCCCCACTGTCGTTTCGTCAAAACAGCCAAATGCGCGATATGTCCAAACGCAATCAAAAGAGGAGCTGCAACGACTTCAGCTAGGTTAGGCAGGAACATGCAAGAGGCAGCAAAGGAAGTGCATGTCAGGACCCATAATAGGACTTCTAGCATCAAAAGAGGATCTGCAACGACTTCAGCTAGGTTAGGTAGGAGTATAAGGGCAAATGCAGGAGGTAAGCAGCAAAGAAAGAACATGTTAGGAGCCCATAGTTGGACTTCTAGTAAACAGACTCAAGTGAGGCTGACATAGGATCAAAGGCCTTTAAAATAGGCTGAACATTCTGCCTCGGGGGTGATCAATTTGAAAAACGTTTTTCTGGTTTTGATTCCAAAACTAAGGGTTTTAGATAGGTTGCGATAGTTTTGGTTGAATGTTGAAGTGGATGACTGTGTTTGTGAATTGAGATTATTTAGGCAATTGGTTGGAAGCATAGGGTGGCCTAGACGGGCAGACGTACGGACACGACGAAGTTATGAGGATTTCTAATGGCATCGGAGCTCTTGCAGTCGAGAGAATCCAAGTTGCCGAGCTTGAAGCTATTCCGCAAATGCAAAGATCTCAATTTCAGACAGAGCAATTTTACTCCTGTCAAAGTAACCAGTCGCTTGGATATCTTCGACTTCGTATACACCCACGCACCTAGGCAACTTCGGTCGTTTCCAGCCAAGTCCGTTCTGCAGTCATCTCGACTGCTCTTTGCAAAGTAATCAACTCTAATGTTGCCAGTTATCCAACGGGATTCAAAGCTTGCAGTTTTTTTTCTTGTCTTGCAGCGAAAACATGATCACGTACCGCGTCGTTCCGTGTTGGAGATCATGGCGAATGTAGTAGGAACTGTGCATTTCTTGAGGTTCTGCGCGCACCCTCGCGACATGCTTATATGCCACCCTCAGACCCTCAGACTGCTGCTGATGTTCTCTCGCGAGCGTCCATCTCGTGGCCCGTTTCCGTCTGCACGATCCAATTTTTACGTGGGCACCCGGGCTTTTCTTCGTGATTCCGATTCGTGTTTGCTCCCGGGAAATGGAAGCCGGGCATGAGCTGAATTTTCGCGACACGCCGTCCACGGCCACCATTTTCAGGCTTCCATTGCGTACTCGAGGTCGTGTTACCCAAATTGTGCGGAATTGCCGAGGGTAGAAATGGCGATTTCCGGTCGCCGATGACCTGCTGGATCGACGAACAAGAGCCTATGGGGATCAAGATGAGAAGTTCCTGTGATTATGCGTCAGGAGCTCGAATTTAGAGATCGAGATCAGATAAAAAATGAAGCATGAAACCATAACCGTGCAGAACTTTTTGTATGGATCTCATTTGATTCCCACACTTGTACCTATGATAAAACGTTAGATTGGATTCTAATTGCAAGCCCCCATTGAAATCCAATCTACGAGGCCAATTTGAATCATTAAGGATTCCAACATTATCAAACAGAATCCACTACGATTCTTGATGGATCCCATCGCATTGTGTGCGTTTAATTTTTTAAATAAAATAAATAGATATCAGTGATGGGCATAACTAAACTACATTGTAATGTGATTATTAATCCAGTTACAAACTAATTCAATTACAGAGTAATATAATTAAATTGCATTTGTTTACATTGTAATTCAATTACTCTGTACATATTATGTAATCTGTTATAATGTATTTAATTACAAAGTAATCTGGTTATAATGTATTCAAATACTTTGTAATTACGTTGTTATTATTTATAGCATAATATAGGAGAAAATATAATTTTAACATCTAAAGTTGGATCAAGTGTGGCGTGTCCGCGACTGTCAACTTTAGAAACACGCAACTTTTGTGCCTGGTAGACATGCAAACAGCGCACACCACTGTCACGTGCAATTACACGAATTACCATATGTGAGGTCCACTCGCGCTCGTGAATTGCAAGAACTGTAAGTCGGATTTTCGTAACACGCACAATAACATTATTTAAATTAATATGCGATCGATTGATTGGTATCAGACTAGCTTTCAATTAAATTACACAGTAATTACACTTGGTATTTGTGGTAACTAGTTATTTCAGTAATCTGTTATAAAGTAATTCAATTATCAATTACGGTAGTAATTGTTAATTGTTAATTTAATTACTTTTAGCCCATCTCCGATAGATATACATAACAAGTGGATCTTAAAAAAGTATAAATCGCTTGAAAAAGTACATCTTAATATGGATTTGAATTACATCACTGAAAGTCTACTGTCATTGTCGTTTGTTGTTTGTTTTACTGCACTTTGACATAATATCGCGACACATGTTTTCCTCGTGATTTTGCACATATTTTCGAGTCCAGCGTGATAAGAATTCTCAAGCGGGGCTTATCGGGAAACAGTGCAGAATCCAATGGGATCCTAACGAGAGGCGATGTCCCTAAAAATTCCTATAGAGATCTAGGTGCATCTTGAAACTCCCCAAAAATTTGTTTACGGGATCACGAAGGGATATTTTTTTTGGGAGATTCAACAAATTCCGGTTGAGAATGTCAAATGAAAAATTCTCAAACGCCGTCAATGGGAAATAGCGTGGAAGCCATTTGAATTCCAATATGGAGTCCCTCTTCAAAGCGTCATGCTCTTGGAGTTTGCAGCGTTGAAGGGCAATGAATATTTCATTTTTTTCATTGTTGCACATTTGGTTGTAGAACTTGGGAAAAAAAAATAAAAAACATTTTTCTCATTCTCGTAGCCTAAAACTGCGTGAAACTTTGGATGATAAGTTGACGACTGAAAAAATGTTCATTGCATTCCAACGATGTAAACTGCAATACCATCAAGCGTCTCTATTAAATCCCTACAGAAATGCGGTAGGATTTGGAGACTCCCTAACAAATTTCTGCCGAGAACAAGAAAGTCGAAAATACTCGGGTACTTTAAAAAAATTCCGCGAATTCGAAGATCGTCGTAATTTCCAATGAATAATTCGTAACTATCCTCTTTTTTCTCTCAATCCTATTGGATTCCCATGGACGTCGAAATACAGCCAAATTGGCGAAGCTAAAACAAATCGAAGCGCGACATCGTGAGAATTGTGATTTCTTCGAGCGATCAAGAATATCGATGGAAGGTCACGTATAAAGTAATTTATAGGAGGGAACTTTTTCGTAAACATCTCGGCGAATCGATCGAACGTTCGCGCGTAGACATTTTCGTGTCTCGCCACGGCGTCCTGGAACTTCGAAAAGAGCAAACAACGCGATGAAATCTCGGTACGTAGGGTATAACCCAGATTTCTTTATCCGTACGATTGATCTGCGAGGCGACATAATACGAGCATATAGTTGGCGCGCGATGCAATATTTCTTGACACTCCGAGTGGCGCGAGTTGCTCGGATTTTTTATATTGGCTATACGGAGGTTTCCTAAGGGTGCTTTTACTCTGGTATCTTTTCTTTTTTGCTTGCTCGCCTGCGGCGTACGATATAAATGTAGCGGGTGCCCGTAATGGAGCTTTTTCGGTTACTATACGTACGACGAAGCTCGGCGAGTAAGCGTTCGGATGTGCTCGAGACGATATTGGACGAGAACTCCGCGGAAAAGCCAGGGGGTTGGTTCTTCTGTTTTTTCCCTATCTTTTCTCTTTTTTTTTTACAATCGTCGACTACGAGGCACGTGCGAAGAATATCTTCCTAGCCCTCTGCATCCGAGAGACGCCATCGTGTTCTCTCTCTCTCTCTCTCTCTCTCTCTCTCTCTCTCTCTCTCTCTCTCTTTTAACTTACATCTCGTTTCGTTTCCCCAAGCTTTTCGCTCCGCCGGAGAAAGCTGAGCCAGTTCGATACTCCCATTGAGCAGGATAAATATTTCACGAAGGCTTTGCTTTTTATCCCCCTCGCTTTGGTCCGCTCTCTTCCGCCCCTAATCGTGAGAGAGGCGCGTTCGAATCGCATCGAAATTACCGATTCCGATCTCGTATTGGCTGGTTGTGGAAATTTCTCCGGTATGCGGCGTACCGCCATTCTCCTTACGAGCCAGCTGGACGAGAACGAATCCCAATGATAATGCGTTCCTAATGAATGCCGCGATCTTCGTTAAAAAAAAACGAAAAAAAAAAAAACACCGGTGATTATTATTTTGTTTTTCTTCTCCCAACTGCGCGGCTACAAATTTCCGCCAATGTCTTTTTTTCGCTCGATCGTAAACCGGAATTCTAAAAATGGAAAGTCCGTAGGGACTTTAGGCTACGGTATCACGAGGGAGGAGAAACAGCTGGATTGCGGAGATTGCAACAAAATCCAAATGCTCGAAACAAAAATAAATTTAACGATCGTTCGACTTTTTATCGTTGGGATTACGAAAGCTACGGAATCTTCGGGATGGGATGAAAATATCGCGATGATAATTTCTTATTTTATACTCGTTTTCTACGTGTTGTTTTTCGGGTCCAGTTCGTGCGGAGATGCGACGTTAGCGTGTGACGGTCGCGGATGCAGCACGCGTGAAGAGATATCGGATCGGGAACGAAAACGAGTCTAACGGCGTGTCAGCGAAATATTTGCGAAGAATTCGTACGTATGGGGGTGCTTGCGAGTGTGCGTGGGAGTAGCGTGTCCACGAGGCTGATAGAGAGTTTCGATCGAAATCCGGACAGACGTTGGGGATGGCCCGAGCTGGTTGTCGTCGTTCAACGATCCGATGAGACAGCTCTGGGGAGAACGAGTGAGGCGAGACGAGACTGCGATAAATCTCGAATGGTGAAAGAGAGTCCTTTGGTGCATGTATGCGTATGTACGTTTTTGTGTATACAGGATGATAGGGCCTTTCTAGCGTGTCTAGGGCTAGGAAATGGTCGTCCCTTGGTAGAAAGAAGCGAAGAGACAGAAATCGGAAAATTGCTGGTGTTAGGACCCCCGATGGAAATGACACGATGCTTGGGGCTCTACTGCCCCTGGAAAATTCATCCTTTCGATTTCACGAAAAAAAAGCTATTAGTTTTATTGGTATTGTTTTATATCATGATTTTCTTTACGTTTTATTTTTATTTCTCAACGTTCCTACGTATCCCCGTTTGGGCTTTTACAACCCCGTTCACTTTACCCCTCAGTTGTCACTTCCCTATTTTCAGTTCTTTGGAGACAACCCCGGCGCGGTGCCCGCAGCCACTCTTTCCTAGGGCACTTTTTTTCACTGTACATGAATTTTTCTGAATTACTGAAATTTTTTTTGGCGAATTATTATTGGAAAAACTTTGTTGCGAAACTACCTCAATTATTTTTTTAGTCGCTTATTTGGAGGTCTAGAGTTTAGTTCTGACAAAAATCTTTTGTAAAATACTAAAAATTCGAAAATAAGAATTTTAAAGAGAAATTTCGTTGCATTACAACGATGCAGGCTTCAAGACGATTTTTTCTTCGTCTTTAACCCAAATATCGTCTTCTTTCTGAGGGACTGAAATGTACGGTTCCAAATATACTCTGGGAATGAAAAAAAAAACTCTTTTTTTTCATGTCATAATTTTTCAAGTCGATTATTCGGAAATGTAGAATGTTAATCGGCAAGAAAATCTTTTTTGAAATGTTAAAAATGAGAAATTAAAATGTAAAAGAGAAATTTCGTTGCATTGCAACGATGCAGACGTGAAGACCATTTTTTTCTCAGTCTTTTGTCCAAGCGATGCGCCTTCTTTCTGAGGGTCTAGAATGTATAGTTCTAAATACACTTTGAGAATGTAGGGTTCAAGACCATTTTTTCTCCGTCTTTAACCGAAAATACTCGCCTTCTTTCCGAGGGTCTAAAATGTACGGTTCCAAATATACTTTGGGAATGAAGAATGTCTTTTTTTTTCTCGTGTCTTTATTCTTCAAGTCATTTAATTCAGAGACCAAGAATAAAAATCCGAAAAAAAACGTAAAATTCTGAAAATGAGGAAATAAAAATGTAAATTTTTTTTTGCATAGGAACTATCGCTTTCGGCCACAGACTCCCAGTCTTTTACCCAAGCCATTCGCTTTTTTTTTCCGAGGGTCTAAAATGTACGATTCCAAATACACTTTACAAATTTAGATTTTCCATGTTTTGTTGTTCATTTTTTCCCGTGTCTTAATGTTTCGAGTCACTTAATTCAGAGACCAAGAATATAAATCCGAAGAAAAAAATTCTAAAACGTCTAAAAATGAGGAAATAAAAATGTCAAAAATATTTTTTTCGCATTGCAACGAAGGCTTCCGCCATATTCTCCCAGCCTTTTACCCAAGCCATTCGCTTTTTTTTCCAAGGGTCTAACATCTACGATTCTAAATACACTTTAAGAATTCAGTTTCTCCATTTTTTCCATCTCTGTATCCTCGTTCCGACCGAGGCAAAATTGACGAAGCGAATTGTGCAATTACCAGACTAAAGCAGCGCATCCTCCGAAAAAAGGTGGGGAGATTTAGTCGCAACGAAAATACTCGAAGGCTGAAACGCAAGTAAGACTTTGGCAATAAAATCGCAAGGAGTTCACTGGCTTGTGCAAAAACGTCCGTAATATTTTAACGCCACAACGAAACAAGTACGTGTTATAAGCCGCGTATATAAACCACATTCGTCCTGGACGTTTGTGCATTGACGAAAAAAAGCGTTCGCTTTTACGACGCCATTGTAGCGTAAAATGCAGATTTAGCTCCGAAGCGCGCGTACCTCCGCGGGGTGAAGTTCACGAAGCACGTAGCCTACATGCCCCACGCGTTACCGTGACTTCCGAGATCAAGCTTTCAGATTTAGCTGTCACACACAGACAATGGAGAAGGTGCGCTTTTACACTTACAGACGCACACATACATTCCTCGGTATATACAAATATGGCGAATGTGAAAATGCACACGTCCGAGTTTCGTGTTATATTGCCATACCTATTGCCCACTTCTCGTCACATCGGTCGCCGCTTTTATCGTGACTCGAACTATCGTTTAAAAAGATTTAGATGATGCGCCCTCCGCCATCCCTCGCTGCCTCGAGCTTCGCTGTATGTTCGTAAAACGTTGACGAGCCAAAAGAGACGATTGGGAGAGAAAACCGCGGGATTTTATACACACGTATATACTTTATCTCTCGACACTTTGCTACTGGTTGAGGTTGGTCTGTGTTGAACAAGAATGAGCTAGCGGCAATAGAACAGCGTCAACGACACAATAAAAAGAGGCTGTTCATTCAATTTCATCGCTCTCCTTTACATTCGTCAGCTCCGTTACTTTTTTACCTCTCGCAAAATCATCGCCGCGGCCGCGCGATCTTCGCTCGGTGTTCTCTCACGAGAGCCGACGCTTCGCGGCGCTTTGTGTGCTCGTCGGAGATGCCCGAGGTAAAGAGGAAGAAAATATCGAAGGAAAAAATGTCGTCGTAAACAAGACATAGAATGCATCTAGTGACGCGACAACGACCGCGATTAACCACGGAAATATATAAATACACGATGTTTTGTATGCGAGCGTGAATATTCAATGTGACAAAGTAACGTTAATCGTTCGTCGCGTTAACGAGACTGCAAATCTTGATGTGCACGCGAAGATATCCTTCGGTGCGAGACGGTCCAAATGGACATTTTTGTCTGGATCATACTGGACGCGGTCTCGAAATTGTCCGGAATGAAAATGGGCAAATCAGGACTAGAGTGAGTGATGAGGATGATTTATAGAAATTTTGGGATAATTTTGTCGGTCGTAGATTTTTTGCACTGTTGGATTGCAGTTAGAATGAGAATCGTCCGATTAATTGGGGATAATTTTAGATTTTTGAGTAATTCTCGATTTTGGAATAACTCTAGACTTTTGAGAAATTCTCGATTTTGGTGAAATTTTAGATCTTGGATAAATTTGAGATTTTGTAGAAGTTTCGGCGAAATTTGGACAATGGTTTTTTTTAGGTATATGAAAAACGTGTTTCTTCAAAGAAATATTGGGGAAATGGTTTTTCAGTGATAAAGGAAAATTGTTTATTTAAAAATAGCGGGAAAGTGCCATTGACGGAATATAGGGCAAATTCTTTTAGAGAAATATAGGGCGAATGTTTTTTCTTTAATTATAGGGACAGCACTTTTAAGAAAATATTTTGAAAATGTTTTTATTTGAATATAGGAAACGTACTTTAATCGAAATATAGGAACAAAGCTTTGAAAGCAATATAGGGAACATGCTTTTCTAAAAATATAGGGAAAGTGCTATTAAATAACTAAATGGAAAATGTTTGTATCGAAATGTAGTGAAAAAAGGTTTTTAATGAACATTGGGGACAAGCCTTGAAGACATATAGGGACGCTTTTCTAAAAATGGAGAAGAGTGCTGTTTACGAATTATATGAGAAATCTTTTTATAGAAATATAAGGAAACTGCTTTTCCCAAAATTCGGGGAGAGAGCTTTTATAGAAATATAGGGGAATATCTTTTAGATAAATATAGGGAGAACGCTTCCCTAAAAATATAGGGAACCCGCGATTAACGAAATATCCAAAAAGGTCTCTATCGAAATATAATGAAAATACTTTTAAAGAAATATAGGTCGTGATTGAAAATGGTAATTAAAATATAGTGATTTTCACAAACGATCGGGAAAATGCTTTTCAAGAAATATAGGGACAGTTCCTTCCCAAAAATATAGTACGAGTACTATTATCGAAATATATGGAAAATGCTTTTAAAAAATATATCGAAAGTGCTTTTTTCGAACCATAGGACATTCCCTTCACCCGAAGGGGGCTCAGAGCCCGACGATACTTAACTCTAGCATCAGTAAGGATTTTAGATCCCGTCGTGTGCTCGTGCATTTGAATATGTAGCCAGAAACGCATACCATTGCGGCGTTGAGGGTCTATAAATTCCTCGATCTCTAATGATAAGCGGACGCATAAATATGCGTGCCGCGCTGACGTTGCAACAAGATGCACTCCTCCTTCTTGCGATTATACAGAGCTCGTGAGACTCGCGCGTCCGTTCGTCGCGTGATTCGTTACAGCCTGCGATAATGAACCGAGTAGATAGGTCGGCTAGTTGAACGGACGAGGGCAATTGCGATTCGTTGCTCGCATTACAACTTCGATTGAAGTGAATATGTTAATATCGCCTCGATTTCGTAATTATCCTTCATGAATTACGTGTACATGGCGTGCTAACGCGGTGCACGTATCGCCCGACGATCGCAGTCAAAATAAAAAGAGAAAATCGAGCGAAACAAAATTCATATTGCGTGAAATATGGAGGGTACTAAATTTACTAGCTCATTGTGTATTCGATTTTGCACCAGGAGAGCTGACTTTATTTTAACGAAATGAAATGTCGTTGGAATCTCGGCCTACGTTTGGTTGATATTCAATTTAACGATATGTTCAAAAATTAGTGTATGGATCGAATACTGATTAATTAGTGTATCACTTTATTACTGATTAGTTAGGGCATCAATTTGCTACTGATTAATTAGTGTACTTTTTTTATTGATTACTGATTATCTGGTGAGCCAATTGAATACTGATTATTTGGTGCATTGATTGATTACTGATTATTTAGTGCATCGATTTATTACTGATTTGTAGTATATCAATTGATTACTGATTAATCAGTGTATCAATTAATTACTGATTACGCAGTCAAAATATAAAGAAAAAATCGAGCGAAACAAAATTCATATTGCGTGAAATATGGAGGGTACTAAATTTACTAGCTTATTGTGTATTTGATTTTGCACTAGGAGAGCTGCCTTTATTTTAACGAAATGAAATGTCGTTGGAATCTCGGCCTACGTTTGGTTGATATTCAATTTAACGATATGTTCAAAAATTAGTGTATGGATCGAATACTGATTAATTAATGTATCACTTCATTACTGATTAGTTAGGGCATCAATTTGCTACTGATTAATTAGTGTATTTTTTATTGATTACTGATTATCTGGTGTACCAGTTTAATACTGATTATTTAGTGCATCGATTCATTACTGATTTGTTAGTATATCAATTAATTACTGGTTAATCAGTGTATCAATTAATTACTGATTAATCAGTATATCAATGAATTACTGATTAATCAGTATATCAATCAATTACTGATTAATTAGTATATTAATTGATTGATTTTATTTGTAATGCACTTTTTATACTGCAATGGAATGATATGATTAACTTGAAACAAAGTTTGATTTTCTCTTAAAAGCGTACAGCTTGCAATAGAAAAAAGAACGTTTGACTTTGACAATATCTTACTCAATTCACAAAATCTTTTTCATTCCGTCGTCGAATATTTTTTCTTTCAATGTTTCCACACTAAATCACAGTGTCTGTCAAAATAAAATGGTAGATCTAAAATTGCGGCGTCACATTTAGACCGGTAACTAGATTTTCGTAGAAAAATACGAAAATTCGAGTGAAATTTTGTTGGGATTCGCAATGGTTAAACGGACAACTGGAATACATATCTCCGAAGTGAACGTTCGATGAAACGCTTATTCGAAATGACAGGCAGCCTTCCAACCATGCCTCTAAATCCAATAAACATCTTGGTCTAGAATAAAGATCTAGATAAAAATGGCTCCAAACAAACATATCTCAAAATTACCGCGTTCACTTGACTCGAACAAATCAATTTTCTCCGCGTGCTCCATGTCCGTGACACTAGAATGCAAATTCTCCGTCTCGTAACCGTGCAAGCCCCAATGTCGTAATTTTTAGACAAGCCTTCCTCGATCAGTGACAATCCTCTCCTGACGTTTTTCCGTTCTGTTAATTTTTGTATATTTTGCTAAGCCACCGCTTATCATATCCGCATGTTTCCACGTCCCGCACGCGTGCACCCGTAGACCCCCGTGCGTATCACAAGGGCTTCTGGAGCATAAATAAATTATGCGAGCGACGATAAAACGAGTTTAATTCACTTTTACTGCCTCGTATAATCTGGCAACATAAATTTCGATCGTGCGCTATGGCGGGGTGCGCTGTTGGGTGCTGTGTGCTGTAATTCGTTTCTCTACACTGTACATTGTGTACACACATATATATTATATATCCATATACGTATACATACGCACACACACACACACACGCGCGCACACACACACAAACACACACACACACACACACACACACACACACACACACACACACACACACACACACACACACACACACACATATATATATATATAACAAACAGTGTTTACTGAAACTAAGCGTTTACCCCCCCCCCCCTCCCGTACTCTTATCCGTGCCCTCCCGACCGCAACATTCGCAATTGCAGGGAAAAAAAATACCAAAAATTCACTTCGCTTATATTCTCGCGAGTTCTCCCAACGTTAATTCTCATCGGCGCTCCCACGATCGGCAAATAATAAACGAGTCAACAATTTCCGAATATCGATAAGACGATTTCTCCCTCATACCGCCAACGAAGATATCTTGACCGATATTATAATTACCCTCGCGAAATGATTTAAAAAAAGAAGGTATGCAGGCTCGATCTTTAATTGGACGCTATTTACGACGGAGCTTCGATTGGGCGCGGCAAAAGTTCATTTGCGAGATTTCGATGCGAAAGATTTGCTCTCACGAGCCCGTAATCGAGAGACCCTACGGACTACGCACGATCACGAGTATAATTGAGTTTCCAAATTCGTTCGATACCTATCGATTGGAATCGACGAGGAGGCGGATCACCGCTGGTCAAAATGGTGGTCAGCGCGAGCCTCATCCGCAATAGTTTCACTCACACACGCGCCTTTATCTCACTTTTTGCCGGTACGAGAAAAATACAGACGCGCCGCCTTCTTCGTGAGAAAATGTATTTTGCGCGTAATGAGAGATAAATAGAGGAGCGGGGGGAAGGGGGGGGGGGGAGCTATCGTTGCCGAGTGGCTGTTCGTTCGCAATAAAGTTTGCGATCGAGAGACTCGTAATACGCGCTTTTAACTGCACATCAGGTGTCTCACGAGCAGCGTTATCCGAACGATTTCTTTTCGATTATTTCTCTCTTTTTCGTCTCTTTTTTTTGGTTTTTTGTTTTCTTCGCTAAAATCTCCGCTGACGTTGCTCGCCAGTGTGGAGAATTCCCACGCGAGCGTTTCTCGCATCTTATTCGCGGATAACACGAGGATATGCAGGCATTGCCGAGGATTCGAGAATGGCGATGTTCCGTATAAAGAACGAGCGATCTATGTAAATTTTTCGAATTATTTCCAACAGACTTTTGTGGTGAAATTTATATACGGAAAAGTTACGGCCCAAGGCCTTTTCGATCGAATCAAGGTTGCACTGCGAAAAAAAAAAATTTAATTTAAAGAGACTCTATTTAAATCAAATAGGTTTTTTCCTTGTCTCACGGACTACTACGGTCTTATTTGTTTCAAAGATATTTTTTATATTTTTTTCCAGCTATTCTTTTCAAATATTAAATATCTTTAAATTGAATAAATAAATATTTATAAACGCATAAACTATATCAATTAGTTAATATCATTGTGATAATTAGAGAGTTTTATCAAATAACATGCTATAGATTTTTCAAACATAACCTACATATATATATATATATATATATATATATATATATATATATATATATATATATATATATATATATATATATATATATATATATAATTCCTCGTGCTCTACCCTCTCTATTCCTAGTCCCCTTTGATATGTGTGTTGCAATAAAGGCAGACCATTAGTTCGATCAAATAGAAAAATGGTTGACTCTACGAAACCTCTATTTAATTTAAAAAAATCAAATAGATACACTTGGTGGATTCAACTAAATTGTTTTTTGAACAGATGAAACCGAACCACAAATTTATTAGGATGAAATAAAATATTTAATTATTGGACGATATTAAATAGATTTTAATTCGAATAAATAAATATATTTAAAATAAATAATTCCGATAATGGAATGCAATAGGAAAAATGTAATTCTCCGATAAATCTAGTTAATTTAAATTTTAAATAAATTAAATACACTAGTTAATATCAATAGAATTTTTCGGTCAGTGTGGCTTGGAAATTTTCGTCGTTGGTCCTTGTATAGTCGGGGGAAATAATTGTCGCACGCTTTCGTCAGAAAGACACGCGTTATGGCGAATAAATAACAAAAAATGTGATATATCGCGCTACCGGCTGCGAGAGCGATGCAGGCCCAACTTTTTCCCGCCTCATACGAAAGTATATGAAATCTTGTTTCGCGACATTTCTTCGGGAATAACAACGGCGCAAATCGTTCACGTTGACGGACACGACTAGAGACCCGTCGCAACGATTTTATTCCAATTTATCGTCACATTTATTGCCAGCCGTGCTTCCGACAATTCGCTGCGGTGCGAAAAAAAAGTAATAATAAATAAACATAAAGAGTCTTTTTACGATCGGTTGATGGAATCCGATAAATCGGCAACTTGCGGGAGAATTCGCGTGTTCTCGTGGGCGCGCAGTGTCCGCAATGCCGTTAACACCTCGGCTTCTTTGCGTAGAACGTCACTACGGGGGGAAAGACGAAAGCCGCGATTTTACCGAAGAACTGAGTGCCCGGGACGCGAGCTTAACGATCATACGGCATATGGGAAAAAATTACACGCGGAACACTTGTTAACGCGGGTGTACACGCGAGTACGCGCGAGAGCGCGCTGATCAAACGAATCTAATTCAAGCCGGGACATCACCGTGATGAGTAAAAAAAATCGATTTTTTCGCATTTTCTCAAATTATACATATTAGGGTGGCACAATTTTGAGCTCAATTTTTCCCCTTTTTCTCACCATCGAATTATCTTTAAAAAAAAAAAATGTTACAAAATCTGCGAGTGGTCAAAAAATATTTAGAGGTCGCTCAAGCCGCCTACAAATTCAAATTTTCGTTAAATAATTGATTTTTTTTCGTTCACTTCTTATCTATGAATTTTATGCTTTATAATTTTTAAATTAACCTCGTAAAAGCTCTAGTCGGTCAATGAATATTTAGTGGTCGATCAAGAGCTTCGAAATTTCCAATTGTCGCAATTTTTTTACTCATCTTACTCATAAATTTGACCCTTTGTGAAATTTGCAAAACACAATAATTGTTTTTCTTTAGAAACATATTTTTCAAATTTACCTCACACTACAAACCCAAGAATAATAATCTTAGTTCTCATAAAATAATTCTGTAAACCTCTTGTCCGTAAACAAAATTATAGGTCCCCCGTTTTATCGGTTTAGAAGTGTGAGGTAAATTTTAAAAATCCGTTTCTAAAGAAAAAAAGGACTAATTGTTTCGAATATTTCACAAAGTGTTAAATTTATGAGTGAGAAGAGAAAACAAATTCGCGACAATTGGAAATTTCGAAGCTCTTGAGCGACCACTAAATATTCATTGGCCGGATAGACCTTTTACGAGTTTAATTTACAAATTATAAAGGGTAAAATTCGGGGCTGAGAAGTGAGCGAAAAAAATCGATTTTTTAATGAAAACTTGAATTTTTGGGAGGCTTGAGCCATCTCTAAATATTTTTTGACCGCTCGCAGCTTTTGCAACAATTTTTTTTCTTCTTTAAAGTAGTTTATTGGCTGGTGAGAAAAAGGAAAAAAAATAGAGCTCAAATTTGTGCCACCCTAATACATATTCAAGAATTTGTGCATAAAATTAAATTTCAAATAATGAAAAATGATCGAGTTACAGACGATTTAGTGAGGGCAGGTAACGCAACCATTTGCGTATAATGAAACTTTGCATCGCGGTTTTTTCTTCCTGACCGGAATTATAACTCTAGCTATAATTGTCCGATTTCCAATTTAAAAGGAACCCACATTTTGGTAATTTCATAGCTAGCGTTGTACATAGTCGTTTTTATTTAATTTAGTATTTTTAAGCCCCCGAATCAAAGTAAAAATTTCGCCAAAATCACACTTTTTTAACATCCGCCATTTTGTGATTTTTTTTCGAGAAAACGGCTACCCTCAACGCGAAATACATTTATGTAGATTATAAAATATTTTTGTTTTCATTTTTCCGACCAACCATTATCAATTTATGGATCCGGCCGTTCGACCACATTTATTATAGAGGCTCTATTATACCTGAATAACGTTGTTAATTTTTTTATGTTTAAAATAACAATTGACACGAAATAAGTTCAATGTATGCCTAATAACATACCTTTTTTCCAAATCCCAAATAAATAATCCTTTTCCGAATAAAAATTCGTAAAAAACGTCCTTTTTCGGGCCGTCGCAATGGTGCCTTCAAATCAAACTCGAATCGACGTTGATATTGCAATTAATTCACTGTTACTCGAGCTACGACAGTTTTCTCCGCGCTGACAATTTTCACCGTCGGCGTCGACTTTTCCCAACGAACTGAGCTCCTCGAATGGGGAAAAAAGTCAAATTGGCATTTTTTTTTCGTTCGGCACGTCGTCCGGGAAGAAGAGAAATCTTCGTTGAAAGAGTTGAACACAGCGGCCACAAGCGAGAGAAAGGACGAGAGAAGAAAAAACCCTTTGAGTCACTTTTACAGGGTGTTGTAAATCGAGTGACTTTCTCCCAACCCTTTTACCGAAAAGTCACTCGCGCGCGGTGAGAAAAAAAACTTTCACCGACCGCGGCCGAAAATTCCTACCTCTTTCACTTCCACAGCCGGAATTTTCCCTCAGCCCTTCGCGGCCCTCTTTTACCGCGAAGGGCCGATTTTTCATTTTTTTCCACGTCTCTGACGAAATCGTCGATTTTTTAAAAATCTTCTCGTTTTTTTTCTCGTTTTTCAGATTAATGGTACGATGTCGAGCCGCCGTTCCGCCCCACCCTGCGGAGGTAAGTTCACCAAAAGACAAGTTCCCTTCGAATCTCGAGGATTTGCAAAGTTTCGCAATCGCACAGATATGACGATGGACTCTTTATCTGCCGCGAGGAATATTCCATGAGGAATGTCTGGGAGAAAAAAAATTGTAAATAAAAAAAAACGTCCCTCGTTGACTCCGTTCAGGACTGAATACCTTTATTGGAGGATTACAAGGGGTAGTAGTGACTTTTGGCCGGATTTTTATGGTACTGTTGGGGTTGTCAGTCAACCGAGAACACCGCGACCCTTTTGAGACTCCGTCAGCCACGAGAACGGGATAATTTTATTACGGTTCGAGGTCT
Organism: Ophion obscuratus; assembly: GCA_964007375.1. Lineage (NCBI taxonomy): Eukaryota > Metazoa > Arthropoda > Insecta > Hymenoptera > Ichneumonidae > Ophion > Ophion obscuratus. The sequence continues at coordinate 25,086,276 of OZ023317.1, forward strand.
TTGCCGTTCATCGAGAAAAAGAAAAACATTTCTTCAGGATCAGCGCGAAAAATTGACCAAACAACAAGACTGAGCGACGGGGATGATTCGCCAATGTTCACCGCGATCGGACTCAAAGATGACAAAGTCAAATACTTTACGTATAAATATGATTATTCTCATTAGCCGTATCCAGACCGGTCGAGGCAAGAAACTGCCTCGCGAGGCAGCCTCGCGAGGCAGGTTCTTGCCTCGGCCGGTCTGGACACGGCTATTCACGATTCTACCTCATAACGAATAAAAATGTAAAAAATATATATACGCGCTAAATTCCATCAGTCGAGATTCTCCTTCTCTCTTCGTGACTTTCAGCTTTAGTTGGAGCTTCACCTGCGGCTCATTTGGTTGCAGACTCGAGTAAAGTCGAAAATTCACTGGAGGGTGAAAACCGAGCGACGTTAAGTCTCAAATTAACAGCCCGAGCTGCAGCTACCCTCGATACTTCGAGGAGAAAAACAACCGAGAGATTCGCGCGTTACGAAGCTCTCTTGAGTGCACGCGGGAGCACTATTTCTCTCGATTTTTACAATCCTTCGGTACCGCCTGGAAAAGTCGCGGCAATGGCTAATATTAGAAATCGGAATGACGTTTAGGAACTGAAATTCTTGTATAGCCGATTACGATCGTTTAATGGTGATCGTAATTCCAGGATGATTATTAAACGATTGCGATGATTTAATATCGATCGTAATCGCTCACTCGGCTAATAAAATTGTACGCCTACTTTGACAAGTAGGTGTGCAATTTACTGGCGGAGTCTCGCGAGTACAAGCTTTCAATGTCGCAAATGAAAGGCGGAAAATTCTTCCCGTATTCCTTCATTGTCGGTATCCAGTGATCGAGGTAGTAATAAACATTATTGGAATATCGGAAACGCGTGCATTAACGGCGGGGTAAAGTTAATTCGGCGAAAAAAGGCATGTTTTTAAGATTTTTTTTTGGCGTAACGTATAGTGTTCGTTTATTGAAAAATTTACATATAATAAAGTAACATTTGAACAACATTCTCCTAAATTTGCATTGCAAAATATTCAAAATTGAGCGAGTGAAAATTAAACCCCGGAGGCGCCTCGAAAAAAAGTTGGTTTGCGGTGTGCACCATAACTCGCAACAGAATCATTTGAAACAAAAAAATCAAAATGCATTTGTTAAAAGAGATGTCTCTCGAGGTAATGACGGGAGGATTTTTTTTTTTCGATTTTTCGATTTTTCGTAGCACTTGGGAGCCAAAAACCCGATTTTCGCTAAAAAAAATCGGCTAATTTGTTGTTGAAAAATCAGTAATTATTAAAAAAAAAACAAAAAAGCTTTCGACAATACCTGGTGAATTATATGAAGAAGTACTGTGCAAAATTTCAAAGCGATTGGTCCAGTAGATTTTGAGTTATCGTGCACACGGACTTCAAATATGACAAGTCTCAGAAAAACGGTTTGAAAAACGTAGAAGAGAAGAGAACGGCATGGAGCAATAGACGCTCACATACTCATAACTTCGTCAATTTTACTCCGATCGACTTGAAATTTTAACACAATATTCTTCATATATTATGCATTCATTTAAAAATTAAAAAAAAATTTAAAAAAAATTTAATATTTTACCCCGCCCTTAAATAGATGGAATACCAGCGAGAACTCCGGATGCCTTTGAAAGCGAGAAATGTTTAAGCATTAAAAAAAAAATTTATTCGATCGCGAGGAGGGGAAAATACGAAAACGAGCTTTTTTCTCGCTTCTTTGATAATTTTAGCATCATTGTTTTTCCTGAGTTCGTACGTGAACTCTTGCGGGTTTTTACGTATTGACCTTGCCACTCGGACCCTTTGCTATCACCCCCTACCTGCACTTCGCTAATTCAACTCCCGTTACGACCACAGCCGCCCGTGCAGAAATTTGCTGATGAGTTCCCAGATCCTACATCCCTATGGGGATTTGATATGGACGCCACACGTAGAGAACCCACATTGGAATCCAAGTGGCGTGCTGTTTCCCGATTCACGTCGTTTGAGAATTTTTTTTCATTCTCTACCTGAATATGTTGGATATCTTTTAAAAAATCCTGTCGTGATCCCGCGCACAAATTTGTTGGGTAGTCACAAGATGCACTCGCATCTTTATAGGAATTTGTTAGAGACACCGCGCATAGAGAGTCCTCATTGGGATCCAATTGGATTCTGCACTGTTCCCCGATGAACGCCGTTTGAAAATTCTTACCACGTTCGAATTGAAAATATGTGAAAAGTCACGAAAAAATACTCGGCTTGTTGAAACATAACCTGCACACTTCGTGAGCATGTACGTGTGTCGTGATATTATGTCAAAGTGCAGTCAAATAAATAACTGACAATTACAGTGGATTTTCAGTGATGCGATTCAAATCGATTTTTGATATATACTTTTTTAAGGAGGTTCGGGACAATCGACAAAATGATTTGATTCGAGTTTATACGGTAAATTTGTTGTCATATACTGAATGCACCCTTTACATTTTAAATCGATCGTCTATACTAGTTTTGTAAAGTTTACAATTGAAAAACAAAACACTTTTTGACATAGGGAGATGCCTTTGATGAGATAACGTAGAGAGTATATTATGACACTGATGACGAAATGGTCTTTACGGTCGAACCTCGATATAACCAAGATTTGTTGGTTATATCGAGTTGGTTACATCGATTATATGGTTTGCATCCGAAATGTTGATACAACAACATAATAACATATATTTGCTAATTTCTTGTAAAAATGGCTCTAATTTAAACCTTTCTTTCTTTAAAAAATATCCCTATATTTATAATACTAATACATAATTTTTTTAAAGAACATTTTAAGGATCTTGACTTCGACATAACGAAACCTCAATATAACGAAAACTCGACATAGCAAACTTCTCTAGAGATTCGTTATATCGAGGTTCGACTGTACTGAGTGATATGGCAGTTTGTCATATCATTTTAAACATTTTTCACACTATTTCATGCGTAAAACTGCTATTCGGTGACGAGCGTAGGATCTCTCTCTCTCTCTCCGTTGACGAGTGTTTTTTTTATTGTAAATTTTATAGAAACGGTATAGACGATGAAAAGAACAATTGAAGAGGATGCATTCAGTATATGATAAAGAATTTACTGTATAAATTTTTAACAAATGGTAAGATTAAGTCGATTGTCCCGAAACTCCTCAAGCGATTTATACTATTTTAAGATAAGATTTATACTTTTTTAAGATCCGCTCAATTTGTATATCTATATACTTTGTTCAACAAATTCGACTTACAGAATGTGATGGATACCATCAATAGAATAATGACGAAATTGTCTTAATATACTGAATGATTTGACAGTTTTTCATAAAATTTTCAACATTTTTCACAGTATTTCAAGCGTAAAACTGCCACTCGGTGGCGAGTGTAGGCATCTCCCTCTGTTAAAGAGTATTTTTCTTTTCAATTGTACATTTTGCAGAAACGGTGTAGACGACCGATCAAAAATTTGAAGAGGATCGTATATGACATCGATTCGGTATATGATGAAGAATTTACTGTATAAATTTAAATCAAATGGTAACATTTCGTCGATTGTCCTGAAATTCCTTAAGGCGTTAGGCCACAGTAACGGATATAAAATCATGTGCGAACAATTTTTTTTTGCATCAAAAAGTGGTTCACTCATAAAATTAATTACACATCTATTTAGTATGAATATCAAGCTGTTAGAAAATATATTTTTTTTTTCGATGAACAAAATGGCCGACTACTGGAAACTTTTCGAAACAGCTTTTTTCCAATTGGCGTGACAAATAACTTCAACAATTTTCACTCGATTTACTTCAAATTTAAAAGTTATGTTCCTAATTGCATTTCGCAGAGAAGTACTTACGGAATTTCTGATTAATCGAAAACTTTTCATTTTATGAGCAGTTTATAAGCAGTTATAACGAAATTTTTCACTGAAAATTCATTTCTTAAGTTTAAATACCTACAACTTTCGAATGAAACAATATTTTTTAAATTCCGTACGTACTCCTCTAGTTATTCTAATATAGATTGACGAGAATTTTTTTTTGTTTTAGGTAAAAAATTGTGGATGCTAAATGTCACGCCGCGGAGCACCTAAAAAAAAGATAAAAGAAAATATTAGTAATCGGCCATTTTGTACATTGAAGAAAAATATATATATTTTTTCTAACAGCTTGATATTCATAATAAATAGATGTGTAATTAATTTTATGAGTGAATCACTTTTTCATACGAAAAAAATTGTTAAATTTGCACATGATTTTATACCCATTACTGTGGCCTAACGCCTTAAGCGATTAACACCATTTTAAGATAAGATTTATACTTTTTTAAGATCCACTTATTTTTTACATCTATATATTTTGTCAAGCAAATTCGGCCTACAGAATGTGATGGATACCATGAACAGAATCATGACGAAATTGTCTTATAATACTGAGTGATTTTACAGTATTTCACAAAACTTTCATAATTTTTTTTCAAACTGCCATTCAACGACGAGCATACGTATCTCCCTCTGTTGTAGACTGTACTTTTTTCAATTGTAAATTTTATAGCAACGGTATAGACGACCGAAACAAAATTTGAAAAGGGTGCATTCGGTACATGTCAAAGAATTTACTGTATAAATTTGACTCAAATGGTAAAAGTTCGTAGATCGTCGCGAAACTCCTCAAACGATTGACACTATTTTAAGATAAGATTCATACTATTTCAAAATCCCCTTATTTTGTATATCTGTATATTTTGTTTAGCAAATTCGACTTACAGAATGTGAGTCTGTTCGATACGATCGAAATCCTTTACGATTCAAATTGAATTTGTACATTGGATTCCAATGGAGAATCCCGATCAGAATCCCATATACGAGCGTGACGTATTACTATCGGAATTCAATGCCATGACCCACCCATTGGATTCCTATCAGCAAGTGGGGACGAGTATGGGAATCCAATTGGGTCCCTGCGACAATTTCTGCTCGGTAAGATCCGCCAGCTAATCCACCAGTATCGGTCGCTTCTTTAATAACGATAAATCCTAATGAAGTTTGTCGCGATCATGCGTGCTCGATAAAAACAAAGAGAGTTGGTTTAGTGAGTGAAGAACATGGCTAAAAATGGAATTCCTTTTTGGAACGGGATATTTTCGTGCGTACATTCCGAAGGGGAATGCGAACGCGTACCTGGTATAGACAAAGCTCTCGGTTTATCTATCTAAGAAACAATTTCGTGCTAGACCCGTCTCGGGGCGATATACCGCGAGTGCACCCTCGTAAAGCTATCAATTCTGGAGCGAAGAAAGAGAGAGAGAGAGAGAGAGAGAGAGAGAGAGAGAGAGAGAGAGAGAGAGAGAGAGAGAGAGAGAGAGAGAGAAAGAGTTGGCGAGGGGGTGGCGGGGGAGTAAGCGTCAGTCTTCGCGGCGCTCTCTTTTCCTCTTCGCTCGCGGGCTCGGTGTATAAAAGCATGTCTCGCGATAAAGCGGTCTCTCGGCGTCGGGGCATGTTTTCCGCGCTTTTGCTCGAAATTCTTGAGACATCCGAGCGAAAGATTTCAAGCACGATGGAGAAATGCCAACGCGGTGAGAGCAACGTCGGCGACTGTACTACGCTCTTCGTACATCATAAAGAATTATTGCACCGTATAGCCCAGATTACGGAACCATGGCGATAGAAAACATCGCGGGCCCGCGATTCTCCGACAAAAATGACTCCTCACTGGGTCAATGATGGCTGATACGATCATCTATTCCAAGACTTTTGATCGAATGATGGCCACTAATTCCAACTGACCAAGTCGCAACGACCGTCCTCGATATCAAATCACCTTTTCAACTTCTAAGAAGAATTGTCAATACTGTCGTACAATGGCATTGAAGTTTGCATCGTTAGAATGCAACGAAAATATTTTTTTTTAATATGCTTTTCGTATTGGCCAATTTCTTTTGGATGTGGTTGAAGTTTGCATCGGTGGAATACAACGAAAATAATTTTTTTTAATAATTTTCGTATTGGGCAACTTCTTTTGGATGTGGTTGAAGTTTGCATCGTTGGAATGCAACGACAATTCGTTTTAATTTATTATTTTCATTGTTATCGAAAATCATAGTTTGCAGATTCAGGCTGTAGATTGCTGAATGATTTCTAAACGATGTTCACGTGATCTTCTTAGCTCAAATCTTCCAAAGGGAATTTGGGAATGCAAATAAAATATTCTGGTTGCATTCCAACGAGGCAAACTTCAACGTCACTTTGTGGCAGATTTAGGGTACAAAGGATATTTAAATTTCCTCGAAGATCCTCATCAGGGATTCATAACCAAAACCTGCACCAAGAAGAATTGAGCTAGGGATAAAATGAAGGAAATGATAAAATAACGAAGATTTTTTGCTGAAATCCAACGATGCAAACTTCAACACCATATTGCAGACGGGTTTTTAATTTCCAATTTTTCGCGATGGGAACTTGGCCCTCAATGGTGTAGATGGAATTTTAATGCAATTGCAACGCAAGGCTCATCGACTCCTTTGCCCGAGCGCTTTTTTGTTATTGAAGTTGAAGTTTGAACCGCTGGAATACAATGCAAAATTGATTACTCGAATTGCTAAATTTTTTTCAACGGATTTGAACTACGAAATTCCCGCAAACGTTTTCAAAATTCTCATTGGAGATCTCCACCCTAAATCTGAAGAAAGAATTTCGGATAGTAGGCCAAGAAATGGCGAAAAATGTTGTCAATGATACAAACCCCACCATTTTTTTTCCCAAAAGAGCACAATGCTTTCAATCGATGCTGATTACTGACAATTGTCATCAGCGACTTGATAAATTTTCTTCCACCGTACACGACGAGCTTTTGGAACAAGAAAACCATCGAACAACTTGGCGCCGCATTATTTCACTTTTCCTCGATCTCGTGAAAAAGTATCTCTCGCGACGTCAACAAAACTCAGTAGACTTATCAAATAATAATTCGCCTTTTTGTTCAACGCTGGAACCACTTACCGCGGTACAGGCCACACCTACCATTAGTGTCATTCGGACCACAGATAATATGGCAATACATACTTTTTTCTCTCTCAAAGCGTCGGGGAATTCATTGGCCAAAAGAGCGCGAGGCAGCGACGGGGATAGATAAGACGTTATCGCAACAAACCAAAAAACGCGGCCTGTTGCAATGTATTTAAACGCAAAAGAGCCTACATACCTGCAACGAGTTGTCTGACAGTCGTCACAGCGCGTTCCCTCCCTCAATTACCCTCATTAATTTTTTGTCGTCTTTACGTTGCAAAATTACGCGAGATCGAGAATTGATAACGTGGCAAGCATTGACGAGATAAAGAGTGATACTACTGTAAATTTTCGTTCCCCGGAGGCTGTAATACCAAGCACGAAACGCTCATAGCCTGCAGCATCCCATGATGGCTGACGTAGCGAGAGAACAACCCCACCCACCAGTCTCCTCTTTTTCTCTCTCGGGCCTTTCATCTCCATCTCTCTTTCTCGCTCGATCTGTTTCATTTTGCTGCATTCCCTCGCCTTCTATCCCACTATACGAAGAATAAAAGAGAGGAATCCGATGGTCGAAAAGGTCTCCCAACTAAAGCTGTACGTTAGAGCTTCCCTTTGGTATAACAGCGGCCATGTTGGCCCAGGGGCTGGGCCACCAAAAGAGGCCGCTATTTCATTGGCCGATGGAGGAATATCTCTGTCGCTCGTTATCTCTCTCGCTCTAATGCGCTCCTGTACGTTTCAGCTCTCTCCCTCACCCTCTCTCTCTCTCTCTTGCTAGATCGTTTGCTGCCTGGTTTTGTTTCTCTCTCAGTCGCTGCCCATTGCCTACTCTGCTTTTATCTCTTTCGTTGCTCTGCCACTAGACCACTACATCCCTTTCATCCCTTGTTCCAAATAACCTCTCTCTCTCTCTCTCTCTCTCTCTCTCTCTCTCTCTCTCTCTCTCTCTCTCTCTCTCTCTCTCTCTCTCTCTCTCTCTCTCTCTCTCTCTCTCTCTCTCTCTCTCTCTCTCTCTCTCTCTCTCTCCCTCTCTCTCTCTCTCTCGCTCTCCCTCCCGTCCATTGTTGCCGAGACGTTGCGACGTCAGCGCCATCTGCCGTACATTTCCGAGCGCAACTTTCTCCCTTAGACTCTACAATTACATCCCACCCGCCCCTTATCAACCTGTCTACCAACCCCCACCGATCGTAGCGATTCTCCCAGCTCAAGTGCCTCTCTTAACCCATCGCCGTGAAACACCTGACTGCCTCCTTAAAACGCCTCCAACATGCCTTGCCAATTGGCCCGAGTACTTCAAACCCGCGGAATTTGAAGTTAATGAACGATCGGTGGTTGTTTCCACCCCCAAAACACTATGTAATTGACGAAAAGATGCAATAGGGCTGGCGAAAAAAATTCATTGGTATTTTCGAGACGACAATTTACTCCAAGAGGAAGTGGCAAGATCAACGTTTTAGGTTTTACAGCAGGATCTTTTGTGTTATATTTTATAGACATCTTGTTTTTATATTGTTTGGTGGAAAATAACGTTGCTCAGATTTTGATAGATGACACTCTAATTACACTCGGACACTCCGCGCAATGGCACTCGCTTCGTGGCAGACTTCACCTCCACCGCAATTATAAATATTTTTACGAGGCAATTAACTCTAGCAATTAAAGTTTCTTTGCCTGTTATACAAGCGTGGAGGACGAACCGACTAATCCACCAGGCTTAGGAGACGTTTGCCCTCGCGAGTTAAGAAAAAAAACTGACTCCTCGAGACTGATGGCAAAGAAGGCAAAAAAGTGAAATCCACCCCCTACCCCTTCCGCTCCTCGCTCGCCAGGCTGCAAACCCTTTTTTGCCAACTTTCTAATTTCCCCGAGGCTTTTTTTTACTCCTCGGCCATTGTCCGGTCAACTTTCTCCAACCCTTTTCGAACTTTCGCTGGAGCCCTGCTGTTCGTCTTCGCTACTCGGCCAACCCTTTTTTTTTCCTCGCTGCGCCTGAAAGGGTGAAAGTTTTATGGCCGGGCGGTTACGATCGCCCGAAGATAGTCCGGAAAACATCGCTCTCATCGAAAGATAATTTAGCTCGTATATAACGCCGAGCTCTCGGATGTAACGCTTCATTTAAGCTCATTACGTTCATTCCAGTGGCAAATTAATTTCCAAGATTTCATACTGCAGGAGCGAAGCTTATCGCGTCTTTTATACGCCTTCATGCGCCTCGTAAAAATGAACTTTTTATTAAGTTCTCGTCGCATTTATTACACCCTCGACGAATCTTTACATCTCGTGTATTCGTACGAAAAAGTAGCCGAGCGATAAAAGAGCGTTCAGAAATTCTCCAAAGAAAACATTTTTATTTCACAATTGACAGGTGTGCCGCGAGTTCTGGAAGTTCTCGTGCAAAATCATTCGGACATTGTTAAAAACGAGTGACGGCATGCCTTGCTATAAATGTTCAATGTATTTTCAGTGTAGTCAGCCTAGTCTAGTCGAGGTCTAAGTAGGTAACGTGATACAAGATTTCTACGCGACGAATATATCAATTGTTCGACCCAACGCAATGTCCATCAACGACGAGTCTTCCAGCATCCTCATTCGTAGCGTACAATTGGCCAATCTTCGAGGAGACCGGAGGAGGCTGAAGTTGATGATCCGCAGCGTTGTACGGTGTAGCCTCCTGTTACGTATACTGAAGGTATACCGGAAAAGAATACACTCAGGATACATTCAGTATACGTCCAGGGGGTTTCACATTCCTCATCTTGGAAGATCACCTCAGTTCGGAAGATCCGCATCCGATAGTCTGAAAAAGCAACACGAAAGGTATCAATTTAGAGCTTGCTGCTGCTTGCCACTTTTTTCAGCTGCGAAGAATGTCTTACCACCAAGCCCGCAGACCTATCCGATCACCCCTGCAGACCTATCCGATCACCCGGTGCAACTTTTTGGATCTGGCGTCAACGTGTTGTCCATTTTGGCCCCTTCCAGCACACCCATGATCATCATCAGCTCGTATCTCATCCAGACTGCAGCGTCCGAGTTGGCTGGACCTCGAGGATTGCCATCTGCCTGTGAACATAAATCAGCCTGGCGTTACAATCAGCTACGGTCAGGATGAGCATGCATTTGGATGTGCATCTGCATCAAGCGCTACACGCGCGATGTGGCCGGCTCAGAGGAAATTAAAGCGCGCCTGCGTTGGGCTTCGCCATTAAAGCCGAGGCAAGTGTGAATCGATGCTCCTCCATTCGGAGACAGGAGCGAAAAAAAAGAGGCAGTAAAGAGAATCACGCTGGCAAAGGGCACGAGCCAAAGGGAGTCGAAGAGAGGGGAGTTGAGAGGAGTGTAAAAGAGAACGGCAGAGTTGATCGCGTTGGGATACCCCGGGGAACCATGGGACCCATCTTACTCGGGCGTTCGACCGGTTGCCTGTCGTTTGGTGCTCCTCTCTCCATCTCGCTTCCCCTTCACCGCCACCCTCTGCTAACTAAAATACGAGCCTTTCCAAATGGCAATGGTCGATCGATAGCTCCCCCCCCCCCCCATGCAGTACGATACACCGTGCTGTTACCCACCGTCCGTTGACACAAAACACTACGACGGCAAAGAGACAACAACAAAGACAGACCAACGTGGTTCCTCCAAGTAGTAGTGACGAAGGTAGATAAATGCAAAATTACACATCAGATGAAACCATAGTGCAAGAGAACTAACCTCATTTCCAAGCAGACTTCTCTACGTGCCTCCAATGCAGAATACCGTTCTTCCCTCTTCGTCTCTCACTGTCTCGTGTTCGCGCGGATCCCCACTCCGTTTCCCTCTCCCTGGGCCGTCATCGTCGGCTGGCTTGAGGCCTATGTGGGCGTGCGAGACGTCCCCTGTCGTTTTTTCCTTCCCCACGATCCTTGTCCCGTGTTTGTTTCGAGCGACGTGTCTCCGTGACGTTGGCATGTCAAAGTAACAGCACCAGGTCTTCAACCCCTCGTTGACAGCTCGTCCCGTGTACGTCAGTGCCCCGCACGTCGTTCCCAAGTGTCTTCAACTCGTGTAACTTTACAACCGCACAACCCTTGCAAAAACAACAGGTTAAAAAAAGCAATTAAATGCCAATAGTTGGTCCGGTCTTTGCAGCTCGGTGGATTCTCGATGATGGACGTCAGGCCGTGGATGACACGTCCGTGTCCCGCCGATGCGGCAATGTACTCGTATATGCATGCCTGTGTGCGAATGGATTGTGTCCAACGTGCTCGGCGCGCGGTTCGTGTCCGACTGGGAAGGTCCCGTAGCCGCGGCTCTGACCCGGCCCCAGGGAGGAGTGAATCGCGACCGGGGTGTGTTGCCGCTGGCGGTACCGCCAACAGCAGTCACCGTAAAGACTCTCGTGGAACGTCAACACTAGCGCGAATCTCGGCAACTCTCGTGTTGCAATAAAGACCTGCGGTGGTGCGTTGGAGACGGAAGAAGCTCTGCGATAGTCCGTTCTTTGCTTTGCTTCATGAGTGGTGACAATGTTGACTCCCCCGATGCACTGCAGTGACATTTTGCCTCTCTCTCTCTCTCTCTCTCTCTCTCTCTCTCTCTCTCTCTCTGTCTCTCTATCACTCCAGTACATATACGTATACACATATTGCTCCCTCTTGTTCCCTCCTTCTTCTTTCGACTGCCTTTGGTCTTCTGAAATCGTGATGATGCCGCAGCCTCGTCCGTACGGCGACTCGATTCGTTCTGGAGCCAAATCGGCGTATCAGCAGCCGACCACCAGCCCAGTCGCTTATTACGCTCCTTCTGACGCTTGGTGCACCGGGGGGACGCTGAACGGTCCGCCACGCGGCGTCGCACTGCGCGGATCTTCTCGGCTTCGCTTCCAGCTCAACGCGACGGACTCACCCTCGAAACACTGCTCCCTCGAAACACTGCGTCGGGACGCGCGACGGTCTCTCCCTCGCACGAGGGAGACACTCTATCCTGGATTCTGGCACGGGGGTGAAACTACCCGGGGGTGGCGGCGTCTGGAGAGGGGCGAAGCTCGATATCGCGCAGGGCCCACCTCTCTCTCTCTTACCCTCTCTCTCTCTCTCTCTCTCGCTCACTCGGCTCTCCCACGCCTAGCTAACCGTCGTCCATCTTTGTATCGCTCGCCCTGCGCCGCTTTCATCCCCTTCGGCGTCCCTTTTACCCGACGCGCCTGCGGGAATCGCTCCACAGGGTTCATCTGGTTGGTCCGTTGGAATACTCGATCTTCCTGCTCCCTCGCTCCGCTCTGCCACCCTACGGGAGAGACATCCCTCGACTCTGCCAAAGCGGAATCTGGCGCCACCCTGCGTACACTGTCCAAACCTTTTCCAGGCTCGTTGCTTTTTTTTTCTCGTCCTGGCATTCTCGCACCTTTCTCGGGGGAGCGCGGAGGAACGGGAAATATCTCGTGCAGTGTGAAAAAATTCCTGGAATCTGCCGTACCAACGATGATAGCGAGATCGGACGATCGGGATTCATGACTCACTTCCTTCGCAGAGTCTAGCTGTCGAATTGACAGGACGAGCCACTTGACGACTGGAACATTCCGAAGATCAGCCGCGATCGGCATTGGGTGGGCGGAATCGGTGCCGATCTTCTGGAATGCCTGGAAATCCGGGATTGAAGCACACGTCGTTGGAATCCAATGGGAATTAGTATTGTTGGAGTACGGATTTTGACTACGCGAATTCTGGAATGTTTAAGACACACTGTATCTAGATTTGCAATATGAATCTGCAGGAAAATGGTTGGATGGTGATACAAATAAGGGAGTGAAAATGCAAAATGGAACTTCCGTTGAGTTCGAATGGGGCAATTTTCAGTATCGTGCGTTCCATCGTGGAATATATGACTTGACTACCACCAGTGAGGATGTGTAAAGTAATTGCTTCATTAGGAATAGCACTTTTTCTTGCTTCTTTCGGTCCTTGAATTACCTGGTGGATTGCGATCGTCCTTTCGGTCCTTGCATGTGCTTGTGGATGCGAAAACGTCTTGGGAACGAGTGCAGGACACCCACATATTATGCGTGTCATATCTAGTTTTGGTGAGAGGTGAAGACGTTGCAGTCACGCGAAGCTGGTCGAGAAATTCAGTTGGTTGGGTCTGCTAATCCCTTTCTGTTTTTATCTTCCCTCCATCTCCAAACGCTGATACCCGATGCATATCCTGCAATCAACATTGACTGGTTTAGCTTCTTCGTCCACGACTCGCGGTTGGATACTTTATTCGTTCGGAAACACACAAATCAATTGAGTATATTCTTCACCGTGAATTATTTATCGAGAGAGTGGAGGAAAAAAAAAGATTAAAAAATTCGCATTTCGAATTATAAGAGCTGGTGGGACGATGACGTTAATTGGCCTGAGTCATCGGCAGGCTCGTAAAAATGTCTTTAATACACTCCACGCTCATTTCAAGCAGCAAAACAGGCAGTTAACAATCGCGTTTTATGATTTACACTTGGCAATTGCCGCAACGTTGTTTCCTAACGATATAGGACAACGATTATTTTCCATCCCTTTCCTCCCATTAGGCACTTCAAGAAATACGAACTTTTCGGTGGCCCTCAATTGACGCTCGAATAGAATATTTTGGGTTAACCTCGTTTTCGGTACCGTCGGCCAACGACTCGGCAAAAAAAATGTCTCGTCAGCTGTTGCCATCTTCAGGTATTTTCGTCAACTGTGTCGGAGCTCGGTGGTAGGGATGAGAAATCCTTGGAGTCGTAGATCCGTACACGTCCGACGGTCAGGGCAGAAAGCCAGCCAGAACTCCGCGACACTTCTCTCGGGCGACACATATGTCTTCGCTTCGAGGCGCTTCATTCAATTGGAAACAATGGGACCAACTTTGTTCGATGTCCAATTTTTCGTGAAATTCGCGCACTATACCGCGCGTGTTTATCCTTCGAAGCGAAAATAGCCCGCATCTGAAAGCAAAAGAAATTTTCGTCTTTCAATAATCACAACGACTGAGGAAAACTTTCGACGCTGTTTTTTCCTTCTCTTTGCCTCGATACACGACGTTCCTTGGGCAATATATAAAAAAAAAACAATCCAAAGTCGCCAACCCCTGAAGATTTTGCCCTCGAATATTATCGCGTTTGGTACTTTTTCCGTCCGTTTTTTAGGGTCTAATAAAACGAGTAAACCTGACTCCGTGATCCTTACTCGATGGATTATACCTCTTTATGATCCTTTCCTATTTAACTCGAATAGCTCGTGACGCGCATCGGCCAGGTACAGGATTTAATCCCTCCCGAAAGGTGAAACTTAGCGAGAGGGGAAGAATAAAATAAAGAAAAAGGTCCGAGACACTCGGGGAAAAATGACGGGGAAAAAATGCTCAACGTTGCCTTTTTGGTATTCTCTTTTTAAGGATAATTGGACATATTTTCGACACCACCTTGACGGGGGAAAAAATGTCCCTTGGGCTAACGAAGGTGGTGGAGCTTGCACAGCTCCTTGACAGGTTGCTTGCCGCCTGAATGAAAACGGACATGCCAGGAGAATGTTCACGAGCAAGTACATTTTCTGATGAAACAATTTTCGGAAAGTAGCACTGGTTTTTTTTTTACAAATAATGGACAATGTTAAACAAATGTATTGATGCACGAAGTTAACTTGGTCGAAAAACTTCAAAACGCCGATAGAAGTAATTGAAATATTTTATTTTGTATTATACCTTCTTGTTGTAAAATAAAATCAGTCGTGAGTGGCATAATATTCAGACTGAACCTCAAATTTCCTGTTGAATTTTATATTTTTTTTATTATTGTTTCACACGAATTTGTTAATATTCGTGTGAATATTTCCCCCTTTATCAGGGGAAAATTCTCGAGGGTGAATATGCCGCGCCTCACGACTGTCGCAACTCCCGAGCCATTGCAATTGTCATGCAATTTTAAGGGGTCTTCTCACTTTGGGCGCTAAATAAGACTATTTTCATGCATTTTTTTGATAGGATTATATTATAGGCATTGATTTAAAAGTTGTTACACTTAATAAATACACTTTGGAAATACATTAAAAAAATTATTTATTTAAGTGACTATTTATAGACGAAAATGGTACTTAACATTTTTTTTTTAATTCGGTAAATATTGACAATTGGGGCTCCAGCCCTGATCGGGTAAAAAAAATATTTATGTGTTCGGGGCTAATCTGCAGTATGAAAATATGTTTTTTATGACGGGGGAGGGGTATTTTATTAAGAAAAAAAGTACATATTTCCGGAAAATATTCTATTTTTGAAATACGTTTTCTGTATGCTTACTCTAATTTGATTGGGTTTGTTTGGGTCAAACCCATGTCATTTGACCCACTTGATGTCACCAAACCCGTTTCCTCCGTACCTTTAAAAAAGTTTTAAAAAAGTGTTTGGGGGTTGAAATAAGGGTTGAAATTGTCTTCCCTCGACTTGAACATTATAAACAAAGTGCCCTGAAATAAATGGACTCAGTACAACATTTTAAACCCCCTTTTCTAATTGTAGCCTCACTTGTAAATATTTACCAAAAAATTATTCATTTAAGTCACTATTTAAAAACGAAAATGGTAGTTAAAAAATGTCCTCAAAAAATAGTAGGTCTGCGCTGTTGATGGAATCTCGAAGATGGATCATCCGAAACAAAAAAATCAAACGGTTTTAGATTCAGTATGTTAATGGCTATAGCGCATATCATACGGTTTTTGATACATGCAAGAGTAACAAAATGGCAGACATTTTTCGAAAAAACGAAGAAAACGTTTTTTTTTACACCGTTTTAGAAAAAAAAATAGTAAATATCAAAATATGAAAAAATCCTTGATATGCGCTATAGCTATAGTTGTAAAGAATATGTGGTTGAAATTTCATAAGGATCGGTTCAGTAGTTTCGAAGATTTTATCAACAAGCCGTCGGAAAGCGTCTATCGAGAAAAACGCGTTTAAAGTTTGTTTGGGTTACAGAAATACAGAAAATTAAAAAAAAACTATTTCGAAAGTGTATTTATTAAGTGTAACAAGTTTTATACCAATATCTATAAAATAAACCTATCAAAAAATGCATGACAATAGCCTTATTGAGCGTCTGAAGTGAGAAGACCCCTTAATTAATTGCACGACAATTATGCAATCAATGATTGTGCAATTTTCCAAAATGGTACCTTGGTACATAAACTACTCACTCAAAAAATTTGAAACCAATGGTACTATTTTTTGATCATGTTTTTTTTCATCTCATCCGAGAGTAAAGCAACGTCTCATGCGAACGTATGCAAAACTACTGCAAATCAAATACGAATTCGTTATCGGGTGGGGATGCCCATCGTTAATTTTGCATACAGATTTGAAAGAAACAAATCAACGCTGCATCCAGTTTGGATTGCCAGATTGGCATTTCCGTGGGTTCCCGAACACGTGCCCCAACGTATCCCGAAAATGAAAGTACCAACGACGTGAGCATGCGCTCAGCATCTCGCGTCCCTAGCAGGGTGGTCATAGACAACGGGAGACAATAAAATTCTTCGGCAGTAAAATTCGCACGCACCGCGTATATTCACACACGTTGAAGAGAAGAGACGAGATAAAGAGCGCGCGAGTGCAAAAGTATCCGCATGGTTGAGTCGTAAAGCTGCGCTTGCTTCCCCGAGGATCCTCGTTCCCTTTTCCTCTCGCAAAGTTTGCCTCCCTCCCTCTGCTTCGTCCCTGGTATCTCCCGTGTATACCGGCTCTCATCCATCCACTGGCATGATGACCAATGGGTACGAAGGGCTTTGGTAATTATAATAATGACCGCGAGAAAGAGAGAAAAACAGAGAGCTGAGCTGCGCGCTGAGCAACGCGCTGAGCAAGGCCTTCTCGGGCATTGGCGAGATGAGCGTTACGCTGAGCCACGAGACACGAAGGAGGCTCACGGGTACACCCTCATTACTCCGTGTGCCTTGTGGCTCATTCCTTGCTCAAGGCGCGATCCAGCCGAGTTTACGTTGTATATGTATACGAGGGGGCTTATTATGCAATTACACGTGTAATTTTGGTGGCATTACACTCGGGGAATACATCCGCTCTGTATATACATCGACTGCTGCACTCGTCGAGGCTGCTGACGCGCTGCCACGCGAAACAAATACATGTATATGCCAAAGGGAAGGTCAGCTTACGCGCAGCCCTTGAGTATGCTGCACTCCGATGGACGTGCACGTCTTACAGATGGAAAGTACTCGTGTAAATCTCTCGCGCATACTCTGACGGCAAAAAGTAAACCGATGACGCAGATATGTTATATTTCGTTGGGTATCAATCATATCGTAATACTCGCATGGGGATAAGTGCTGACTTTATAGATACGAGAATAGTTCGATGAAATATATTACGCCCGATATATGTATATACAGATATGGATGTATAAAGGGTGACAATTATAAAGTCGCCATGTGTTTTTTAAGAGGCCTTCTCACTTTAGACGCTAAAAAGGCTATTTTCATGATTTTTTTCGATAGGATTATGTTATAGATATTGATATAAAAGTCGTTACACTCAAAAATGCACTTTCGAAATACATATTAAAAAAAATTTATTTATGTCACTATTTATAGAGGAAAATGGGAGTTAAAAAAATGTCCTAAAAAAATTGTAGGTCTGCGCTGTTGATGAAATCTTGGAGATGGATCATCCGAAACAAAAAAATCAATTATTGATCCAGTATGTTAATGACTATAGCGCATGTCGAACGATTTTTTATGTGTGCAAAAATAAGAAATTGGCGGACATATTTCGAAAAAAAAAAACAAAAAATAACATTTTTTCACCGTTTTTGGCAAAGAAATAGTAAATACTAAAATTTGAAGAGATCCTTGATATGGGCTATAGCTATAGTTGTAAAGAATATGTGGTCAACATTTCATAAGGATCGGTTCAGTAGTTTCGAATATTTTATCAATAAGTCGACGAAAAACGTTGTTTAGAGAAAAAGGGGTTTGAAGTTTGTTTCGGTTACATAAATACATTTTTAAAAGTTTAATGTATTTCGAAAATAGCTTTTTTAGCGTTTAAAGTGAGAAGACCCCTTAGAGGGTCTATTACGAAAATTTTTCGACTTAAAAAAATGTGATATTCGAGAAAAAAAATCGCGTATTTTTACAATGAGTATCTTGGGGCAGAAATAATGGACCAATCTGAAAATAAATCAAAATAGAATTTTGAGTTCCGAAGAATAAAGATAATTAAATTCTGAACATGAAATAGGTACTCCTAGAAAATATATTTTTTAATGGAATTAATCTCAACTCTTACACTTTAAAACGCATCTTTGATATTTTTTTTCGATGACTGGATGACGATGATCTTTGACAAAAAGTTGTCGCGTAATTTTGTGATCAGTAGTATTTACCAAAAAAAAGTAAGTAACAAATTGGAATGCAATTTTGAGTTCCGCAGAATGAAGCTAATTTAATTTCGAATACGAAATACTGCAAAAAAATATTTTTTATTTAATGCAATGAATATTTTTTTATCCAGTTTGAAATGCATCTTCAATCATTTTGATGAGTAGTATTTGCCAGAAAAAGTTGAGCACTCTGAAAATAAATAAAAATGGAATGTTAAGTTCCGCAGAATGAAGATAATTAAATTCCGAATACAAAATACTTCTAAAAAAATATTTTTTTTTAAATGGAATTAATCTCTACTTATCCAGTTTAAAATACATCTTCCATAATTTTTTTCCTCGATAACGTGATGAACAAGAAAAGTTTCTCGGGAGTGTTTCATATCTGGAATTCAATTATCTTTATTCTGCTGTACCCAAATTGTAATGTTGATTTTTTGCCAGGATGTCGAATTTTTTGTGGCAAATACTACTCATCATAAAAATACACGATGTTGAAGTTCGTATTATTGAAATGCAATAAAAATTAATTCTCTTGAATTATTAAAACTTTAACTGCCTGTAAAAATCACTCAAACGTTTTTACCTATTTTGATTGCGATTTACGATCTTCATTAGCAAAAAAGGCTTCAAATAATCATAAAAATTAAGAAATGAAAAAGAATAAAAAATGCTCAGAATAAGGCATTTTGTTGTCTTTCACGATGCAAACTTCAACGTTATGTTAAAATGATGTTCAAGTTTGCATCGTTAGGCCACAGAGAAATTTCTTTTCAATTTGTCTTCTTTCTTTGTTCAATATCTGCCTAATTTTCGTTTTGCAGATTTCCGTTGGTAGATCTCCGCTGGAAATACTTTAAAAAAACGATTGAGTCATTTTTTTTAGTGTAAATCGTTTAAAAAATAGGGCAATGAAGGAAAAAAAATTCATCGCATTCCAACGATGCAAACGTCAAAATCATTGTGTAAATGTATACAAGTACATCTTTTTCACATATACAATTTTATCGGCAAATAGTAAAACGGTTATTGTCTGGTAGTCTATGTTGCGAATAGTGCCTCATTTATTATACGAGCACGTGGTCATACTTTCCTTCATGCTCGCAACGTTTCTGTTGGTCACTCTCTATACCATTCCCCATCTCCTTGAGGATATCGGCTCTCAGACCGCACCGAACTGCGAGCATCACAGTCGTACAAGAATCGTACACGAATATCGCCCCGGAAATGTTTCGTAAATGTGTGTGTGTGTGTAGTACTTTATTCCTACCCGTACCCTCCTTCCTGTGGAAATCCGCTCCGGAATGAATTGCCACGAGAACTAAAGGTTCGCGGAGGTTGACGATGTACAATGATTTTTTATTCGTCTCATTCTCGTTTTTCCTGCGAGACGTTAACGACGATTTTATTGCGAAACTTTCCATTCTCCTTGTATTTGCGATCACAGAGGAATAAGTGAAATATCAAATCTCGTAGTCTTCGATGCTGATTAGATTTGTGCGTACATGCCATAAATTGATGCTTCTTGAAATTCAATTATTGGATCGAAATTGAGTAATAATTAATTGGAGTTTCATGATTAGTTATATTAAAACATTTAATATTAATAAAAATAAAATAATCAATTGAAGTTTATTCATTAATTACATTGCATCATTAATTATTGATAACAAAAACGAGTAATTAGTTAATGTTTAATAATAATTCAATAAAATTCAAGATAATTAATAAATTATATTGAATTATTAATTACTAATTTAACAAATCAATGAGTAGTAGATTTATTATTCGAGATATGAATAGATATAACGTCATTGTCGTTAGCATCGTTGGAATGCAATAAATTTTTATTTTTTTTACTTTTACCCTTTTATTATTATGAAAAATCTTCCTTATTGATTTCGCCTGCAGATCCCCGATGCGGATACTAAAAAATTAATTCTCATTTCGTTCCAGTGATGCAAATTTCAACATCGTGAATACATTTTGCCTCGCCGTGCAAGCTTTTTCGTGTGTTTTGCTTAAGAATAAAATTATAATCTGTTCCCAAAGTGCTAATAAAAATGTTTGTCGTCATGAAATATAGCAGGAGAAGAAAAAAAGCAGAGACAGAAGTAGAATGAATGAAGTCTTC
This sequence comes from Ophion obscuratus, assembly GCA_964007375.1. Taxonomy (NCBI): domain Eukaryota; kingdom Metazoa; phylum Arthropoda; class Insecta; order Hymenoptera; family Ichneumonidae; genus Ophion; species Ophion obscuratus. Next base: position 25,106,854 of record OZ023317.1, read on the forward strand.
TTTCTATCCACGAATTTTCCAAAACAAGATCATTCATTCATCAACAATTCAAAATTCGGCAATCAGCACCTCAGCTTACGTATAAAAATGATCCAAATATATTTATCGAACGGGAGTCAACTTTTCAGCAACAAATGTTGCCATTTTCTTCGTTCTAGAAGTTCCACCATGCGATAGAGAGTCTCAAGCCGCACTTTGTCGGTATCCCATCATTTGTGAATCGCTCTGTACAAGTACGTAAAACGAGAGGGAGAAGGAGGCGTTGGAGGGGGAGGAGGGGAGTGTAAAATGGCTCGATCGCGCGAGCGTGGCTGGACCAGCCGAAGAGGCCAAAGTGAACGTTCGCTGTGATCGTGGAGTGGCGTTGGCCACGTTCTGACCAGTTCGGAAGGGAAGTCCCCGCCACGTCGGATAATTCTGGGCAGTCGGAGAGGGGGGGATAGAGTGAGAGAGAGAGAGAGAGAGAGAGAGAGAGAGAGAGAGAGAGAGAGAGAGAGAGAGAGAGAGAGAGAGAGAGAGAGAGAGAGAGAGAGAGAGAGAGAGAGAGAGAGAGAGAGAGAGAGAGAGAGAGAGAGAGAGAGAGAGAGAGAGAGAGGGGGGGGAGAGGGGGGGAGGGAGGTAGAGAGAGGGGGGCAAAGCCCCAGCAGCAGCGCCGCAGATCCAGACAGGTTCGCACAGATGCGCGGCGGCCATCATGAATGTCTGTAAAATATGTATTCTCGGTGGTTCTGAGGTAGGGCGAAACCGTGTACCCGAGCAATGAGAAGGAGAGAGAGAAGTGATTCCCCCCTCCACCCCGCCACCTACGCACACAGTCCAGAGTACTTCCCAATTGTGTGGACGGAGCCACCCACACATACATAGTATCCATGGGAAATAAATATGTCGGGATGATCGTAGTATTGCTAATATCAGTCGTGGCAAAAGGATAGAAAGGGGTATCGGAGGTAAAACGTACAAAGAGTAGAGAGAGAGAGAGAGTGCGAGAGATTTCTGCTAAAATTGTGAACGTGTTCGCAAAAAGTGGGAAGGGGAAAAACCGATGGAAAACGGGCGTGGGTCTGGCTCGTGGGGGGTGAGAAGAGGAAAGAAAATTGTGAAAAGGCGCGGGGAGCGGTGGTTAGAAAGAGGGGTGCAAAAAAGTAGAGGGAGAGAGAGAAGGTAGATAAAAGAGCGAGCGAGGGGGAGGAGAGAGACGAGTCGAGGGAGAACCAGAGCCGCAGTCTCATTTCACGCCGGGATAGGCAAAAAAGCACACTGCGCCATCGAAGCTGCGCTATGTGGAATAGCTATGAGCGGAGAGTAAAAAAAACTATGTATATATATTTTTATACATTTTATACGTGCTGTTGAAACTTCACGTATCGGCATAGTTGCTTTCGCATACACGCACCTGGATGTCTTTATATATATACATAGTCGTATGATGTTATGTATAGTGGGTCATCCCATAAATAATGCGTCGGAGGGCCTGAAAGTCTACCAAGAAAGATGGAAGAGCGTTGTAGAAAATGAAAAAAAGTATATTTTCGATTAAAAAAGAATTTTGTTTATCTTCGTTTTGAAAAATCGAAGTATAAAAAAAACCGCATTATTTATGGGGTGATCCAATATATGTTTGGGTGTGGAGAAACGATTTTGTACACCTGTTGTATCTAAGAAATGGCGGTTTTTAGAACAGTTGACTCTTCCAAGGACAGCAGGGTGGCCCGTGAAATTATTTTAATATAAATCTGGTTCTATTTATCTAATGGTAAATTTGAAGACATGGAAATTTACACTATATATATATATATATATATATATATATATATATATATATATATATATATATATATATATATATATATATATATATAATATATATATATATATATATATATATATAAAGACCATGTCTTCTCAATAAATGGAATAAATTAGCCAGGTGAATACATTCTATTTTACGTGAATTGTTTTCTTCGAAGAAAGTATATATATATATATTTATTTGGATCAAACAATTCGCGTAAAATAAAATGTTTTTATTCATATTTATTATTCATATTGTTTTATCGAAAGAAGTTTCACGTGAACTAAAATGTTTCTATGTGAATATTTTATGTATATATATATGCATAAAAAATACACATAAAACATTTCAGTAAACGCAAAATTTCTTTGGATAAAACAATATAAATAATAAATACGAATAAATCAAAAATGAATTATAAGCAATATGAATAATTTTTTTTTTCTGATGTTTAATTGTACAACCATGATCTGTTATGTAATACGACAATGGATGATTTTGATGTCGAAGGAAAAATAACAATATGTGGCTGTAAACGCCTTCTATGTAGACGTCATTCAGTGATACACGCTGTTCTATCTGTAGATAATGAATATAAATAAAAACATTGTCTTTTTCCGTGAAATATTTTGTGTGTGTGTGTTCGACGATTTTCGTGGAAATACCCGCATTTGATTTCATTGTCTCTCGCCGAAAGCAAATGCTGCTGATGGCGAATTTTTTTTCCCCATCCAGTTATCGAGAATTATCGGCAATTATCTTTCGACACGTCTGACGTGTTTTTTTTTTCTTCGATCGTCATGTTGCTGAATGCGCGAATTGATTTATGATCCTGGAATTATTCGGGCGAAAAGCATTTTGCGTGGAACTCCACGTACTCTCAGCTTCACGTGTGTGATTTCGGGTGGCGAGGGGGGGGGGGGGGGTAGGTGTATGTGCGCATGGGGGACAAAAAATGAATGAGAAAGGGAGGATCGAGCGCGAGAAAGAGGCAGAGATGTACCGGAGGTCGAATGCAGCGGAGATATCGGAAACCCATGAATATAAATTGTAATGCGCGACGGTGTGTCGGCAAGAGCTTTTTCCTAGGTACGACGGAAACATCGAGTTCCTCGCTGCGCTATACGAGCGTTTCCTCCGATTGCCACTGGATCCCCCCCCCCCCCCGATCCCGCGTTATACGACCCGCGTAATGTCACCGGGGAATTTTCTCTTATCCGCATTTCTTATAACGCGAAAAATTCTTATCGGACAAAATAGAACGCTGAAAAAAAGCTCCAAGCTGCTTTCATCGTGAGGTTGCTCGCATGGCACTTAGAACTTTTTGTCTTTCTTTCTTTTACTTAGAATCGGTAGCAATATATATATATATATATATATATATACATACCCGGAGAAATTGTTGTTTGAACAAAATAAAAATTTTGTTTCGACTTGGTTTTTTTATATTCAATAATGATTTCATATTGAAATTTCATATTTTATATTTAGTCCATTTGTGAGTGTTTCAGCTGGTTATGATTGGTTCAAAGAAAAAAAGTTTTCGCGACTCTAATAAACGTTTGATTAATTGAAATTGGTTTTTTCATCTACTGCAATGATGTTCTTAACTTAGACGGATATTTTATTTCTCCCTTTTCAATACGTTAAGTTGACTTTCTTTTCTGTCTTTTCATCAAAATCGTTAGAGGTTAATATATACACCGAGAGAAATGGTTCGTCAATGTAAAATAAAATTTTGGTGAATCTCGACCTACTTGGCGTTTTTTATATTAAAAAAATTACATACTTACTTCAACTGTGAGTGTTTAGACTGGTTACAATTTTCTCTAAGAAAAATTATTTTTTCGACCTCAATAAAACTTCATTTAATTTAAATTGACTTTTTTATTCGCCACAATGATGTACTCAACTTGAATATTTTTGATTTCGTCACTAGAGGTTATTGCTTCTAAGAGAAAAATGTACCTTTCACTCCAATAGTATTTTATTGAAGCCTACTAATCGTATTTTATTTATGAATAGTATTTTATACATGAAAAGTATTTTTCATAGTATTTATGAATACTATTCATAAATTACTTACTTCATAAATGTCACATATTACTATTTATGAAAAGTATTTCATTTTACAGGCTTTAATCGGAAGGCTAATAATATATTATTCAAGTATGTCATTTTTTAAATTGTATTTTATTTTATAGGCTTTAATAGAAATACTTTAATAGTATTTCAATGAAGTATTTTCTTCCTTAACATTTATTTATTCATGATAACCTTATCCAATTCTCTCGACGAATATATTTCCTCCTGATATTCCTATTAAAAAAACTTCGGACCTTGTTGCCACGTGCCTCACATGGTATCGTTTTCTTACGCATATATTGTATTACTCGCAATTTATTAACAATCGCGTCATCATTTTCGGTCATTTTACTTGTCTAAACTCCGATGTAATTATCGTTTTTACCTGCACATTAATAATATTGCGTATAGATAAAGAATCCGTTGATAAGCGAACGTATAACGGCATCGGCGTAACTTCAACTCATTAACATCGCGTAATTTCGATTCGGCTCGACATCTCCCGACAATTATTCGCCCGTCACGGTGGTCGCCTCCAGCTCTCGATAAGTTCCCTCCGTCGCGACGTTTTCGTCTATTTTCACCTGTTTTCTCGCACTGTGAGTTTGATCGCCGAAGAAGGAGTGGGGGTGGGGGTGCACTTTTGCGCGATCCATTGCCTAATGGGGCTTACCGTATCATTGCTATTTACGGGTCAAAAAACAAGGAGCCTATATACAGAAGCTTCCTAAAATGTCGTTACGCTCGGAGCATCCAACGTGTGGCCACCGCCTAAGTACTCGAGTATGTACGCGGGTGCAATAGAGATGGAGGCGCACTTCAAAGAGCTGTGCA
>OZ023317.1:25111764-25131764 GCA_964007375.1 Ophion obscuratus
AATGCAGGCGTCGCCGCAATAATATTATAACCCCGAGCGAGATTATAATATCTTATTTCGTGAACGCAACGAGTGCTTCGCTTGCGCGAGTCCCGATTATATTCCCCCCTATACGTATACACACGCATTTACCACTTTTCATATACTTTGTTTTTTTATCCTCCTTTTCTTCCCCCGGAGGTTTGTCCAACCGTGCGAGAGAGGTAAGAATCGCGTGGGCCAATGCGAAGATGACAAAAAAAATCTACTCCACAATTTTATTTCACATTTGCGTGTGAACTCTCGCCGTAATGGACTCATTTTATTAGCGGTATTATTTTTTTTGATCGAGACCGGTATTTTGTACTATTATTATTATCTATTACAGTTATCGCCTGGTATTGTGGTTTTTTTAATAGTCCTTTCGCATTATTGTTATTGTTATTAATGTTTATTAACCGTGTTTCAGTCGTCATCATTATTTCATATGAATATTTCTGTTATTTTCATTATTATTATTATTAGGGGTCATCATGCTTTTTGAAATTGTACTGTATATGCTTATATTAGTTGTTAAAGACTACTATGTTATATTATTACTATTATTATTAATATTCAGGATTAGGATTACTTTTAAATTGGTATACATATAATTTTGATCTTTTTCAATCAAAAAAAATTAATAACAATAATAATAATAATACTAATGGTTATGATTGTTATTATTATTGTTAATGATTAATGATTAACAAATGATCAATGATTATTAGTTATTAACTATTATTATTATCATTAATTATGAATTATTAACTAATTATTAATAGTTCATTGATTGCAAATTATTAATCATTGGTTATTTATTATGATTATTATTATTGGCATTAACGCGCATGATTTCAAAGATCTTATTCCATTTATAAACACAACAATCTGCCTGATTGCTGAAAATGCCCGTGAAGTAGGAAAATGACAGAAAAAAGGATACCAAATATGTGTAATGTTCGTTCTTGAGTCCTGATGCCACGACGCGTTCAGGTGTCTCATAAGATGTGCACCTGAACGCTGGATTTTCGTGTATACCAAGGTGAACACGAGATACCGTCTAATAGGCATGCTTTTATATTGAGTAGACGCGCAAGTGTATGGTGAGGAGAAAAATAAGTCGAGAAAATAAGGATCGAAAGAACCTGGTATGATGCACATTTCTTGTTCATTCGATGTGTACACCTTGAATCTGGAAGATATTTTGCAGCGGTATTGGAATATTCGCCCCCCCCCCCCCTCTTTAGGTATTGTACGTAGGTGGTTTTTTTCTTCATTCCTATGTTTTCAAAGGATACAAGAATGGTAACTCTTCTCTCGAGTGTTACGAGCCTCAAAGTATCCGCAATCAAAGTAAAAATACAAGTGTCTGTATGGCTCGCGTGTAGCCGGGACATTTCGTTTTACTTGTAAGTACACGGTTTAGTCCGTGAATTTGTCGGGCAAAGAGCATGGGGAGCGCGAGAGAACAGATTCGCAAGAGCGGTTCTTGCCGAGCGAGCGGACTCGCGATTTTCTTTAAAATCACGTTTCCGCTTGGGGGATGAAATTACACGCTGTGAACTCGCCGCTTTTCCCTTGTCTTTATGCCGGATTATCCTGGGATTGCGTTTACTACTTTATGCACGCCGCGTGCTTGTGTGGAGAAACGTATTTACTTGACTGCAACGGCGAAAATGAGGAAAGATGAAATACGAAGAGAGAGGGAGGGAGAAGAAAGGGAAAAATGGATCGAATAATAAAATGAATATATAAGATGAAATTCCAAGCAGTCGCGTGTATTTTTTGACTTACGGATCCGTGATTTCGACGGAACGTCAAAAAAGATAAGCATTTGCGTTTCGATTGCCGACGAAATTGCGAAATTTCCATTCGCGTTGTATTTAGAAAGTATAGGAATAAATCAAACATTGAATCACTAAATAATAAATTAAATAACGCAATGTTAAATAATAATTGGAATAGGAAAATACGGAATAATAATGTAAATATGACGATATAAAATATTAATTACAATATGGAAGAATTAAAAAATAATAATTGGAATATGAAAATATTAAACAATGTTTCATTATGAAAATGTCGAATAGTAATTCAAATACAAATATACTAAATATTAATTAGAATATTTAATAATGTGCAACAGACGTCATCAGAGTTGAAGACTATGGATCGATATCCTTAAATACAATTATTTAACCGAAATTCACGAATAAAGTAGCCAATTGCAATAGATCTATAAATCGTATATTGTACGAACATTTCTATCAGAGTCTGGTATCGACGAGGAAGACGAGGCTCCCAAACTAATTAGAAACGTTTTTTTTTTGTTCGTTCACTAGGTACTTTCTCTCCCTTTACTTTTAACGTATACGAAGTAGACGCGAATGCAATAGAGCGTGAAGTGCCTTCGCAATATATGCATTCGGATAAAAGGTGCCTCCAACCCACATGTGATTTAATAGAAAGAAAATACAGTAGCGAAAGCTTATCCGTCTGGAAACTTTTTTTTTCTGCTTCGCACAATGAATATTCTACGGCCTCGTATATAAGTGTGAAAACAGATGCGGCACAATAACATGTATATACAGGGTGTCCCAGAATTGATGGTAGTCCCTGACATGGGGGGTTGGGGGTGAAATTCTGAGTCGATTGACATAAGCATGTATGGGTCTCAGATCAAGCCCTGAGTTATTATTAATTTTTAAAGGCGGGCCAATCAGGTGCGCCCGATGAGCGAGCGTACGTCGGCGAGCGCCACGCGCGTGTAGTGGTGCCGTACTCCCGCCAACCACCGCACACGCGCGCATCGCTCACCGACGTACGCTTGCTCATCGGACGCACCTGATTGGCCCGCCTTTAAAAATTAATGATAAATCAGGGTTTGATCTGAGACCCATACATGCTTATATCAATCGACTTAGAATTTCATCCCCAACCCTCCATTTCAGGGACTACCGTCAGTTCTGGCACACCCTATATAAATAGGAAAAGGTGATTTCGAAAAAATTCGACTTTGGGAATCACCCTCATGGTGACCTATTGTCCGCATGCTCACCGTTATGTGAACCCCAGTGTCTTTGAGAGCTCTTTTGGACAAATATAACAATATTCGGACAAAGTCAACGATATGCGTAGATCACAAATGGTCCTTCATCCGCGAGAAGATGAGAGTCACCGACGAAACGAAGGGCCTGGTGAACCTGCTATATGGAGTGGTAAGGAATCGAGACTGGCAAATGAGTCGAGACGAGTTTTATTGCCCAGTTCGTCAATTGGCTTTTTGTGGGTTATCCACCAAATGAAGCGAGAAAGAGATACAGATGAGATGGACAACAAAAAGGTGGAAGACTTGACATGGAAGGTGGAAGATATTGTTTTACCTTTAAAGTCAAGTCTTCCACCTTGGTTAATTCATTTTTCGTATCCTTGGGGGCTTCCAAGGATTTTAACGGTAAAACAATATCTTCCACCGTTCAAGTCAAGTCTTCCAAGATATTCTTCCACCTTTGAAGTCAAGTCTCCTACTCTTGGAAACCCCTAAGAACACGAAAAATGATTGCCCATGATGCTTGCTATTATTGCATTTTCCGAGAACAGCACAAACGATGGTGCTTTAATGTTCGAAACAATATCAGCAGTTCCACCATGTCTCACTGCTTTTTTCTACCACATAATTTCCGCACGATCTTCCGGGCCTTTCCCCCATGTCCTTTGTTCTCCATCGGATCTTCGCTTTATCCCCATACCGAACGTCCTCAATTGGATTCCTTCGGGAACGACGTGAATTTCGACTGATCCATTTGGCCCCCTCGAGGCTGGTAAATTCCAGCTCGCGCCGCAAGAGGGCGGCCGCAGCCCTTCACGCCCTTTCGCACCCTCTTTCACGCGACCTTTTTGGCGCGGAGTTCGCCAATAAGCCCGTGTGACACGAGTCTATCGACAACTGGAGAAACTTGTACGCTCGTGGAAGCTTCTGTGGTGGACGTCGCCGGGGGAAGAGAAACGCACAGAGGGCGGTTGGGCAAGGGAATATCAACCCCTCGAGAGGGACAGCGCGCTGGTGTGGTCACGGGCGATCTCGAGAAACCCGTCTTTATCTTCAAACGGGTATCATTCCCATTCACGTAAACCCATCGACACAGGGCAGCTTTAAGGGGCTGAGCTTTTGCCACCCGTCAGTTGTCCGGAGCTCAAACGTCACGATTATTATCGATACGTAATAGCCCTATAAGACACTCATCAATGACTACTTGGCTCGTTTACCGCCGTAATATAAGGGCCGCGAAGCAAATGTCATTGCAAAACAGAAGACACATCCGAGCGCAGAGTTTGAGGGGGCAGATCCATTTATAACGGAAATTAGAGCTTGTGGCTGTATATGAATTCCACGAGGTAGCTGACGTACCACCTTATAGCCCTGGAATTGCAGATTAATCGGTAAGATATTAAGTCCCAACACTTTTTACCTTCAACGCGTTTTCCTTAAAATCACTTTTTCGTGAACCTTGTACACGATAACTCAAAAACTATTTGTTCGATCATTTTGAGATTTCGTACACTTTTAGTCAACGTAATTACCGTCTATGTGAACCTAGAGTTCTTTGAAAATTATTTTTACAAACGACTTTTTCATTAACAAATACCATAGTGAACATTCTCACGAAAAGTAGAACATTTTTTCAAACACATACCATTTTTCGAATTTTCACTTTTCTTCGGAGATTCAATCAATTTGCGATATTATATTGGAGAGCGAGTAAGCAAGCACTGAAATTGATAATGCCCGCAACCACCCAATGTCAATGTGCGTGTGAGTGTGGGTATGTCAAGTGCACCTCATCAGCTCGATATTTGCAGTACACAGCGATGCGGGGGGAGGGGGGCGTTTCGTCACGAGGTTTGAAGTATATTCATGTAAATAACATAATAGAGATGCCGTAGAGTATGCAAAAAGAGAGAGAGCGAGAGAGAAATAAAACGAATGAGATGAAAATTTATTTATACTCTAGCATGCTATGGGGAAAATTCTACAAATTCTGGTGGCGAGGCGACTTTAAAAGACGATTTACGAAATAGAGATTAAATTGACATAAAAATTGAAGTCAAAATAAAAATAAAAATAAAATAACAGAGACGAGCCGGGATATACATGAATATATACATAAATAAACAAATCTTAAAAGTAATCTATACATATAAAACAGTTTTGTGACTGACTGCTATATAGACAGAACACAGCTTAAACCGCTGAAGATAGAAACATGATATTTGACAGATATATTCCTCAGAAGGTGTAGAGGTGCACTAAGAAAGTCTTTCTCGAATATCAACTTAATTAAGAAATTAATTAAGTTCATATTCGAATTAAGTTAATAATTAAGTTAATAATAAATGAGAGAATAGATATTATAGGAAATATCAAGTAATAATAACAATAAAAATAATAACATTAATAAAAGTAGGATATAGGCAACGAAAAATCACTCGAACGTTTTTTGGATCCTCTTTGCAGCTCCACGACGTGAATATCCGAAAAAAGAAAATCGAAAAATAATAAACGTGAGGAATATAAATGGGAGTGGACTTCGATGCATTGTAATGATGCACACTTGAACCGCATCGATGAGGACTCGGAGCTGTTGTTTGCTCGAAAAACGAACTCAAAGCATTTTTTTCCTTTTGTATCGTAGCTCGCCTTTTTGGGGTTAACCTTTATAACAGTCTGAAGGTCAGGGTATTGAGTCTCAATCTCTCAGATAAGTTGGTATCACAGGAAATGGATGTCATACTCGCCAAGATAAATCACGCAATTCCAATACAATAATTATCTGAGTTCAAAATATTATTTGTTAAATCTGAGATTATATATCGACTTTTAATGCCTTTGATGCAGAACCGCAAAATCTGATAATAGAGATAGAAAGCTGCGATAATACGGCACGCTGATAATCTTGGAATGCTTTCAAATACCTCGCGAAATGAAAGATAAGGACGGCGCATAAAAGAGTCGATCGCGCACTCTTCTGCACAGTGAAGTCACTTTTTGACGGTTATTTTTAAACCCAGACATTTCGAAGTATGCCACAATAATGACAGGATTTTCACGTGAGTACATTTTTACTTAGGGGTTCATAATGTTTTTATGGAATTATGAAAATGTTTCGATTTATCGAATGACAGTCCCGTAAACCCTGGAATGCATCAGATTTTTTTTTAATTTTTAAATTAAACAAATGCTAATCGAGATCATGTTTTGCGAACGAGGTCATTTATCTAGATGCGAATTGAGGTCATTTTTTAAGTCGAACGAAACGAATTGAAGTTATTCTTGATTAGAGCTACGATTTTTTTCATTTCTCCCTACTTCCCTCAGTCGACCTGAAGGAACCGTTTTTTTTTCTTTTGGACTTTAATCGCGATAAAAATATTTTTCAAAAATGATATCCAATGTTAATGAAACGCTTTGTGTGACTCAAGCAAACATCAGAATCGTGTTCACAAAATCGCTAAAAAAGTATGTTGGAGAGTCTCGAAAAAGAGTCTACCAAATTTCAGTTACTTGATTAAATAATTAATTATAATCCGTATGATAAGCCATTATTGATAGTGGGTCTGCAATAGTGGTGATTGAAATGTTCTAAATCGGCCAAAGGAAATTTAAGACGTTGAGAAGAATTAATTTTCGTTGCATTTCAACGATGCAAACTTCAACGTCACACAATATCACTAAACTAAAGTAAATTTCACTAAAATAAAAATGATCCTACTTCAATTTTGAGATCATGGCCAGAAATTGTGTATATTGAGTTAATCGAAAAATTCCCTTTCTACATTGATGGCTGATTTGAATTGAATTTGACTTAAGGGATCTTCTCACTTTAGACGCTAAAAAAAGCTATTTTCATGAATTGTTTTGATAGGTTTATATTATAGATATTCATATAAAAGTTGTTACACTTAATAAATACACTTTCGAAATGCATTAAAAAAAATTTTAATGTATTTATGTAACCCAAACAAACTTTAAACGCGTATTTCTCGAAACAACGTTTTTCGAAGCCTTGTTGACAACATCTTCGAAACTACTCAACCAATCCTTATGAAATTGTAACCTCATATTCTTTACAACTATAGCTATAGCGCATATCAAGGATTTTTTTAAATTTTAATATTTACTATCTTTTTTCCAATAATGCTGAAAAAACACTTTTTTTTGTTTTTTCGAAAAATGTCCGTCATTTTGTTATTTTTGCATATATCAAAAATCGTATGATATACGCTATAGCCATTAACATACTGAATCTAAAACCGTTCGATTCTTTTGTCTCCGACGATACATCTCCGAGATGTCATTGACAGCGCAGACGTGCAATTTTTTAGGACATTTTTTCAACTATCATTTTCGTCTATAAATAGTGACTTAAATAAATAAATAAATAAAATGTAATGTATTTCGAAAGTGTGTTTATTAAGTGTAACAACTTTTATATTAATATCTATAATATAAAACTATCCAAAAAAATCTTGAAAATAGCCTTTTTTAGCGTCCAAAGTGAGAAGACCCCTTAAATCAGTTGAGGCCGGTAGTAGGGATTTCGAAAAAAAAATGTATTTTCGGGTAAGATACCTTCAAGTTTTGCCATGTCAAATGATTTTTTCTCCCAATCCAATGTCATCGACGAATGATTTAGCAAAAAACCACGAGAACTAAAAACTAGCAGTTCGTTGTCTTTTCACCCACAAAGCCCTTCGCCAACGCTTTGTGAACGGGATACTTTAAAAACCCCCTGCTCTCCAAAAAACCTTTTTCGACTAGAATTAAATGACGAGATGGAATGTGCGATTAAAAAATATTTTTTCCTCGGCGTAGTATTGGGGACAGCGCTGCTGAGCGTTTTATCGGCAGGGCCATTGCTGCTCGTGGCAGACGAAACGGAATTCTTTGTCGCGAAGTGCCCAACGAATTATCCGAAGGACAAAATCGCAACTATCGGCCACGAGTCCGATTGCACGAAATATTACGCGTGCCTCGGTAATGAGAAGCACCTCAGTGAATGTCCAATCTTGGGAGACAAAAGACACTTCTTCAACCCGAAACTCGGCGCCTGCGATTGGCCGGCGAACGTCGATTGCCAGCAGCCTAGACTCGCGGTGTCGCGACGCCGGGAAATACTTCCGGTTCCCACCGAGTGCCCGAAAAAAGAGTCGATGAATTTCACAGTGCACCTTGCACACGAGTCCGATTGTACAAAGTTCTACAAGTGCTCATATGGAAGGAAGTATCTTCAAGATTGTTCCTGTACAGATGACGGCTCCAGACTGTACTTCGATAAGTACTTGCAGGTCTGCAATTGGCCGTTCGAAGTTGACTGCGTGTCCAAAGATAACAGCACAGAGACGCCATGTCCTCCACCAGAAGGCCCGTCGTCTCCGGATCCGGGAACTTCAACGCCTAGAACGGATCCATCACCGGATCCGGGAACTTCAACGCCTAGAACGGATACATCACCGGGTCCAGGAACTACCCCTAAAACGAATCCGGGACCCTTAGGCTGCAAAGCAAAATGCCCGAACGACGATCCCCCCAACCACATAACCCCATTTCCGCATGAAGATTGCAGGAAGTGGTGCAGATGTCAAAATCGCGAGGCCAAGGTTTTCACCTGTCCGGGGAACCTTTATTTCTGTCCGGCGTTCAAAAATTGCACTACCCCGGAAATATCCGGGTGCAAGTGAAACATTCGCATGCATCGAGGGTCGTTTTCTGTGGTGAAAACACAAATCCACCTATCACCCAAAATACCATTGAACCGCTAATGATGATTTACTGGCTCATTTCGCCTTCAAAGCAGCTTAGGAGTTTCCATTCAATTGCATTCGCATTTTCGGACACAGGGCAGCAATTCGGCATGATATTGAAGTTTACATCATTGGAATGCAACAAAAATATACTTTTCACACTGTCATTTTTTTTGTTGACAAATCTAGGCTACGAAAATCACTGAAACATTCTTAAGATTGTTATAAAAAGTTAACAACTGAAACGTGCTAAAAAGATTTTAGACAATGATGAAAATAGAGAAATGGAAAAATCGAGAAGACTTTTTGTTGCATTTCAACGATGCAAACTTCAACACCGTTGATTTTTTAGGTTCACATAGAAGGTGTGGGTTTTACAATCATAAAACGTCTTCATTCTGATGGTATGGAAATGCACCAGACGCTAGGTTGTACGCCGTGGAACGATTCAAGCGGCAACCGTCTCTGAAGCAAGTGTCGTACAGCCGCAATTCTTAAACATTAAAAAAAATTAACAAATCAACAGACGTAATATGTTACATGAACAACATATTATATTTGTTACAGTGCACGACTCATGTAATATATACATAAAATTTTACTTATATAGAATAAATAGTTTCGACAAAAAGACATCTTGGAAATACTCTTATTTTCGGCATCCTAAAGGGATCTCGTCCTTGAAGCTCTTGCTTTACCGTCGAATTAGTGAGCCATTTGCAAATGTCAAATCTCCATTAGTGACTTCCAAACACGTATTTTTTCAGTAATCACGCGTTTTAGTGGGAAACCTGGAATGAAGGGGAAGCGAAAAGTTTATTAGAAATGGAATGTACGTGTCATCTGCATTTCATATGTGCTTGTATTGCTTGACGTGAATATGTGCTTTTAATTAAAACGGTGAAATTGGGAAACAGACGGGGTTGAAGAGAGATAGGTGGAAGGAGAGAGTGAGGGGGAGAGAGAGAGAGAGAGAGAGAGAGAGAGAGAGAGAGAGAGAGAGAGAGAGAGAGAGAGAGCGTGGAAGGGAGGAGGTGACGTAGTCGTTTCAGAGATCCTGGGGAATTGGAAGGTCGAGTTCTCTTTCGAGGCTAAATCGAGGGACGATTGCAGCCAGGCTCTCAGCCCCCCCCCCCCTACAGTCTCGACCATTTTACCTTTCTCTCGTTCCCTATTCAGGTTTCACCCCTTTGTTCTCTTTCTCTCTTATACCTCCATTTGCGACTGGCACAAAAGAGCCGGTGAACGTACATTTATATACATATATATATATTCACTTGCATGCCTATGTACGAAGGGAGCCCCGCCTCATTCGGCCATCATGCTTTCGTATACGCCAATTATCAGGTACTCTCATTTATACTTTTTGCTCCCTGGGGCTGCGAGCGACTCCGTAAAAATTAGTTTGCCAGCCGCAGTCAATTTCCCGATGATAATTTTTTCCCAATAAAATCACCGGCAACATCATCTCATTGTTTGGGTTATAAGGATGACGTTGAAGTTTTTCGGTGCAACGATCTTTTTTACCCCATCTTTCATTATCTCATTTATTTCATTACCCGAAGCTCTTTTTTGCAAATTTAGGTTGTGTATCTGTAATAAGAATGCGTAAAATCGTTTGGATGATTTTCACAGTAAAAATCGGTCAAAAATGACACAGAATTACACAGCGATTACACAGAATTCATTTTCTTTGCATTTTAACTAAATATACGTAAAAATGTTGTTTTTTTTACCAATAATTTTTCCATACGATGTTTATATCGCACGTGCGAATTTTTGCTGACTTATTCCCTGAGACCCAGGGCGTCTGAAACGATACCAAAGTTTCGAAGTTGCGGCTCGAAGGAATTCGCGAAGAAAAATTTCACAACGGGAGTGAACGACGTGAAAGACGACGAGGAGATGACAATTTTTGCGTTGCTATGGTTTTTTCTGTCTTTTATAAGTACGAGATAAAAGTTTGACGGAGAGCCGGGACAAAGTTGAGCTTGCGAGTGGCTTGTATTCAGCGGTGGGCTCCTCTATGGGTATTGATCGGCTTCGATATACCGTATTGAGCACGCAAAGCCAGACACTCTCTTCTGCATATATACCTCGGATACTATATACATGTTTTATATTCCACGTATATGTGTAAATAGATACATGTATATTTAATACACAAGCCAAGGCGCTCAAGCACTTTTTTTTCGTTTCACTTTTCTCCCCGTTCCTTTTTCCCTCGGCGTTTCGTTTTTTAGCCCCCCCCCCCGCACCCTTCGAAGCTGCGGCTTATTCCAGCCTCCTACAATCCCTCGTAGGCGAGGAGGATTACCTTCTTCCTCTCGACCCTTCCTGCGAGATCCCCCCCCGCCCTGGACGCTCTACTCTTTTCTTCATCGTCTTCGCATCGTCTCCCTTCTCCTCGCCGTCGATAATTTCGATATCGTTTTCCTCTCTCGTCCGGAAACCCGCATCCACTCCTTCGTAGGGCAGCTCGTAGGGCTGTCTACGATTTGCATATTTAGTTGGATGAAACTGAAGAATCGCGTTTATTAACGGTGCGAGGGAATGGGGGGGGGGGGGGCACCGTGCCGAGGGCGGGCCGAGGGGCTAGGGGAGGATCGAGCCAGACGACCACGAACTCCCGTTGCACTCCCTTTCTCTCGTTTCGGATGTACGCCCAAGAATCTCGCGCAATCGCAATTACAACCGTAATTACCGCACCCATTTGCAACCTTCTCGTATTCCCGACGTTGAATTTTTTTAACGCAAGGAAAAAAAAACGTTATTTCATTTAAATGGCAAAATTTTATTGAAATTTTATCGAAATTTTATTGATTTTAAGTATTGATTTTATTTATTTAATTTTTAAATGTAATAAAAGCGATTAATTTGATTAAATAAAGAAGTAAATTTGTTGACGAAATATTCACATTTCACCGGTTAATCGCCCCTTGGTTCAGCCACGAGACTCCCTTGTTAACAAAGAAAAGGAAAAAGGGCATCGATAGAAGACGTCACGGAGGGATAAT
Source organism: Ophion obscuratus (assembly GCA_964007375.1). NCBI lineage: Eukaryota > Metazoa > Arthropoda > Insecta > Hymenoptera > Ichneumonidae > Ophion > Ophion obscuratus. Next base: position 25,123,605 of record OZ023317.1, read on the forward strand.
TTCACGGCTCGTTTCCGTATCGGCGCTTTATAGCTGGAGCGAGATGTTGCCTCCGTCCCGTATCTAAACCAGACTAAATATCAAATGGGGGAAGATAAGAGGCCGGAATCTCGACATTGTCGAAAAAAAATCTGGTCCGAAGCGCGATACATAAAACCGAGCGACAGAAGGGGTTACCGCAACGAGAACGGTCGAGGAAGGGTACTCCAGTATGTGTATACTTAGATATAGACACATACAGATATAAAAAAAAATGCATGCATACATATATATATTTATTTATTTTATGACTTTGAGGATGTAACTTTGAGGACTTGTATGTGAGAACGTTCTCAAAACGTCATATTTTCTGATAGTCAACCTTACACAGATATAACGGGTCAAAAACATCTGTTCCTCATCTATAAATATGCTAGAGTTCAAATCCGTTTAAACACGTTTCACCTAACAAAAACTAGTGCTGACCGAGCGCCTTCGTTACAACTAGTTTTTTCTAGTGAAAACTATAATTTGCTGACAAATATATTTTAATGTTATTTAAAATTAGTTTTTACCAGAGAAAACTAGTTCTAACGAAGGCGTTCAATTAGAACTAGTTTCTACTAGGGAAAACTAGTTCCAACGAAATGAATAAGTTAACGCTGTTTGGGTCTAAGACGAGTTTTAACTAACGTTTGAATTTATTTGTCAGTAAATTCTAGTTTTTACCAGGAAAAACTAGTTGTAATGAAGGCGTTTAGTAAAAACGAGTTTTTACTAGAGAAAACTAATTTTAACTAACATTGCAGTTTATTTACCCGTAAATTCTAATTTGTACTAGGCAAAACTAGTTGTAACGAAGGCGTTCAGTAAGAACTAGTTTTTCACTCGGGAAAACTAGTTATATATATACAGACAATGTGCATGCATATCTTCAGGAGACGAGCTGGCTGGAGGAGAAAGCTCACCACGATTTATCCAGATCCGATTTTGCTTGAAGCCCCAAAGGGAGCCTGAGCGAAAGAGACAGCGAGAGGGATACGAACACGGCTATACGGTTGCCGGATAGCCGCTAACGGTATCGCCGTTATCTCGCGTCTGTGATAGCAACTTTTATGGCAGCACTCCGCTCCATTTCCCGCGGGCGAGTCGCCGGGAATGGCGAGGAGCAGCGTATAGGCCCGCGTTGCCATATCGGTTGCTAGTGTGTAAAAGGGCGTTGCCCCGAAGCCTTCAACAGGTAAAGTTATGTTATCCACGACCTTTTGTTCGCCGGCCGTCGACAGGCCTGTGTATATGTGTGCGTGTACATTGGGTAAGCTCAGTGCGAGAAGGGCGGCTTGTTCGTGAAAGACCAGGCGTGACAACGTTTCATTGACTTTAAGTCAAGGACGTATATGCGATGTGCCTCCATGACGCTCTACATCAGCTACATAGCAAACTGCGTACACTATCAAAAGCTTCGAAAAGCTTTTCAGCGGAAAGGCGATCACGTATCCCAGCCAAAACACACTCGCGCAGCTTCGGAATTGTAGTCCGCGGATATAGTCGCGGCAATACTTGTCTATACGTTTTTATATGTGGGTGTGGGTGTGCGTGGCAGGTTTGATATTGCGTTCGTGCAATAACCATCCATCCGGATTTTCAAAGTCGCCACCAGCGAGATTACGCGCTTTGGTAAATTCGATTTCGCGTGTAGGGTGTTTGCTATTCGTGCGTGGGTGTGTGTATATGCGTAGGTGTGCGTGTATACGTGTGGGTGTGTGTGCACACGTGTAGGTGTGTGTGCATATGTGTAGGTTTCTGCGCATACATGTAGGTGTCTGTGCATACGTGTAGGTGCGTGTGCATACGTGTAGGTGTGTGTGCATACGTGTAGCTGTGTGTGTATACTTGTAGGTGTATGTGTGCATACGTGTAGGTATGTGTGTATACTTGTAGGTATATGTGTATACTTGTAGGTGTGCGTGTATACGTGTAGGTGTGTGTGTATACGTGTAGGTGTGTGTATACGTGTAGGTGTGTGTATACGTGTAGGTGTGTGTATACGTGTAGGTGTGTATATGTGTAGGTGTGTGTGTTTACGTGTAGGTGTGTATACGTGTAGGTGTGTGTGTGTAGACGGGTAGGTGTCTGTGCATACGTGTAGGTATGTGTGTACACTTGTAGGTATATGTGTATACTTGTAGGTGTGTGTGTATACGTGTAGGTGTCTGTGCATACGTGTAGGCGTGTGTATACGTGTAGGTGTGTGTATACGTGTAGGTGTGTATATGTGTAGGTGTGTGTGTGTATACGTGTAGGTGTGTGTATACGTGTAGGTGTGTGTATACGTGTAGGTGTGTGTGCATACGTGTAGGTGTGTATGAACGTTTTTCTGTAAAAAAAAGCGTCCTCCCCTAGGAAGATTAGCATGCGCCGAAACGAATTTCTGCTGGAGACTGGAGATCCGCATGATTCAGCACGTACGTACTATACACTCGAGTTGATTGCGCCCTTCTATTTTCTGGCAGTCACGAGCAACGCGACGCAGTTATTTGTCCCATTTCGCCATTATCGTCCGTCATGAGGTCACGCGTGTTATCCTACCTCCGAAAGTGTAGGGTTGCATCTTAATGCCGAAAATGTTAACTAACCCGTGGTCGGTTACAGTGAGCGTGGAGCACCGAAAAATTGGAGACTGAATAACGCAGTTGGAATTCAGCAGGGAGAGGGGTCGCGAAAAGAGAGATCGCGTAGAAGTCCGAGTTTGTCGAAATTGCGAACTTCCAAATGACACGGGAAATGGAATTTTTTCGGGGGACGCTTCGGACATTGGAAAGTTCATGAAGATTTCCGCGATAAGCTGCAACGGTTCGATAATCGCTGATGACCGTTGATGTCGGATCGCTTCGATTGGCGATGCATCGCATTTTGCAAGATTTCCGCCTAGTGACGTTTTGTCGCCATGGCATCTCGCCAACGGGGTTGATCTCTCCTCTCCCTTATGGCGCTTCCATTCGTATAGCTGTAGGTACACGTCGCGGAATTCTCTATGGCGAAGCTCGCGCGTTAACAGACGGGACAGGGTGGAAGTCGTGGAAAGCATCTGGCTCCGAGGAAATTCTCACTCCCGCCCCTCGAAGCGAACGAGAATGGAGCTGGGAAAGATCAGAGAGAGACAAAGAGCTCAACGACGGGGAGCCTTCGTTGCTCCCAGACCGAAACAATTTTTGTCCCCGAAAAGAAGATACTTTTCCCTTCCTCTCGCGCTAAAACTCTAAAGTCTCTGAGAAATATTTTTTCCCGGCTTTAGATTCGTGACTACCCAAGAGAGATTATCAGAAAGATCAGTCTGCATATACAGGTGAGTTGAATCCGGCAATTGTAGTTCATAATTAAAGAAATGGCAATGATCGAGAGGGTGAGGGAGGGAGGCTGCGGTCGCGGTCGCGAAGACGACGGAACACGTATTTTAGCGAAGCCCTGGGCCCGATGCAAAATGTCTTCGTGGCATGATTGACGAGCCAACACGGTGGGACACACACGCACTTAACGATCTCCGGGAACGAGGAAGCTGCCTCGTTAATTTATGGCGACTTTGATGGTTCGGCACTATAACCTACGTATGTGTTCTTGAGTGGATATATATATATATATATATATATAGACACATATATACGCGTGCGTGAATATTACTTCACTGTGCTCCTCCCGGTTATTATTGCTCTCGCGATTCTTCGTCTCTAGGTCTGGGACAACTATTTTTTTCGTGCAGGGAAGTAGCGAAAGAGGGTGAGAGGAAGAGGGACAAATTAAAGTACATGACAAATAAAGGCACATTAAATCATCGTCGAGCATTCGTGATTTCCAATTACGACAACGAATCTTCGTTAACAACACCCACGACCATTTTATTTAATACATATAACTACCGCGCAACGTCAATCCTCCGTCTATTGTTGTCAGCCCGGCATGTGTTTTAGCTTGTTAGCAGAAAATAGTACGGAGATAAAAGAGATGGAAGATCTACGAATGGTGCGCACACACACACACACACGCGCACGCACGCACACGCACACGCACACGCACACGCGCGCACGCACGCGCGCGCACGCGCACACACTCACACACACATATATATATATATATATGGTGTGAAACGGGGTAAAATTTTTGTGTTTTTTGCGGAATTGGAGAGCTCTTTGCCGTTTACTGGAAAAGCGTCTGGAGCCTCAAAGGTACGGGGTTAAGTTTCCGGTCGCGGGCCGGAAACTTTGTAGCAGCTAAAGAAAAGGAATTCAGGTCTCGTTTTCTCTCTCTCTCTCTCTCTCTCTCTCTCTCTCTCACACACACACACACACACACACACACACACACACACACACGAACACACATACACCCGCGATCTTGGATGCTCTTCTCGGCAATGGTTTCTGCAGGGACGATTCTCCATTTTCCATTCTTGGCGTGAGACGATGGCAAAAGTTGAAAATTGTGCAGCCATTGAGCGCACCCTGCGCGTCCGATAGCCCACCCCTTTAGCCCAGCCTTGCAAAGTCCGTCTTTCTATATACACCCGTGCTATTACGTACAATACTACTCTACATATATATATATATATATATATATATATATATATGCATGTATATACATATGTATGCAGTGCATTCAAACTCACGTACATATAAGTTATATTGTGTACGTTATATACGTATTTTTCCTGTACATACATGTACTTTTATACGACATCAAATTTCGTATGTGTATATATATATATATATATATAGTTTTCAGCTACATAGATATAGAGATTGCAACGAAAACAAAACTAACCGGATATATTTCGGCATGTAGCATCTTCTACGTATATATGGGATGCTCTATATCAAATCGACTGGGCTCTACTTATCAGGATTGAGTCCACAAGTTTTGACCTTATACTAACCGAATTTCATTGATTCTCACGCAGTTATTGTCGTAGGGATCCAATGGGATTCCCATACTTGTCCCCACTTCCTGATAGGGATCCATTGGTTCATCGCATTGGATACCTGTAGTAAAACGTCACGCTCGTGCATTGGATTCTAATCGGGATTCTCCATTGGAATCTAATGTATGAATCCAATATAAATGCTAAAGGATTCCCACATTATCGAAGAGGATGCGAAACGATTCTTAATGGATCCCACCGCATTCTGCACGTTGAATTTACTTAACCAAATATCTAGATATACAAAACGAGTGGAGCTAAAAAAAGTATGTCTTATCTTATAAAAGGATAAATTGCTTAAAAGCGTGTATCTTTATAATCGATTTGAATCACACCACCGAACCCTAACAAATCCATATAGAGATGTGGGGGCATCTTGGGACGCACCAACAAAGTTGTGCATGGGATCATGAAAGGATATTTTTTGGGAGATCCTATAAATTCTGGTGGAGCAAATTGAATAAAAAGTTCCCAATCGACGTCAATTTCAAAATAGCGCGAAATCCACTTTTAAATCCATAATTAAATGTCTATATTGATGTGGTAGGATCTGGGTACTACCAGTGGGTTTTGTTTCGGACAACTTCGAAAAATTAACCCCGATTTTTTCTACGCCCGGTCCAGTGAACTTTCATTTCTCAGCCATTTTTGGGTGTCGAAATTGAGGTAAAAGTGAGCTGTATTCCTCGGGTCGTTATGAGGGAATTGTGAACTCATGTGTCGACAAAGTAGTCCAGAGTAAGCTTCAAAGGCGGTACAATTTGGAGCGGAATGCACCATACCCAAGTACATGCACTCTGACCGTTCATGGGTATATATATATCTATATGTAGACAATATTATTTATATATGTATATATTTAGTCAATGTGTACGTAGACAATGTGCACCTCTCGTACCGACTCTTGGCGACTATCTACGCCTCTGTACGATACACAAGATCGTATTATGTGTCCCACTATACAGAACGCTATATAGGATGACTGCAGAGTGCCTATCTATGCACAGGATGGGAAATGTTTATACCCAACTTTCCCGTGTGCCACATGAAGGACCAACGCTTGTTCGGGAAGGTGCAATGAGAGCTTCTCTCTCTCTCTCTCTCTCTCTCTCTCTCTGTCTCTCCCTCTGACTCGTTCTTTTTGTCCCTATCTCTCTCTATCTGTCGTCCTCTTGTTTCGTTTGTATAGTGCATCGCGAGGCTAAAACTCGAGGAGTTTGCCCTCCTCATTTCCCATCCACTTTATATGCAGACCAACCCTCTCTTTCTTCAGAAGAAAGGAGAGAGAGAGAAAGAGAGAGGAAGAGAGAGAGAGAGAGAGAGAGATAAGAAAACGCGTACCAAGGGCCCGTTCTTCTTCACCTTCTTGCTCTTCCCCTTTCGTGCAACCAGAATTGTTGCTATATGTATATACGTACATACATATAGTTGGCAATTTACAAGGACCAGCGACGAGGACCATTTTCGAAACACCGCACCGTGAGAGTCCTCAGATTCGCCATTTTCTCATCCGCTTTCCTCCGCAATTTCTCGCGCGCTTCCTGCCTTTTAATCTCGCTTCCCATCCGCGCAAAAATTGGCTTGACTCGCGTGGCCCTTAAGATGGGATCTTCGCCCCCGGGTTGCCGAAACTTCTGGACTTTTCGCTCATCACCGTCGACGCTCACTGAACCTACGGCCCATTGTTCACATTTTGCATATCCTTGGATCCTGAGGAATCAAGGAAAGCCATAGAACTTTTGAAGATTGTGCCAATTGTCTACACGGAGAAAAAAAAACCAATTGAATCAAAAAAATATATTGGTTGATCTAAATAAATGTGCGGCTACGGAGTGCCACTGATATGAGATTGTTACAATACTGTTGAATATTGGAAAATGTGGTTGATTTAAATAACATATTATTTTATTTGAAAAAGCTCTTCTGTTCTCTAAATATCTACATTATCCTTCAAATAAAATTATATTCTATTGAAATCATTCTATATACAATCGGTAGAGGTATTGGATGAAATAATCAAGCGATTGCTATAACATTTTTTATTTCGTACAAAAATATAACCAATTGAATCAATTATTTCTTTACTGCATCGAAACAAATATGCCATGGGTCGTAAGTTTTTCAATTTGTTTTAAATGTTAAATGAAAAGTGAGCATTTGAATGATCATCCACGATAATAGTGGAGAGAATATCAGATATTCAACTGATAGGAACAGATACTCCACTTTGATCTTAGCCACAGGCCAAGAAGCGATACTCTTTAGAGTTGCAGAGAACTACGGGTTTCCTCACATCTATAATTTCGGTGGCGCTCGGCCATGATTTGGTTGAATTTTTTCAACCAAATGCGCAAGAGACAAATTTTATTTTCGCATAATTTTTTAATCAATTCGGACATTTGCTTAATATTTTTCAATCAAAATAAAATATTAATATTTTAACGAATAATGTACTTAGAAATCAATATCGGATATAGTGAAAAAAATAGAATAACATATTTACTCAATAGAAATTTTATCTGAAACAAACGAGCGAAATTCAATTTTTCTTGTGCACTCGAATCAACAATATTCATGTTATGAATTGAAAGGCTTTTTTTGTTCGTTGCAGAAAATGCATTCAAAACAGATAATTTGTTCGCGAACACACCTATAATTTCGGTGGCACTCGGCCATGATTTGGTTGAATTTTTTCAACCAAATGCGCAAGAGACAAATTTTATTTTCGCATAATTTTTTAATCAATTCGGACATTTGCTTAATATTTTTCAATCAAAATAAAATATTAATATTTTAACGAATAATGTACTTGGAAGTCAATATCGGATATGGTGAAAAAAAAAGAATAACATATTTACTCAATAGAAATTTTATCTGAAACAAACGAGCGAAATTCAATTTTTCTTGTGTACTCGAATCAACAATATTCATGTTATGAATTGGAAGGCTTTTTTTGTTCGTTGCAGAAAATGCATTCAAAACTATATCATTTGTTCGCGATAATTTTTTAGATAGTTTCAATAATATATTGTCCTCGGTTAACAATATATCTTTTGAATGAAAAAAAACTCTTAATTTTATCATGTTATCAAAGTCAACAGCGTTTTGTTTACACTAAGAAATCCGATTATTTACATCAACAATTTTAGAATTGAATCAACGAAATTTCATTCAACACCAATGATATTGGATCAATGATTTTTTTTTCT